>JAPFFP010000012.1:8158335-8172768 GCA_026153255.1 Solanum medicagineum | reverse complement strand
TTGCAGGTGGGTTAGTCAGTAAACCAAAGGAAACTCTGCCGGATTTTCTGTAAATTATTATTAGTAATCTATGCTTGTGTATCTGTAATAGTGCCTAATCGGCACTAGTCACGGCCCCGGGGTCGGGTCGTGACAGTTCAAAGACAAAGTGATTAGAATTTATCAAGAGGAAATTTGTGACCATAGTAATGATTTTTCTTATTATAAGTGTGAAGCTCTAATTTGCACAATTGGTATTGGAGAAATACAGTAGGACATATCATGTTTTGTTTTAGATGCAGGGAATATGGGGTGAATCTCTATCGAAAGCTTCACTAGTTGGTTTCTGATACAAATCGCAATGATCCACATGATAAGAATTAGCGCATGATGTTGTTTCCCTCCTAGTTTTCATCATTTCACATGATAAAGTTTAATTCATACACTTTTTGTTGTTTAATCCATCTAGATTATGAAAAATATATTGTAATTAATGAATTTACTAATTACTATTTTTTTTATAGGAGAAGTACCAAAAAAATTACAAAATTAGGCACAATCTCAATCTAGTATCGATCAGTTTCTAGCATTTTTTCAAGCTGCGGAAGGTGAAAAAATGAAGAATATATGGTGTTGGATCTCAAGCAAAATTATTTTATAGGCCGAATCTTCATGCCTCTTCTAGATCCGATGCTTCAACTTCAACATCATCTTTGAATGCACAAACAACACCAATAGATATGGATGAGTTTGTGAAGAAATTGATTTCCTCACTAACTGATCATATGCTTCCTATACTTGCTTAGCGGGTACGTGAATAGATTTCTTCACCCTCATCTCAGTTGGACACTCCTATCAAGCAGTTATCATCTATGGCACCTCCAGTTCCCGTTACTCTTGTTCCTCCTACTGCTAATATTGTTGAGGTTTATGCACCGATTTCTGAAGATGATCGTGATTTTCCAGTCTCTTATTAGTTACTTTTGCTCTCAAAATATTGTCATCATTGCAAATGCTTTTAGAATTTTTGCTTAAATATTATCATGGAGGATTCTTTGAACATAATTATGCAATTTATATTTTGCTACGAATTTGATACTTTGTAGAAAGTTAATTTAGATGAATTAAGTAACTTTTGTGACTTTATAATATATGTTTGATGGATATATTCAACATATGTGTGTGTGTAAATTGCGATGGATTTGTGAGTAATTATTTTCATCATTAAAAAGGTAGAAATGTATCAATAGATGTGGTGACGAATTAACGACAAAATATTTGGTCGTCAGCAAGATCTAGCGATAAAATAACTTATCAAATTGGCGATAAAAATCACTAATGCAACGACAAAATCTTTTTGTTGCTAATTTTGCCAACAGAATATGATTTATCACAAATCTGTCCGTTAAACCAGCGACGGATTTAGTTTTTATTGTCGCTAAATGATTACCTACGTGCATAATACCGATAGGTGATATTTTGTCGTTAATCTGTCGCTAAACTAAACTAGCGACGGAATATATTGTTTTGTGACGAATTTTGTCTGTCACTAAATGCCATTTTTTTTATAGTGTTAGACCATATTCTTGAGGTCTAAGGATGAAAACCATGATGTATTTGTGATCTTTGCTAAGATGATACGAACTAAGTTGAATTGTAAAATAGAAGGGATCAAAACTAACCATGGAATTGAGTTTGAAAATGAAAAGATGGACATCTTCTATGCAGAAAATGAAATCCATCACTAATTTCTCAGCTCACAAAACTCCTTAATAAAATGATTGGTAGAAAGAAAGAACAGACCTTGGTGGATATTGCCAGAACAATGTTTATAGACTTTGGACTTCCCAAGAACTGTTGGGCTGAAGCTGTGAATACTATGTGTTATGTGACAAATTGATATGTGATCAGATCTATTCTCAATAAAACACCTTATGAGTTTCTCAACAACAAGAAGTCTAAAGTGAGTTACTTGAGAGCTTTTGGTTGCTAATGTTTTGTTCTCAATAATGGTAAGAAAGACTTGGACAAGTTTGATGCAAAAAGTGATGAAGCTGTATTTGTTGGGTTTTCAAATTCTAAAGGCTTATAGAGTCTTCAACAAAAGGACACGGCATATTGAAGAATGTGTCAATGTGATCTTTGATGAGTCTGGTGAACTTGAAAAGTTGAAGGTCCTAGATGAGGCTGAATTTGAAGAATTGTTACAATTCCACAAGGATGGTATTAATGATGATCAAGATGGTGGAGGCACCTTGGAGCAGACTAATTTTGATTTTGATGTTTCAGGTGATACAGGCGTACCGGATGGGGGACTTGATCCTAAACAAAATGTTGATGATGAACAAGGCACTGTTGAACAGCCTAAAAATGTAGATAATGGAGAAGTTAGTGTTGAAAATGAGGAGGAAAGTCAGGCTCCCAAAACATTCTCATGGAGACTCAAATTTGCTCATCCCTTGGATAATGTCATCTCACCTATGTACTCTAGAATTCAAGCCAGATCTAAGATGAGGAACATGGCTGCATTTTCAACCTTATTCTCTTCTATTGAGCCTAAGAATATGAGGGATGCCCTAAAGATATTGATTGAGTGGATTCCATGCGAGAAGAGTTACATAAGTTTGAAAAAAATAAGGTATGGTATTAGGTCCCTAAGCCATCTGATAGAACAATCATTGGAACTAGGTGGTTCTTCAAGAATAAGATAGATGAACGTGGAGCTATTGTTTGAAACAAGTCAAGGTTAGTGGTCTAAGACTATAACCAGGAAGAAGGCATTGATTATGATGAGACATTTGCTTCTGTTGCACGAATAAAAGCCATCAGAATTCTTATAGATTTTGCAGCATTCATGGCTTTCAAGCTCTATCAAGTGGATATCAAGAGTGCTTTCTTGAATGGCTACCTAAAGTAGGAAGTGTTTGTCAAGCAACCTCCCAGATTTGAAGATATTGATCATCTCAACCATGTTTCAAACTAGACAAGGCATTGTATGGCTTGAAACAAGCACCTAGAGCATGGTATGAGAGATTGTCTAAGTTCCTTTTGGAGAAAGCATTCAAAAGAGGCAAAATAAACAACACCATTTTTTTTAAGAAAAGAGGAAGGGACTTGCTTATCATACAAATCTATGCTGATGATTCTATCTTTAGTGTTACTTCTGAGCCTATATGTGATGAATTGTCAAAGTTGATGAGAAGAACTAATTGAAGCTTGGAATGTTAAAGATGGAGTAAATCATTGATTTTGGAGCAAATCAAATTCCATTTTGGCTATGATTATAAGGTCAGGAATCCTTTTATTTTTGTGATGCTTGTTATGATAAAGTCAATTCTTATACCTTCTTGCAGGTATATACTCATAGTGTCAATCCAGAGAGCTGAAGTTGGAAAATAGTTTTGAGCATAAATCTAAAACTTTAGAAGGACCTGGTCCTGCTCAAAAGGTTAGCATTTCGTTGATTACTTTTGATTTGCATTTGAAAACCATAGGTACTATTTTGTATCAATCTTGTGTCAACTGATAGCTAACCCATCACCCTTGAAAACTTAATCGTCATTTTTTTTCCTTTCCAAGGGACCTAAAAGTTCTTAACTTACTCGTACTTCCCCTTTTGGTAAAAAGAAAAACTCCATAGACCCCTATAAATCTCTGTTCTCTCTCAAAAGACCTTCAAAAACCTTACATCTCTACAAACCTTTTGTAGAATAGTCTCTCAGAACAATGTCTCAACGTAACCACCCTAAAAATACTTGACGCACTAAGAGAATTAGAATCGTCAGAGGTTCCTATAAATGAAAACCCTCTTCCTGTAATCGAAATCTCAACTATTTATTTAGCTGAGAAACTCCTTGTTTCTTCACCAAAATCTTCCCAAAACCCTTTCCCTAAAAATCCTTTTGAAAACCTTCCTATTCTAGATCTCAACACCATTCAAAATCTCTTTTCTTTTGAGTCCATCTAACCAACTCTCCTTTTGGAGGATAACGAAGTTAGTCCTCAAGTTCAAACGGGTCCGTCTTCTATTCTACTTTCTGATCTTGTTGTAGATGGAAATCATCTTGAAGATAAGAGGAGAGGGTCGAACATTTTGGTTACAACTGAGGAGTTGATGGCCCGAAGCTTGTTAGATATGAAAGAAGGCTTAAACTCACCTTTTTTCTAAGAAAGGAGTTGAGATAGCCTATGAGTTGGAAGTTTATCCCATTCCAAAAAGCGTCACTCCTTGAGGGACTTTTCCGATGATGGACACTGTGTTGGATGAAGATGAAAAGGACAATCTTTTGTTGTCTTGGAAAATGAAGACAAGTTGCCTATCTCCAATAAAGGAAAGGAAAAGGAAAATGGTGAAACAACACCAATGAAGTGATCATATCTAACCAAAGGAACAAAGAAGAAACTGATGAGTGATGCCATGAAAGAAAGCAAAGTTCATACCTTTGTGGGTAAAAGACTGAGGAAGGCAAAAATTGTGGAGGACTCGTCCCCGATGCAGATGTGGTTGATTTATCTCATGATGTTGTTGAGAACAAAAGAAAGGCCAGAGTATCTCATGATAGGGATGCTAAAAGAACAAAAAAAGGGAAAGTTAAGTAACCGATGCCTAAATCAGATAAGGGACCTAGTTCAAATGGAAAGAAAGAGAAGATTGAGATAGAACTGACAAGAGAAGAGAAGATAGACGTGCTGAAAACTCATGATGGGGACCGCCGTCCAAATTTAACTTTTAAAAAAAAAAGCACAGTTATTATGTCTACTCAATCCAATTATAGTTTCAAAAAAAATACATATCCCAACAAAAATTTCTTTTTTCTAGTAGATTCTCTCTCTCTACTCAGTATCTTACCACTCTTTTCCCACTTTCCCCCTCTCTCTCCTTATCGTACTGTTTTTCTACTTCAGTATCATCCATTCAATTCAAGGCAGCTACTTTGATCAAGAATTTTCCAGAAGGAACTATGCTCTGCGAGGAAAGATAAACACACATTAATACCATTAGAAGGAAAAGTCATGAACATCAAATGTACAGAGGGAGAGGGCCAAGAGAAGGCTAGATACATGACAGACAGAGGGAGAGAGATAATAGAAGGAGAGATACACAAATACACACAGGAAGAGAGAAGAGAGAAGGAGAGATGCACAGATACACATGGTAACTGATGAGATAAGCAACTAGGCAAGCGAGAAAGAAAAGAGAGAAAGCGCTATTAGGTTTAGTAAATAGGAAACATATCAGCTAAATTTAGTTACGAAGCTTCAAAATACCGTGGTTTGTAAAAAATTTCATAAACCAATCTGGGCTATATATATGATTAATTTGTTATTAACTAAAATGGGCGATCCAAAATTGGATGAGGTTGATTTGCCACCTCTAGATACCACAACCACACACGACCTAACCAGTACATCTATGAAAGTTGAAAAGGGAAATTAGGTGACTAGTTATAGAGATGAATCTTCCAATAGCCAGTTGTGGTATAATTTTGGACATCGAAGTGCTTAAATTCAATGCAACAATTTCTTCCAAGTAATCATTTTCTATCGCATCAAATTTTTCAAACAATATTAATTTTTAAGCTGCAGGTTTTATTTGTATTCTTAGAGCTGAATGCACGGGATAATATAAAAATCTTGCAAGAGAAAGTGACACAAAGGCACTTTTCCTTCTGAGCTCTATAAACACAAAACATATCCAGTCGTTTGCAAATTGAAATAGCTGCTCCAAGAATTACACCTTGTACTAAAACCTTCATTTCATAGACATATCTGGCAAGATTTGTTCCAGGCCTATCAGGATATAGTTTACAGAAGGCGCAAAATGGAATATAAGTTCAGCAAAATAATTCAAATCAAATAACATTGTGATGCATTTCTGACAAAAAAGATCAGACTGATAGTAAGTTGAGCATTTACAAAACATCTACATCCATCTATGGATCGATAAAGGTGAGATTGAAAAATAATAATGACTCACAAGTGCATCAAGGTACGAAGGTCATCAATGCTAATCTCCCTTTGGTCTTGCGAACCCTTCTTCCTGAAAGCCTTCCTCGCCAGCAGTTTCTTCGTTTCCTGCAGTTCCAGTATCCTCTCTTCAATGGTACTTCGTGCAATCATCCTCACAATTTTCACATCTTCCTTCTGTCCAATTCTATGGACTCTGTCCATGGCTTGCTCCTCAACTGCGGGATTCCACCAAGGTTCCATTAGATAGACTCTAGTAGCAGCTGTAAGATTTATTCCAGCACCTGAAGCTTTTAGACTAGCAAGCAAGATGGTAGGCCCCTCTGGAGCTGGGATTTCAAACTCCTTAATCACTTGGCATCTCTTTTTTGCATTCATTGACCCGTCTAAGCGCAATATCTTAAAACCAGCTGCTTTGAGCGGCTCTTCAAGTAAGAGCAACAACTTCCTGAATTGAGAGAACACAATTGATTTTCTGCTAGGGCTTTCATCTCTTGATGCAACAAGAAGTTGTAGGAGTGCATTCACTTTAGATGATGCATGAGGTGAAATTCCACTATTTACAGCATTAGATGCTTCAGGTGGGCAGAAAAATAGGTCAGACTCTGTCAGAGGATGGCGGCAAAGTGGGCAGCAAGGCTTGGCACGTTTTATGGTCTTTAAAATGCATGACTTGCAAAATATATGCCCACAACAAGTAATGACACCATTGGTAGGCGGAAAAATGCAGATTGGACAATCAATTCCATCATCATCTTGCAATGCTGAGAGCATTTTGTTCAACAACTGTGGATTGCTTTGCACATCTAGTTTCATTCAATTATTAAATGTGTTAGTCACTGTCTAGCTGAATCAAAAGAGAAAAGCAGGGTGGCATAAAAGGCCTTTCACTTGGCTAAAATTATTAAACTTCCCAATCATCAGAGCCCTAAAGAAAATGTTACAAAAGAAAATGCAATACTAAGCTTGAACATTGTTTGTCTTTTCATTCCTGGTGTAAAGAATTCTTTGTAGTTGAGACGGGGAAAAGAATTATAGCTTTTAAAGTCCTTGTTAGTAGAAAAGGACAGATAAATAATGGGATCTATTGTAAATTTGGCTACTAAAACAAGAACAAATAAATTTGAGAGAATTCAAGTCTTACCTCCAATTTTATTCGATGGAAGTAAAGATCTCAGATCTGAAGGACACAAGGCTAAATCTACACATATCTGTCGAAGTCGCACAAGTACACTCAGCACGGTCCAATAATTTTTCATTGAACTATCAGAAGAGATGTATTGATTGACAATCTTCTTAGCTTCTGATTCCATCTGATCATAAATTTCTCTTTCTTCTCCAGAAAGTTCTACAAAAAAAGTCTCAACAGATTTTGATGGCAAACCAGTTAGAGCCTTTTCTTTCGTCCTTCTCAAAGACATGGTTGACATTAGGACCTGAAAGGACAATGATGATCAGAATCCTAAAAAAAACTAGTAGGGCACATAAATTGCTTGCAAAACTAATTAATTATGAAAAGGGAAAGAGAATGGATTAAAGTCACTTATGTTGATTTAGCAACTAATCTTTCACACAAATGAAATTGAAAAAAAAAAAATTGTTGCTATTTTACTAGAACCACATTCTTCCCCAGAGATATGAAAATGAGAATGGTAATAAGTTAAGAGGAATTTCTAGGTGCGATTAGCTAAATCTCAGATTCCAGAAGTTGTGCTTTGGCAATTGAAATTATGTAAAAGTGTTCTAAAGCTTGCATCTGTTTTGTCAGAAAAGTCTTTCTCTAACAGAACTTTATAAGTTATAGCACTAATATTATGTGCAGTAAACTCCGCAAGAATACAGTGGATGACACAGAAGAAAAACACAACCAATGTACTGTTGATCAGCGAAAGATTGTCTAGCATCAGAAATTCAAAGAAGAATACTTCAAAGACAAATAACCGTTTATCATTCATTATAAATATAAACCAGTGGCACAAAATAAGTTTACCTGAATTAGAGTTGGCCATATTCAAAATTTAAAACAGTTAGATATACACTCTCAAAGAGAAACTAGAACACTGAAACTAACAAGCAACAGGCATAGGCACACTGTAATACTTTAACACAAAATGGTGCTCTAACCATCGACGAGGAACACATCACATACAAAGAAAAGGCATCCAGGTCCTGCTTCAGCTCTGCCTGAAACTGGAACAGCCCTTTACCTTCCCCTACACTATCGTCGCACAAATTATGTGAGTCTCCAACCTCATAAGTCATAATACTATAGAAGTTGGTAGATTTTTCCCAAGCCTGAGACTACGTCACCCCATCTTCATGCTCCTCCTTCAAGAAAAGCCTTCTACCCGTCCCCACATAACCAACTGCTCAACCATTTGTCCACTGCTGGCAAACTTCCACTCCTGTTTTAGGAGTAGAGAGCAAGGGAACGGAATTTATCATGGTATGCTATAAAGAGGACCTAGAACAATCTAAGCCTAAGCTCTTTTCTCACATTCCAAATGCTCATATCCAAAAATGTAATGGAAATAACATAACTATCCTAAGTACAGTCATAATGGAAAGGGGTGAAAAGCATGATAATTACGGAAACGGTGAGAATTAGAACTGGGAAGAAAATAGTTTCCGATGGTCTGAATTCATAAAAAGAAGTACAGTTACGAGCCACTGTCACAAAAAGAGAATATGGAGACTTTAAATGCAACACAAACTTTTGGAGAAAAAAAACAATAAGAGCTTACCTGCAATCTTGACACCCCCTTCTCATCTCCCTGGGCAAGTGGACGTTGTATCAAACTGTTCCAATAGGATTTAATAGACAGAGGCTCGAATCTCAAAAAACCCATCAAAGAATACAAATCGAATGAGTTATTTTGTATTGGCGTTCCTGTTACCACCCACCTTCGATTAGCTTTCAAGTTGTTAACTGCTCGACTTTGCTGCGCATTTACATTCTTAATGACATGTGCCTCATCCAAAATAACTCTCCACCATTCTATCTTTTTGATGGGAGAATCTATCCAAGTGTCTTCACTAGCCAGAATATTATAAGTAGTTAAAACAATGTCATACTTTTCCAGCTCATTGGCATCTCCAGTCCGCTCTCCATAATAAATATATGACTTGAGTGAACCTGGTTTTGTGTGCTCCTCAATCTGTGAGGTCCATGCTGAGAATACAGCTGGTGGACAAACAACCAATGTTGGCCCTGAATTTGAATTGCCAGAACATCTGTCAGGACTAAACAAGGTTTTTCCCTTCACGTGCAGAGTGTGTGTTTGTTCAGTCTTTTGCTTCTTCCGTGAATTGTTAGCCTTTCTACTATCTCTTCCCCTTTTATTCCTCTTACTAAATGAAGCAGCACATGAGTCTTCCTCTTCATCTAATCCATCATCTCTCTCAGAATTTAGATTCCCACTTTTGAAAGAAATAACATCACCAAACTTATCCAAAGCAATCAAAGAAAGGAGAGTAAGTGTCTTGCCCAACCCCATATCATCTGCAAATATTCCACCTCTTATTGGTTCAGGTCTTTTATCGGTAGAGTAATTTGTCAAGACATTAACGTAATTACCCTCTTTCTCTTCCCAAAAAAGAGGCAATTCTTCAGATTTCTCCCTTTGAACCAACCACCACAATCCTTCCTTCTGGTGCAGAAGAAGCTTTGACTTTATTATATTTTTGGGTGGTTCTAATGCTTTCAGTTCTTCCTTTTTACTGACTTTGTCATCCAACAGCTTAAATATCTCATCAATGTCCCTCCCTTCTAGTGTACTTCTTCTCTCCTTCACGACCTGTGCCTCTGAAAGTGTAAATGACGGATTGCTCTCGCCAATCAAATACAACCCACCATTTGTAATTGCTGATTTTACTATTCCAAATGCTTCAAATCTTGCAAAGATGTGAACTTGACAGGGAAGTTTGTATTTGTTTCCGGGATGAGCCACCTTCGGAACAATTCCTATGCACGAATGATAAACAAACTTGTTTGAAAAATCACATTGCAAACTGTCTGGTAACTATCAAAGCATTATTCCAATAAAATTTGAATAGTCAGAGACTGCAACTAAAGAACGAACTCTCTTCTCCAATAGCAAAAAGCTAGGTACTTAATAATGGAAAGAAAAAGAAACTGAATCTGAATTCAAATGTGATTAAATTTTGATTCCTACATTCAAGATAATCAGGTGATGCAGAGACTATAACTACACATGAAAACTAAATTCAAGAAGTTAACCAACTACTGAAAGCTAAAAATTCCAAAATTTAAAAAAATATCAAGGGCGATTACCACAGGTTGGAAAAAGAATTTTTCAACGAACAATCCGGAAAAGGAAATAGAAGGCTCAATGAAAAGTAGAACAATAAACAAATCACCAAACTCAAGGTAAAATGCACCTTCTACCTGAGACACCTGTGCATCTCATATTTCTCTGTCCCAATGTTGTCAAAGGAACTTACACCTCAAAGCTCGCCAAAGCCCTTTGCGCTTCACCTCACTTAATTGGCGCTTTGGCATAGGCGTCAAGGTGCTAAGGGCTGCCTAAAGTGTGTGCATCTTCACCAATGGGTTCTCTCTTTAATTGCAAAATATGTTATACAGTTAATTTGTAGTTTTTCTCATTCTATGCTCCAAATAATTATCATTTGTATTTAAGCACAGAATTTCTATTTTTCATTTTTCTTTCCAAAAGCCCATGTTTTAATTGTGTAGTGCGCTTAAAGCTTCAATAGCCTTTAGGTCTTTTCTCTTTTGACTACTCTGTTCTGTCAACAACATCCATAAGAATCAAGCAAACAAGTTCAGATTTTCTAACCTTTGACAACAAAATTTCCAGGAAAAAGACATATGTCATATGAGTGAAGTACATAAAATTTAATTTTTTAAAAAAAAAACAGAGGGAGAATGCAAAGAGAACCTCCTACACTACCCCCACCTCCCCAAGCGGACCCCCAAAATAAAGAAATCAACAACACAAACAAAAATGAGGGGCAAAGTAGTTGAAACAGAGAGTAAGAAAGTTATATAGATCACACAAATGGCACTATACCGGTGTTCAAATTACTCGTAAGTCTTGGACAACCTAATCAAACACTATGAAATTGTTGGGTGTTACAAAAGATATTCATCAAAACACTTCTTTGGATTAACATAAAATAACGGTTACTCCAAAATTTCTATTAGAAATCCATCGACAAGTTCTAAGCATTCAATAACGGTAAAATAAGAAGTTGCTGGATTTTTGAAGCAACAGAAGGAAAAAGATATTTTTGCATGAGTTTTACCGTCAATGGTGATGACATGGGCGTCCAAAAGCGGTGCTAAAACCATAGCGGCGGAGCGTTCGATGTTTCCAACTTGAATAGAACGAGCGTTGAGAACTTTTATAGCATTTGAATCATACTGATTCAGCGGTTCACGTTGAAGCCCAACAATTTCTCGGCCACTGATTGTACCAGTATAATACTGAAGTCCCACAACGTTGACGATCACAAAACCCACCATGTACATCTCCCTGTCGGTCTCTTCTTCCTCTTCAAGCGGTGACAAAGGCCACCGGTCAAGACTCATGAAAAGATCAACTGGGTCTCTTCCTTCTAGCATTTTTTTTTTTCTGGATTCAAAAAGAGGAGAAATGAAAACGTTGCAAGGGAGAGAGAGTTTAAAAAGGTAAAGGCGGGTGTAGAGAGAGAAATATTGGGTTTTTATGGTTAGTAGCCTCCTAACACCTTGTTTGGTTGTGACGTTTGGAAATAATTTACTACTCCATAGTTAGGCGTAACACATAAATTAGTTCTTTAATTTATCTTTAAATTTTAAGTCAAGAAGTCTAATTTTTAAAATACACAAACAAGGATTCTAACTATTCCATTTTTAATAATTTAAGCACAATCGTCCAATCTGGCAAAACGCACGCACTACACCAAAATCAAGCGCGTGATCTCCTATTTTTAGGCCTAAAATGAAAAAAAAAGAGACTAGAATGACTATTTTACCCTCAATAACTATTCTTTCCATTTTTTAATCATTTACGCACAGTTGTCCTACACTCCTAGCTGGCAAAATGCGTGTACTGGACGAAAATCAAGCGCGTGAGCTCCTATTTTTAGGCCTAAAATGGGGGGAAAAAAGGAGAATAAAATGATTATTTTACCCTCAATAATTATTCTTTCCATTTTTAATCATTTAAGCACAGTCGTCCTAGCTGGCAAAATGTGTGTTTTTAGGCCTAAAATTTTTTAAAAAGGCTAAAACGACTATTTTACCCTCAATAACTATTCTTTATATTTATATATCCTTATATTTCAATTGAAAATGTTATTTTTCTTCTTCTTTCTATCACTAATCTTCAAGAATTTTTTTCTAATTTTTGACATGAAAATATGTCACGCCCCTAGAGAGTACCCAGGGCGTAACTGGCACTCAGAGACTATTGCTAGTTTCCGTGCGAACCACCTAGCATCATCACATCCATTCAATCACACATCA
This sequence comes from Solanum medicagineum, assembly GCA_026153255.1. Classification (NCBI taxonomy): domain Eukaryota; kingdom Viridiplantae; phylum Streptophyta; class Magnoliopsida; order Solanales; family Solanaceae; genus Solanum; species Solanum medicagineum. The sequence continues at coordinate 8,160,329 of JAPFFP010000012.1, read as the reverse complement.
GCGGAATACATCAGAATTAGAAATCAAATAACAGTGGACTATTCTATCTTATCACACCTACGTCAAGAATAAGGGTCATAGGCCACAAGACTAGTCACTATCGTCCATACCATCAGATAGAATTAAGAAAACTCAGTTTAACAAGGGGGAAAGTCCCTAACATCAAAACATCATCTCTCTATGTCTATCAAGCCTCTATCTCTATAAGTCTAGGAAGATACCATGACAGGCCGTGGCTACCACAAACTTAGAATAACTTATAACGTAAGAAAATGATATAATAGACATCCTTCGAATGCAGGGGAGGACTCACCAAGTCCGTGGAGCTAGGAATCTCTAAACCTCAACGAATTGTCTGCTGAAGTCCTCTGTCTACTGAATCTGCATCATGAAACAATGCATCACCAAATGGCTTCAGTACGTGGAATGTACGATATGTAAACGGGCCAAAAGTAAACAGTAGAGACAAAATAATATAAAATAACATCAACTCATCAGATACTCATCTCATCTCAGAATAAGGAATAGACACCATCACATCAACATCATTCACGACTCATACTATCACATCAACATCAGAGTACTATAAAGATGGAACCTATCTGGGAGTTTCTCGGACTTACAACCATCACATATGAGCCGGTGATGATACACAGTGATGTCGTTGTGGCATTCGCCTAGTACCTTGTCGGGGTAAAGGGCGTGGCTATCTATAGATCCAAAATAACATCAAGTCCTAATTTAGGACTGAGGAAACATCCGTTTTTACGGTCCAATCCTCTCCTACGTTGGCCACGTAGTCATGAGCGCGAGTGGGACTACTCTTATCCATTTTGGTGCTCGATACTTCTCCCACGACTCAATATGCTCATAAACATCAAATATCAAGAGTTATCATCATTTAGTCTCTTTTGGACAAGGAACCTTAGCTCATCTCATCATCTATCAACTCAAGGAGTTAGGAACATTCTTTAAGATTAAATTCAGCCTCTTTAAGACTCTAAGGGTATCAACTCATCAACATCAATCATCAATACATCTAACTCAGAACTCGGACCACAACAAACAAGCACACCCATATGGTCAAGGCTCTAGACATCAACCGCTAAGTTCATTCTTGTAATTTTTACCAAAGTAATCATGCGAGGTTTATATAAAATATATCACATAAATCATTTAAACAAATAATGCAAGTTATGATGATCATCAATTCAAGAAAATATTTGTAAAATAGCGTAGTTTTCAATAAAACATTCAAGAATTTTGCAGATAGACTCATCACCTTCAACTATCAACTTTCTACACTCAAAGGGAGTACATGGGAGAACAATCTCATACTTAGGGTAGCCTTACATACCTGGGTTGGAGAATTTCTCAGGCTTCTTCAATAACTTGTCTCACAATCTTGAAATCCCCAAGTTTTTCTTGTCCTCTCTCTCAAGAATTTTCACGTAGAACTAAGAAGAATGGATTTTGAAACCCTCGACCTGAATAAAATAGCTCTTAAGCACATTTTTGGGACTTAGGATAGGTTGAAAAATGACCAACAGGCCCTTCTCGTAGTAAAACTAAATTTCACACTTTGTAACATGTCTGCATCGCGCCAAGGGCACGTACATGTGTTTTTTCGCAAAATTTCATTTCTTTCAATTTTTCGTCGAAAATAAAAAAAGCTTAAGTGTGAGTCCGTGTCCCAGGTGCATCGCGCCCTTGGCACGCATTCTCACTGTCCAAAATTAATTAGCAAAAATTATTTTTCGATCTAGTTGCTCTAAGATCGAGTCGAGGCCATCTTCCCACTCAATTTGTCGTGCTGATTGCAAATCTGGTCTCGAATTTTTCATTGGAGCTCGGGAAGACGCATTATGCGCACGATTACTTTCTAGGGGCATTTCGATAATTTTGCGGGTGTTACAAAATATTTCATAATTTGAAATATTTTTTAAAAATAAATATTTAAATTCTTTTTTGGGGGGTAGGGGGTAGGGATAGGG
>JAPFFP010000012.1:8130658-8147007 GCA_026153255.1 Solanum medicagineum | reverse complement strand
GGTGAACACATATTGGAGACTCTTATGATTGGTAAACACATCAACATGGGCCCCATGCAAATAATGATGCAAAATTTTCAAAGCAAATACCACGGCAGCCAATTCAAGATCATGGGTAGGATAATTCTTTCCATGCACCTTAAGTTGTCCAGAGGTATATGCTATCACCTTACCATTTTGCATTAAACACAACCCAAACCAATTCTTGAGGTATCACATTACACAACAAACCCTTACAACCCTTCCAATAGAGACAAGATAGGATCGGAGGCAAACTTAGCTTTCAAACAAATTTTGCCTTCATTTAGTCATTAGAGAAGCAATAGAAGAGAACCTATTCACAAACCTCAGGTAATAACCCACTAAACCAAAGAAACTTCTAATGTCCGATAGAGTCAAAGGTCTAGGCCGATTTCTAATCACCTCCTCTTCTTAGGATCCACCTTAATACCATCACCCGACACTACATGACCTATAAAGGCAACCTTTTTCAACCAAAACTCACATTTTTCATATTTGGCATACAACTTCTCCTCCCTCAAGATTTTCAACACCACACTCAAGTTATTCGCATGCTCCTCCTCACTATGGGAATATATCAAGATATAATCAATAAGTACCACCACAAACAAATCAAGGTAGGGTTTCAAGACCCTATTCATAAGATCCATAAAGATAGTCGGTGCATTAGTCAACCCAAAAGACATAACCACAAAATCATAGTGCCTATACCTAGTCTGAAAGGTCTTCTTGGGAATGTCACACTCCCTCACTTTCACTTGGTGATACCCGGACCGAAGATCAATCTTAGAGAAGTGAGTAGCCCCTTGAAGTTGGTCAAAAAAATCATCAATTCTTGGTAGAGGGTACTTATTCTTTATGGTGACCCTATTAAGTTGTCAGTAATCAATACACATTCTAAGAGTACCATCCTTCTTCTTTAGAAACAACACCGGTGTCACGACCCAAGCCTAGGGCCTGACGTGACAAGGCGAATGGGGAACCCGAGGGGACTCCAAACAAGCCTCTTAACATATCATTATACATCACTGGTTGCAGAAGCAATTAAATAACATACATAGATTAGAAATAAGGGCAAAGGGGCTAAAGGGAAACTTTCATAACATAAACATCAAAACAAGAGAGTCAAGGCTCAATACATAACATGTCCAACAATACCTCTAAAACTTAGATAGGAATAGGGGTCAACACAAGCAACCAGGCTCACCCTCATAGTCAATACACACATAAAAGAAAAATAGTTTTACATAGTATGAGATCATAGGCATTGTCCCCAGAATGGAGGACATACCAACTAGCTTGAGAGAAACCGTACTAGCCACGTGGAGGAAGATACTCAAGTGGGGATCCGATTCCTACATGGTAATATCATGTAGGCATAGAGTATGCGTTAGTACGTTTGAATGTACTAAGTATGTAGGATGCAATGCAACAAGAGATAAGCAACATAATCGAAATGCATAACATAGGAAATGAATAAGCATGTAGTAATATGGCATGCATGGAAGATGCTTGAAGTAAATCATGCTTACATAGAACATAATACATATGCAAGAAGACACCATCATTATAGAATTCATAGTCTATTGAGGTATCAACCCCTCAATTGGTTGGTGGATCGTCTCACCCTATCATCCATAGTGATTGAGGTACCAACCCCTCAATTGGTTGGTGGAATGTCACGACCCAAGCCTAGGGCCTAGACATGACACGGTGCAAAGGGAACCCGAAGGAACCCCAAGCAAGCCTTTTAACATATCATTACACATCCTTGGTCGCGGAAGCAATAAAGTATAAACAAAACATTAGAAATGAGGTTAAAGGGACTAAGGGAAGACTTTCTTCTATAAACAACAAGGGTCAATAGAGTCAAGGCTCATAGCATAGATACACAATATGCCCAACAACACCTCTACTACATAAAAATAAGAGCTGGGGCCAAGACAAAGCACAGGGCTCACCCTCATAGTCAAAACATAATCAAAAGAGAGATAGTCTTAATACATAGCAAGATATCATAAATAATGTCCTCAGAATGGATGACTCACCAACAAGCTTGAGAAAAGTCATACTAGCACGTGGTGGAGGATGCTCAAGTGGGGTTACAGTTCCTACATGGTGACATCATGTAGGTATAGAGTATGCATTAGTACGTTTGAATGTACTAAGTATGTAGAATGCAATGCAACAATAGATAAGCTCCATAGACAAAATGCATAACATAGTCAATGAACAAACTTATAGCAATATGACATGTATGAATAATGCTTGAAATAGATCATACTTATAAAGAACATAACATTTGTGTAGGAAGTGAACATTTTGAGTGCAATCCAAGTCCTACCACCCCCTTGGTGAGGCACATGAGGTATGAACCCCTTCATGTGGTTGATGGAGTACAAACCCCCCATCTGGTTGACTAGTACAAACACCCAACAAGGTTGATGGAGTACAAACCCCCCCAACAAGGTTGATGGAGTACAAACCCCTGAACAAGGCTGATGAGTACCAACCCCCAACAAGGTTACTTGGTCCTACCACCACCACCCCCCCCCATCTAGGTGATTGAGGTACCAACCTCTCAATGGGTTACCCGAGCCAACAACTCCCCGAGCTAGGCTTGGTCATCCACAACACTATAGAGATAGATTTATATACACATACACTCCTTTCATCATCACAAACATACATTTATTTCCTCATCATAACCATATATATTCATTCCTTTTCATCATCATTCCATCATCTATATAATCATCATAACATCATTCAATTCATAAGATATGTATTGGACCTTCAATTCCTCAAGTAACCCTAGCCAGACATTTTATCAAACACCTAGAGGGTGTGTAGTTCTAGTGTAAAATCATGCAATTCAAGAGTGAAATCATGCTAAAAAATTCATTTTAAAACCTTCAATAGATACTTGGTAACACCCTCAAGCAATATACATCAAAATCCTTTATCAAATCTTACATTAGGTCTTAGATTCATAGCCCAAAATATGGCAGAACAGTCACAATTTCATGAAGCTTTAACATAGTGTGTAGTGAATTTCAGAATATGCAATACACTTTTGTAAATCAACTTTAAATCATGCAATTTGAGAAAAAGGAGTCTTGGGTATCATGGATGAAAGGAACCCATGAAAGAAACTCACATACCTTACCTTAGAGATGAACTTGGTGAAGATTGGAGATGGAGACTTGAAGCTTGAAGAAGAACCTTGAAATCCAGATGAGGGTTTAGGAATTGAATTTAAGAGTGAAATATTTGGATAAGTGTTTTGGTGAGTATTGGGGAATATTTAGAATGATATGAGGGTGAAAAAGGATAAGTATACGTAGGAACACTTAGGCCCAAGACATAAAAGTCTTGGACCACGAGAAAATAACTGGATAGAAAAATGTGCCTGTCCGCGTCGCAGACAGGACATGGAAACTATTTTGTTCATCTGTGTGCCCTTGGCGCGTCGCGCCAGGGGCATGGAAAGTTCAATAGAATTTGCCACTTGGAAATCATGATTGCTAATCTTTTACTCTTAAATCGGGGTTAAACCCTTTTCCCCCTACGTTTGACCCCCTGAACAAAAGTATGAAGTCAAATTCTCGATATCGCGCATGGATTTTGAGATATATGGAAATTACAATTTTGGGAACTTCCAAGGCACATTTTCGGGCACTTTTTTGGGTTATTTCAATATCTTCCCCTTGGGAACATCGTCCCAGAATGTCAAAGAAATGTAAATGAGAGACATAAGCATGACAATATCAACCCACATAGAGATGCAACAATGCACTTAAACATTATTTCAAAATCTCATAAGTGTAAAATCATCATGAACTTTTCAATTTAAGCATGAACACATGCAATGACATGGGGCTGAGCTTAAGACCTGCGATAATATAAAGGACTAAGATCAATACCTTAGGCTTGAGTGGAGTGGAAAAGGTAAAGAGTAAAGATATCGCGTTTGCATGTCCGCCTCGGCCTCCCTGGTTGCACTCTCAACTTGTTGATTCCTCCAAAGGACCTTAACGGAAGCCACTTATTTATTTCTCAACATCTTCACTTGTCTATCCAGGATCTAAACTGGAACCTCTTCATATGTCAAATTATCTTCAACAACACCCGCAACATCAAGAGGCACAATGACATTAGGATCTCCCACACATTTTCTCAACATGGATACATGAAAGACCAGACGAACCAAATGCATTTTACTAGGCAATTCCAATTCATAGGCTACCTTACCAGTTCTCTTCATTACCATATAAAGACCGACATATATTGGGCTCAACTTGTCCTTCTTTGTAAAATGAATCACAGCCTTCATGGGTGACACCTTCAAATAAACGCAATCACCAATTTGAATTCAAGATCCCTTCTCCTCACATTGGCATAGGACTTTTGGAGACTTTGGGCCGTCTTCAACCTTTCTCTAATCTTTCTAACCTTCTCAAGAGCAACCATAACTAGATCTGGTCCCAACAAAGCTACCTCACCAACCAACCAACCAATCGGAGATCTATAATGTCTCTTATAAAGAGCCTCAAAAGGAGCCATACCGATGCTAGAATGATAGCTATTGTTGTAGGCAAACTCAAGCAATGGAAGATGATCACCCCAACTACCCTTACGCTCCAAGACACAAGCCCTAAGAATATCCTCAAGTGTTTGAAGGGTTCTTTTAGCTTGGCCATCTATTTGACAGTGAAAGGTCGTACTAAGGTTAACTCTTGTACCAATTTCCCTTTGAAAAGACCTCCAAAAATGTAAAGTAAATTGAGCACCACAATCCGATATGATGGACAAAGGAACCTCATGTAACCTCACCAAGTCATGAATGTACAACCTTGCATAATCTTCAGCCTAATATGTGGTCTCAATCGGTAGAAAGTGGGCCGATTTTGTCATACTATCAACCACGACCCAAATGGAATCAAAACATTTTCTAATCTTGGGCAACCCAACCACAAAATCCATATAAATCACCTTCCACCTCCAAGTAGGAATCTCTATGTCTTGGGTTAGGCCACTCGGCCTTTGATGTTCAGCTTTGACTTGTTGACAACTATGGAAACCGAAAACAAATTTGGCAATGTCCCTTTTCAGGCCTCCCCACCAATACACGTCTGTCAAGTCTATATACATTTTGGTGGAACCAGGGTGGATAGAGTAAGAAGAATTATGGGCCTCTTCAAGAATTTTCTCTCTTAAACCATCAACACAAGGCACACATAACCTACTTTGGTAGCTAAGGGCACCATCTCCTCCTTAGGAGAAAACCTCCAATTTTCCCTCTTTCACCAAGGCCTTCAATCCAAGCAAGTCGGAGTCAAGATCTTGTTTTGCTATCACCTCATCAACCAGGAAGACTTAGACCCATCAACAACAACACCATTACCAACCTCTTCCAACCTAACCCCCAGTCTAGTCAATCGATGCACCTCCCTAGCTATCTCCTTATCAGCACCACCAACCCCATTACACTCGACTCAAACCATCCCCACAACATTTGCCTTACCGGGATGGTAATGCACACTCATGTCATAGTCCTTAAGAAGTTCTAGTCACCTTCTTTGTCTCAAGTTGAGATCATTTTGAGTGAAGACATATTGGATGCTCTAATGATCGGTGAACGCATCAACATGCACCCCATACAAATCATGACACCAAATTTTTAATGCAAACACCACGGTGGCCAATTCAAGATTATGTGTAGGGTAGTTCTTTTCATGCACTTTGAGTTGTGTAGAAGCAAAGGCTATCACCAACCATTTTGAATTAGCACACAACCCAAGCCAACCCTAAAAGCATCACAATACACAACAAATCCCTCATGTTCATCCGGTAGTGACAATATAGTAGCGGACACAAGCTTATCTTTCAATGCTTGGAAGCTCCTCTCACACTCATCAGTCCACACAAACTTGACCTCCTTTTGAGTCAATTTTGTCATAGGAGAAGCAATGGAGGAGAACCCATTCATAAAATTTCTATAGTAATACGCTAGGCCCAAGAAACTCCGAATATCCGACGGGGTTAATGGTCTAGGCCACTTTCTAATCACATTGGTCTTTTTAGGAACCACCATAATACCATCCCTCGACACCACATGACCCAAGAATGCAACCTCCTTCAACAAAAATTCACACTTTTCATATTTAGCATACAATTTCTCCTCCCTCAACCTTTGCAACACAATTCTTGAATGGCCCATATGTTCCCCTTACTAAGTGAATCGATCAAAATATCACCAATGAAGACTACAACAAAGGAATCAAGGTAGGGTTTGAAGACCCTATTCATTAGGTCAATGAAGATGGCCGGTGCATTGGTCAACCCAAAAGATATAACCACAAGTTCATAATGCCCATACCTAGTCCGGAAGGACGTCTTGGGAATGTCACACTGCCTCACCTTCACTTGATGATACCGAGACCGAAGATCAATCTTAGAGAAGTGGCTACCCCTTGTAATTGGTCAAACAAATCATCAATTCTCGGAAGAGGATACCTATTCTTGATGGTGACCCTATTGAGTTGTTGATAGTTAATATACATTCTAAGAGGCCCATCCTTCTTCTTCACAAACAATACCGGTGCATCCCAAGGGGATTGACTAGGTCTAATAAAATCCTTCTCCAATAATTCTTTCAATTGTTCCTTCAACTACTTTAACTCCGTCAGGGCCATATGGTAAGGGGGAATTTAAATGGGCTGAGTATCGGGGAGGAGGTCTATACCAAAGTCTATTTCTTTTTCGGGAGAAACACCGGGAAGGTCATTTGGAAAGACATCAAGAAACTCATTTACAACTGGAACCGACTCTATGGGAAGGACTTTGGACTCCACACCCCTAACCCTCACAAGATTTTTAAGACACCCCTTAGAGATCAACTTACAATCTTTAGTGTACAGAGATGAACCTACCCTTGACCACTACATCTTGACTCTCCCACTCAAGGATAGTTTATTTGGAAATTGAAATTTGACACTACGGTTTCTACAATCAATAGAAGCATAGTATGCATGCAACCAATCCATCCCAAGAATAACATCAAATCAATTATATCCAACTCAACAAGATCACAAGGCAATATTTTATGCAAGATGCAAATAGGACAACTTCTATAGACTTTTCTAGCAACAATAGATGCACCAATAAGAGTAGACACTTCATATGACTCATGCAACAATTCGGGCTCAACATGAAACTTTTTGGAAACAAAGGGGGTAAAAAAAGAAAGAGTGGAACCCGGATCAATTATGCATACATATCAAAATCAAAGATTTTCAATATACCAATAACAACCTTGGGGACCTCATCAACCCCTTGCCTCCCATGCAAAGCATAAAATCGATTGTTCCTTGGCATACCATCTTGTTGGCCACCTCTCCCCAAAGGAACCGCATTAGCAGCTTGTGGACGAACCTCATTACCTTTGTTACGATTTCAAGGACAATCCATATTTTTGTGACCCACTTCCCCACAACCAAAGCATGCAATAGTATCTATCAAGCATGGTCCCTTATGACCCTTACCACACCTAGGACACACCTCATTTGGAACCACAATACGAAGACCTTGGGTCCTTGGGAAGTCATTGGCAAATACCCTATTAGAAGTATGATAGGATCCTTGGCCTTGGTGGATCCGGCCACCATTTTGGAACTTAACCTCGAAATGGGCCCTCTAAGCCTCATGACCCCTCCTCTTCCTCAAATTCTTCCCCTCCATTTGTTCGGCATAGGTCATCAAACAGGATAACTCCATGTCAACAATCAACATAGTGGACCGGCATTCTTCACTCACTAGGTCGAACACACCCATCACGAATTTATTCACTCAAGACCTTGAGTCGGCAACCAATGTGGGGCATATTTGGAAAGTTGGTTGAACTTGAGGTTACACTCCCTCATACTCATAGATCCTTGTCTCAAATTCATAAATTCCACCAAATTGGCTTCCCTGAGCTCAAAAGGGGAGAATAGATTAAGGAAAGCCACCTTGAACTCTTCCCAACGCACAACATAGTTGACTCCCTCCTCTTCCTTCCATTGGTTGTACCATATTTGTGCCAGCCCTTTGAGTTGGTAGTGTCACGATCCAAGCCTAGGGCCTAGACATAACCAGCGAATGGGGAACCCGAAGGAACCCCAAACAACTCATAGCATATCATTACATATCTTTGGTTGTGAAAGCAATTAAATGACCTCTGAAGAATGGAAATAACGGCAAAAGGGACTAAGGGAGAACTTCTCATAGCATAAATCAAGAGATAATAGAGTCAACTCATAGCATAAATATATAGCTTTGTCCAATAACACCTCTATTACATAGATAATGGCTGGGGCCAAGACATACAACCGGGCTCACCCTCATAGTCATAAGTATATAATAAAGTTAAGAGAATCTTAATACATAGTGTAAGAGAATAGTTCTTGTCCCCGGAATGAAGGACTCACCAAGGCTAACTTGAACAATCCATCTAGCCACAAGAAGAATCAATAGGAGCTCCGGTCCCTACATAGTGATATCATGTAGGCAAGAGTATGAGTTAGTACGTTTGAATGTACTAAGTATGTGGGATGCAATGCAACAATAAACAAACTTCATAATCAAAAAACATACATTAGACAATAGGCATAGTATAGCAATATGGCATGTATGATTGATGCATAAGTAAAACATCCTAGGATAAATCATGCTTATATAAGATATCATATGCATAGAAGAGACCAAGCTAGAATCCCAACTTTGGATAGGAGGTGTCGTTCACACTCGGATACCCTCGTGGCAAGGTACTACATCCCTCACATGGTTGATGTTGTTCACACCCGGACACCCTGATGGCTAGGTACTACACCCCTCACATCAATGATGTCGTTCACACCCAGACACCCTGTGGCAAGGTACTCACCCCTCACATGGTCGTCCGGCACTTATGCCTCCCCGGACCGGACATGGTCTAATACAACACATTATGTAAAAAATACATATATATCATGTTCATAAGCTCATTTTATCATTAAAACATCATGCATATAATATCTCATGCTTTGAACCTTCAATTCCTCAAGAAACCATAACCGGACATTTTATCAAACACTTGGCGAGTGTGTAATAGGTGAAAAAGAGCATGCAATTTAGAGATAAAATCATGTAGGAAAATTAGTGGTAAACCCTTTAATCAACACCATGCAACACCCCCAAGACATTCACATCAAAACCCTAATCAATTCCAACATTAGATCCAAGATTTGAAGCTCAAAACATGCTAAAACAACCATACTTTCATGAACTAAAATCACTGTGTAGTAAATTTCTCAATATACAAGACCCACATGTAAAATCAACTTTAAATCATGCAACATCAATTAAAGAGAGTTTAGGCACCATGGGTGGAAAGACCCAATAGTTCAACACCACATACCTTAGCTTTTGTGAAGTTCTTAAAGAAGTCTTTAATGGAGATTTGAAGCTTGAGTGAGATCCTTGAAGAAATCCTTGAGATTGATCTTGATTTTGAGACTTGAATTTAGGATTAGAAATGAGTCTAAGTGTTTGAGAGGATATTGGTGAATATTGAGGATGATATGAGGGCGAAATAAGGCTAAGTATAGGTAAAAACACATATGGAAACTCTTGGGCCCAAGACTTATAAGTCTTGGATGGAGATCACAAAAATAGGACCTAAATAACTCTAATCCACATCGCGAAGGCGACGCGGATTGCTCACTGGAAATTGAAATTTCTACACAAATAAGTTTTATGAAAATGGGCATAAATCCTTCATCCAAACTCGGAATAAGGTGAAACAAAGTGAGCTGGAAAGCTAATTCAAAGGGATCTAAGTTGGTAGGTCGTGGGTCACACAATTATTTGTATGCTAAGAGATATTCCCCTTCAAATTTGACCCTCCTAAATTGCATTCTTTGCGATTTTCGAATTTTGAAACGGTTGCTCTAAAATTCAGGTTAGACTCATTTCCCACTTAATTTGACCCCCTAAACAAGAGTATGAACTTGGAATTGTGAAATTCCAAATGGATTTTTAGATATATGGAAAACAAGATTCCGAGCACTTCCTAGGCACATTTTCGGGTACATTTTGGGGTCGTTCAAATATCTCCCCCTTGGGAACATTCGTCCCCGAATGTAGAAGAGATGTACAAGACAAGAATAATCATGAACAAATCATCCCCAACAAGAATGCAACATTACGTTTAAAATTCCATTTTCAAAATCTCAACATAAGTTTAAAATCATCATAAACTTGCCAACTTAAACATGAATGCATATGAATGACATAGGGGATGAAATGCAAGACTTGGAATCATAAAACGGACTTGCCGTGTTATTATAAGCTTGAATAGAGTGGAAGAGATATGGATATTGCTCCTTCATGCGCGCTCGGCTCCCCGAGAGACATACGAATAGACAACTCTTCTCAAAGGGCCTTGAAGGACACTACATCATTATATATGAACTTCTCCACTCATCCATCCAACACCCCCACCGGGACCTTCTCTTAAACCAACTTACCCTCCTTAACACCCACAACCTCAAAGTGTTCTATAGCACTAGAGTCACCAACACATCACATCCACCTAGAAGCATGAAGAACCGGACGAACCATATTTACACCCATAAGCAATTCCCAAACTTATGTAATCTTTCCAACCTCCTCTACACTCTATAAGGACTCACAATCCTCAACTCAATTGTCAACCTTAAACTCATCTAACCCACTTGGTACCATGGACCACCATCTCCCCCTTGGGAGAGAACCTCCACTCTACCATTCTTTTCCACCAAAAGCTTCCAACTCTAATAAGGCGGAAATCAAGGCCTTGCCTAATCTAGTCCTCTTAACCCAAGAAGATTTGGAACCATCAACAATACTATACTACCATTCTCAACTTCCTTCAACCTAACTCCCTATCTAGCCGACCAATGGACTCTACTAGGCATCTCCTTACCACCATTATCCACACACACTAGGCTACTTAGAGCACCACCCACAACACTAGCGTTGCCGGAAAAACCAATACATACTCATACCATAATCTGTAAGGAGTTATAACAACCTTCTTATTATCCTCAACTCACACCTATGATATTTAGCAACCAATCCCCCAAATGATTCACAAGCTCTAAATAAATAAATACCTCATCACTAGAACCCACCACAAACATACCAAGGTAGGGTTTTAAGACCCTATTCTAAGGACCCATAATCATAGCCAATGTATAAATCAACCGACCAACTCCACCGATACTAATAATGCTCACTTGGGGATAAAGCTCAACAAAAGATCAATCCTAGTGAAGTGACTTAGCCTTTGTAATTGACCGCATAGATCAACCATCCTATTACAACCTTACGGATTCTACACTTATTGGAAACATGCTATGCAAGTAGCCCAAACTACCCAAGACCCCCAATACCACAAGCTAAGTCATCATCCCACAAGAATACTTATAATATGCATGTACATACTTTCAAAGAGGCAATAATTATTTTTCAATTCATTTTAATACACAATTGGGCTTAAAAATCAAACATCATTCATAATAATTCATACTTAGGCTCAAATGCCAAAATCATAATTTCATTGTCATAATACTCATGCATAGGAATAGCTCATTCATATACAAAATGGTGCAAGCACCCAAAATGCTTAAAGAGCCAAAATCAAAGACATACATGTAATCACAATATTGTCATAACCAACCTTTTATCAAAATCATACCATAAAACAAAATTGGTCTTACCCATAACATAATTTTTTTTTTCAAAATAATCTGTATGCTATGAACAATGAGGAAATGACATGGGTAATTAAGACTCCATTTAGAAATCAACATTTATAATATGAAATTGAAGTGAAAACATAATTAATTCTATATTTAAATCCATAGTGTAATGTCTCATGCATAAATAATTTCAAAAGGGAAACATGCATACTTATAACATCATAAACCCAAAGTAAATCCTCATATAACGGTTTATATCACATTAAAATCATCAAATAAACACTACCCGTGCATCAATAGAATCTTAGGAAATATAATATTCAAATCCCAAACTAAAATAATTAAAATCCATGTAGGTTTTCTTGAAAATAAATTTTTTTGAAAAGGGCTTAACTTCATACTTGCATAATCATAGATAATTTCATGAATACATAATATGCTCGATAGCCTATATTCATCATGAAGTCACTTGACTTGTAAAACATGTACATATCTTGAGAATTCTTAACTTGGCATTTCATCAAACACTTAATGGGCACAAATGAGGACATGTTCAAATCGTGCAAAATGCAAGAGTATAGATCATGAAATAGTGAAATCAATGCATCGTAAAATCATGTACATCAGTCCACAAACATCATGGTAAAGCCCCATCAAGGGAAACTTGTAAATCATATCAAAACTTCACAATAGTTCATAGATTTCATAGCTTGAATCATGTAAAGTCTTAATAGACAAATATTAGCTCAAAATAGATATTCATGCATAATCAACAATTTTTGACAAAACCCCAACATATTTCATACTCATATTTTATAATAATAGATACCCATAAGAAATACATCTTGAAATCATGCAATTTTCATAATAAAGGAAATTGGGCTTCATGGGTGAAAGGAACCTATGAATGTAACCCACATACACATGAATCCTACTAGCACCAAGGATAAAACAAGAAATAGCAACTCCTGTACCTATCAAATCACTCTACTCAAAACGTCGGTCACAACATGGCCTTACCTAAGATCAACTAAGTCATAGGAGAACCAATAGAAGAAAACCTACTCACAATCCCCAGCAATAGCCCACTAAACCCAAGAGGCTTCTAATATCCAAGGAAGTCAAGGGTCTAGGCTACTCTCTAATCACCTTTGTCTTACTAAAGTCTACCTTAATACCATCACCCGGCACCACACAACCTAGGAAGGAAACCTCTTACCACCAAAATTACCACCTCACCTACTTAACACCCAACCTTATTCCTTTAACTCGTAGTACTACCCTCAAATGATTCACATGTACTACCTCATTAGGGAACGAACTATATTATCATCACCAAAACCACCCTAAACCTATTAGGGTAAGGACCAAAGATCTTACTCATGAGACTTATAGGCATAACAGGTGTGCTAGTCAACCAAAAGACACTAGCTCAACTTCAAACATCAAAAAGGGACATTCAAGGCCTCATCTATCACCAACGACAAATCTATAAACAACCAACTTAGATTCAACACCACCAAATCTTACAAGATGAAAAATGCAACCCCTTAGAGACCAGTTGTACCTTAAGTCAAGAATGGACCTACCTCCCTTGCTACCACTTGACAACCTCCCACTCAAAGACAGGTACATTAGGGAGTCAAATTCTAACACTACAGATCCCACCATCCATGGAGACACATGTATGAAACTATACCATCCCAAGTACAATATCAAAATCCACCACATCAAATCCAACAAGCCACAAAGCAAGACCTAATGCATTACAAACTCAGATCAACACCTAACTTTCTAACAACAATATACTAACCAAGGGAATAGACACCAAAGATCCACACAACCACTTGGGCACAAAAGAAGCCCCCACCATTAACCAAAAGAATAGAGAAGAAATAGTGAAACTCGTATCCATCAAAATCAAAATCTTCTATTTACCTTCTTTCGCCTTCCTCCTTAAAGCAGCATGATCAACTAAAAGAGCAAAGAACATTCATTAGAGGGGAAAGCCCTATCTCACTTCTAAGCATGACATAGACTATGAAGAAGGGAAACATTTCCTAAAACGTCTCATAGTCTCCTACTCATAGTTGTGGTGCACAACACAACCATGAATAAGATTCTAATCGACGCGGTGTGTTGGACTCTGAGGATCTATCAACCTAGTGCTCTGATATCATCTTTGTCATGAGCCAAGCCTAGGGCCTAGATGTGACTGGCAAATGGGGAACCCGAAGGAACCCAAAACAAGCCTCACAGCATATCATTACACATCCTTGGTCGCAAAAGCAATTAAATGACATTTGAAGAATGGAAATAAAGGCAAAAGGGACTAAGGGAGAACTTGTCATAACATAGAGCCAAGAGACAATAGAGTCAACTCATAGCATAAATACATAGTTTTGTCCAACAACACCTCTATTACATAGATAATAGAGGGGGCTAAGACATACAATCGGGCTCACCCTCATAGTCATAAGTATACAATAAAGTTAAGAGAATCTTAATACATAGTGTAAGAGAATAGTCTTTGTCCTTGGAATGGAGGACTCACCAAGGCTAACTTGAACAATCCATCTAGCCACAAGAAGAATCAATAGGAGCTCCGGTCCCTACATGGTGATATCATGTAGGTGAGAATATGCATTAGTAGTTTGAATGTACTAAGTATGTGGGATGCAATGCAACAATAAACAAGCTTCATAATCAAAATGCAAACATTAGACAGTAGGCATACTGTAGCAATCTAGCATCTATGATCGATGCATATGTAAAACATGCTAGGATAAATCATGCTTATATAAGATACATATGTGCAGAAGAGACCAAGCTAGAATACCAAATTTAGATGGGAGGTGTTGTTCACACCCAGACACCCTGGTGGCAAGGTACTACACCCCTCATATGGTGGATGTCGTTCACACCTGGACATCCTGGTGGCAAGGTACTACACCTCTCACATGGTTGATGTCGTTCACACCCGGACACCCTAGTGGTAAGGTACTACAGCCCTCACATGGTTGATGTCATTCACACTCGCACACCCTGGTGGCAAGGTACTCACCCCTCACATGGTCATCCGGGCACTTATTCCCCCCCACCCCCAGACCGTACATGGTCCAATGCAACACATTATGTAAAACATACAAATATATTATGTCCGTAAGCTCATTTCATCATTAAAACATCATACGTATCATATCTCATGCTTTGAACCTTCAATTCCTCAAGAAACCATAATCGGATATTTTATCAAATACTTGGCGGATGTGTCATGGGTGTAAAAGAGCATGCAATTTAGAGATGAAATCATGTAGGAAAATCAGTGGTAAAACCTTTGATCAACACCTTGCAACACTCTCAAGACATTAACATCAAAACCCCTCATCAGTTCCAACATTATATCCAAGATTTGAAGCTAAAAACATGCTAAACAACCATACTTTCATGAACAAAAATCATTGTTCAGTAAATTTCTCAATATACAAGACCCATATGTAAAATCAACTTTTAATCATGCAATATTAATTAAAAGAGAGTTTAAGGACCATGGGTGGAAGGACCCAATGGTTCGACACCACATACCTTAGCTTTGTGAAGTTCTTGAAGAAGACTTTGATGGAGATTTGAAGCTTGAGTGAGATCCTTAAAGAAATCCTTAAGATTGGTCTTGAATTTGAGACTTGAATTTAGGGTTAGAAATGAGTCTAAGTGTTTGAGAGGATATTGGGGAATATTGAGGATGAAATAATGCTAAGTATAGGTAAAAATATGTATGGGAACGCTTGAGCCCAAGACTTATCAGTCTTGGACTGAAATCACAAAAACAGGACCCCAATAACACTAGTCTGCATTGCCTCCGCGACGCAGATTGCTCACTAGAAATTGAAATTTTTGCATAAATGATTTTTATGAAAATGGTTACAAATCCTTCATTCGAACTCGGATGAGATGAAACAAAGTGAGTTGGAAATCTAATTCACAGGACTTTAAGTAGGTCATGGGCCACTCAATTCTTTATGTGCTAGGAGATATTTCCTTTCAAAGTTGACCCTCCTAAATAGCATTCTTTGCGATTTTCGGATTTTGATACGGTTGCTCTAAAATTCATGTTAAACCCATTTCCCACTCAATTTGACCCCTTAAGTAAGAGTATGAACTCGGATTTTTGAAATTCAAAAGGGATTCTTAGATATATGGAAAATAAAATTCCAAGCACTTTCGAGGCACGTTTTTGTGCACTTTTTGGGGTCGTTTCAGGTAGGCCGCCAACTCAGCCTTTCTTCCGGCCTCACACCCATGATAGTCAATATCTTTTAGACCTGATCAATGAACTCTTGAGGGTCCTCATCTACCTTTGACTCATAAAATTCCGGGGGATTCATTCTCATGAAGTCTCTCACTCGAGAAGCCGGTGTAGGAGCATGAGGGGCTTAGGCCCCTTGATTGGCTTGATTATCCACAACTTGTGCAAGAAATGTGAGAGCATCCCGGAGCTCTCCATTGGTCGATTGCTCCTCAGGTGTGCGAGCTCTCTTCCTATTGTGTTAGGCATGATCTAGC
>JAPFFP010000012.1:8120254-8130558 GCA_026153255.1 Solanum medicagineum | reverse complement strand
AATTCACTTACAATTTCGTATTCGAAGAAATTTCATCTTGTAACTATGACAATTTACATATTTCTCAACAAAAAAGAGAAGATGGTTATGCATGAAATAATAAAGAATACAAATACATGAATTAGTAAGCATTCTTACCATTACAAATTGATAATGAAAATTTTACAAATTACCATGCTAACCAAATATAAAAAAGATCATCACAAATTTGGATGGAAAAGAGAATATGTATAATATTGTTGGTGAGTGTTTTTCTTCATTACCCTACTTACTACAAATTAAAATTGAAGGTTATTTTAGATTCTTCATTAGCCACATTTAGTACAATCTCATGGTTGCATTATAATTATTTAATAATTAATTAATTAGGTGTTATATTCCATTTAGAATATGAGAATGAGAATTACATTGTGATAACTTAATTAAAATAATAATGTTAAAATCACCATTCAATTATCTGCGGTAATTGAAAGAAATAACATATAAGAAGGCTAACTAAAGTAGCAAAAGTACCGTTTCTGTAAAAAGCACTCAAATCTATCGCTATATTTTTGGAAGGCCTCTGAGCGTAACTATGAGCAAAATAAATAGCGTTGGAATTTGTAGGAGTTCAAGAAGTGAGTATAAGGGAATCGAAAAGGTTGGAGCAATAAATATATTAAATCAGTTGACTTTCATATCATGACTCAACTGCATCCACTTAACATCCAATTAATTAAAGAAATTAAAAACAGTTTCATGTGGCCATCTGGAAAGGTTATACCCACGTTTATATCCTAATTAATTATTTTTATGACTTCAGTTTTATTGTTTTAATGAATTTAGATTTACAATTGTGTATAAATTAGACATTTTATTTACAGCTTGTTTGGATGATGATTTTTGATGGTATAGTATGGTGTGATTAGTGAAAGAACCATGTTTGTTTTAATTGTTTCTTTAGTTTCATGATATGGTATGATTTGGTTACATTCAGTGGTAACTCATTGTTCACTTATTTTTTTGCCACTTATGTAATTTGCCCTCTTATTCCGTACTAAACTTTACCCGGCACAATCGTATACTGATTTGACTCATAGAATCTTCTCCTCCATCTCCTGTTTCTCTCCCACGTTTTCCAGCAGCAACTATTTGAGGTTCTTTTTATTTTCCAGTGCTCGTATGAATTGGAGATTTACGTGTATTATAATGTCGAATAATATATCTGAATAAATATTCATATGCGGCTTCCACCGCAGATGCCAAAGCAGAGCAATTTTTCATGGTTCTTTTATAAATTCATATATCTATTGCTCGCTGGTGCTGTTTTTGTTATTCTTCAGAGATGAATTTGTTAACACAAAAAAGGAGATACAGTACGAAAAAGAAAAATCATTATTGAGACTTTCACAAACAGTTGTCACGGTGTAGCATTAGTTGTCAAATCTCAGCTAATATTTGAACTTGAATTTAGCTAATAGTCGAACATGAATTGAGTAATAGGAAATTTGTGGACGACAGAGCCTTCAATAGCAGAACATCCGTCAAAAAACCCATTTGACAGTTGCAACACAGTGGAAAAAGCCAACCCTCAATGAAACACCTTTGTAGTGTTTAGTCTCAAAGGAGCTGCCTATGTTATCAGTTTACCTTCCCATATCCTGTATCTTGTTGCTAGATGCTCATTCAATGAGAAAAGAGTCACTATAGTTACCCCCCAGAAAAAAATTTAAAATCTCTTGTGAAGCTCATTTAATGAGGAGAAAGTTACAATAGCTTTCCTCCTAAATTCTGATCTTCTCCATAATTTATGCAAAATTGCAGTTGGAGATGCTTATGAGTTCCATCGTATGCTCCAAACCCGCGTCAAGTATTAGGACGTGGAACTTGTTGGTGTGTGTACCTGCAACAGGTCATTCCTGTTATGTTTATGTACCAAAGATTCAAAGGCCATGTAAATGGTTTACTTTCTTATAACTTTCCAAATAAGTGAAGTTAAGGGGAAAGGGGTCAATTAGTTGGGTTATCAATGTGTTCTTGTTATGAATTCACCAAGCATTGTTATATTTTGGTATTGACAATCAATCTCTAACATTTACAATGATTTCTGTTAGATACCAAAACTAATGGAGAAATTTGGAACTAACAATGATTTCTGTTAGATGTCAACTTAGGAAATTTGGGAAATATACAATGGAGGAAAAGGGCATATACTTGGAGCTAGCCTAAGTTGCTCATACTGGGATTCATGAACAATGACTAAGCACCATCCTATATTTTCTTAATCACTTTGTAGTTTGTACCCTTGAAAGCCCATCTTTTACTGAAGGATAGAATTCTTTTGCAGTTAGGATTGTTTGGTTGGGAACAACTTATTATCCTTAGGTAAGTTATTTCATCATGTATATGGGATAACTTGTCCCATCATTAAATGTATAAATGGTGGGATAAATAATCCAAGAATTACCTAGCACTACCGATCATAGGCTGGATAAAGTAATCTTGTATTTTATCTTGGTGTTATTACACCTTATACCTCACAGCAGACAACTCCTAAGATATGAGGTTGGATCAACCAGTGCTAGTTCTTTGACTGTTTAAGGATAAACCACTATTAGAAATGTTCACATAGAAGCTCCTCTTTCATTCTACAGGTTTAGGCTAACACAGTTTCAAGTTTGCAATGCGAGTTTATTCATTCTATCAAATGGATGATATTTTGGGTTTATAGTGTGTCGGAGACTGCAAAGCATTAAAGTCCTCATCAAGTTGAGTAATTTTTAGGACTGGTAGGTCTTTTGGTACAGAAAATTTGAAAAGGAAATGTTTGAAGTGGGAAAAAAAGATTAAAGGAGGTGTATTTGATGGTGTATCCCCTTAAAATTGTAACTTCACATATGGAAGTCAACTCAATAGCCACTACACCTAGCTTTCGCAATTTCTTGATATTATGCATTATAGTATTGATTATTTTTTTTTTCTGTTTCTTCTTATTTAGATGCCAGAGATGTTGAATGAAATAAGGACTTCTTATGGGGTACTAACTTGGATTGTCAGAGAATCCGCTCAATGTCAACATTTTATCTTTTAGATTTTCTCGACAATTAAGTGCCCTTATTAAAATTTATTATTGTATATGCCTAATTTAATTAGTTGATGTATTTTTCATAATTCTATTGTAGATAGCTGATCAGAATAATCAAGATATTAATTACATATTGAAACAAGTGAGCTCAACAGCTTCATATGTAGCTGTTCTGGTAGTTATTTGGTTTTGGAATTATACATATGAAATTGAAATGGATCGATGCACGATCACACAGGACATAAAGCTTGAAAGAGAGAAAGTTATAGAGATAAATTATTGAATCACCTCTTTTCTACTGAACTTTGTCATAATGTAATAAGAACGAGTCCTCCGACTTTTACTGGATTATGTAAGATCTTAGTTAAAGATGGACGTCTTAGACCAACACTTCAAGTTACAATTGAAGAACAAGTTGCCAAAACACTCTCTTTTTTAGCACATAATGAGACAAATCGTGAGCTATCTTTAATATTGTGACGCTCTGGAGAGTCGGTCAGCCGTCATTTTCATGTTGTCCTACGAGCTATCTTGAGGTTATGGGAGGACTTTATTAAACAACCTGATGGCTCCCATGTACCTCCTGAAATTGCTAGTAGCCAACATTTCTACCCATATTTTAAGGTAAACTCACTTACTACACTATTTATATTTAAACGAATGTCAAGATTACATTGTTAATTAATTATTATAATATTCGGATTGTATTGGTGCAATTGATGGAACACACATGCGTGTTAAAGTTTCACAAAGTGAAGCACCGAGATATCGTGGGAGGAAAGATTATCCAACACAAAATGTATTAGCTGCATGTACATTTGATTTAAAATTCACATATGTGTTAGTTGGGTGGGAAGGTACAACATCTGATCCAAGAATTATGAAAGAAACACTAAATAGACAAGACCTACTAAAAATTCCAAAAGGTACATATGATATATTTAGAGTTAGTTATTATATGATAAATTATATAGTTAACTTTTTTATTTTGTAATGTTTAGGAAAATTCTACCTTGTAGATGTTGGACTCATGTTGAAAAGTGGACTTATTACATCTGTATCGGGGAGTGAGATACCACTTGAAAGAGTATTCAAGAAATCCACCTCGAAATTCTCGTGAATTATTTAATTTGCGACATGCTTCTTTGAGTAATGCTATTGAAAGAGCATTTGGAGTTCTTAAAAAGAGATTTCCTATAATTTCTAGTTCAACGGAATCATTATATGGCATTGAAACTCAAAAGCTTATCATATATGCATGTTGTATTTTGCACAACTACTTAAGAGGCGTAGATCCAAATGACGAGTTACTCGCTCAAGTTGATGCAAAGCTTATTAATGATAATACTGTGCATGAGGAACATTCAAATTCTAGGGAGAGTAATGAGGAATATAGAAAAGGATAGTTGATTCGAGATGGCATCGCAGCTGCCATGTGGATTAATTATCAACATTAGTTTTATAGTGGAAAAACTATAGTGATTATTTGTGTCAACATTTTTTTACTTGATGTTATTTGATGACAATTTCATGATGTATATATTTTTATTATAAATATTATGTTTAGTGCATTTACTTTAAATTATAGTAACTTTTATCAATATTTATGTGTAACAATATTTTTTTCTTAATCTTGTGAATAGTTGTCTTGAATAAGTAGTTGATACGGCGAAAGACGCAAAGGAATTTACCTCAAGTGATCTAAAGGCTCCAGATAACTCTATATGTGTTTGGACAAATGCAATGGATGACACTTCAATTGATGCATACTGTCAAGAGAATTCACTTGGGCACAGAGTTGGTGGAACTTTCTCTACATACACATGCAATGGATAACATACTGAAAGAGCTAAAATCAAAACTTCCCAACAAAGCTATTAACAAGGCGAAAATTCACAATCAAATGAAAAAGAAAACTTCGGCAGATACTATGACATATTCCAGAAGAGTGGACTGAGTGGATTTGCATGGGATCCCATCACAAACATGTTTACTGCTGAACCTGAAGTATGGGATCAGTTAATTCAGGTAAATTTATATTTATTGTAGTTTTCAGATATGTGTTTTCTTTTTCTTATTATAATATTCATTGTGTTTATATATATATATATATATAGACTATGCCTGCAGCTGCAAATTTAAAGGCTAAGCCATGCCGAAATTATGAAATGTTGATGATGTTATATGGAAAGGACAAAGCCAACGGAAAGCATGCTGAGACTGGCCTAGAAATGTTAAAAAGGAGTGTTAATAAGAATCTGAAAAAATCAAATATTGATTCATTGACTATTGATGAGGTAGATGAAATGATTCATAGAAATGCTGCCTCTTTGAAAAATATTAGATGAATATGGATAGGGTGAGAAAAGTGAAGCAACTGATTATGCACCTACATATAATGTCTATCCAGAAGCACCAGCTCCTATCAAGAACAAAAAATCTAAATATAATCATATTTAAAGCATGGCTGACATGTTGAGAGGTGGGATGGACAAGTTGGCTAATGCTATTAGTGGACTTTCATCCACTCTACCTATTTTTGAGAGCGAGATATGGAATATGTTGGCAGAGATGAATTTGGAATCTCGTGTGAATACACAATCTTACATATTTCTTTGCCAAAATGCAAACGCATGTCGCACTGTAATAGGATGCTCGAAAGAGGCCCGCAAAGATCTTTTATTAGAAATGATGGGAGAAGACAATTAAATTTAGAATAATATTATTTAAATTTTAAGTGTTGCGTCTTTTATTAACACTTTGAATATTTAATTAATAGGAGTTATTCTGTTTTGAATATTTTATTAATAGAAGTTACTCTGTTATGCGTTTCTAGTTAATACAATATTATCCTTTTAATGAATGTGTATTGACTTAACATCTTTATTTTTTTGTACATCTTCACTGGAGTTATTCTGTTATGCGTTTGTGTGATTAATTCATGTTTAGAAATGGACTGTTACATACAATTGAAGAATTGGTAATGGTGTTTAGAGATTTTATCTAGTTTAGTGTTATCAATTGTCTGATGATTGTGATGATTGAAGCTGGAGTTGGATTCTTTGATGTGAAAAAAACTTGTTTAACAGTTCTGAAGTTTCCTTTAAAAGGGACAACTCTGGAAGAGACCTGAAGTTTTACAGACTTAATTAAGGGTGATATCGGCTCTGCATCTCAAGAGTTTTAGAATAAAGCAACTCCTACTTTTGAAATCAATCTGAAGTGAAAAATTCATAGCTATATAATATAGAATTGGCTTTTGTTTTTGATAGTTTTGAATTCAATGGTGCTATTAACTCGCTGTTTTGGTATACAACTTGGAAAAGTTATTTTGATGTCAATGGAATAGGATCAATTTGAATTTCGATATCAACTTGCAGTCTGATGTACAACTCTCAATGGAAAAGCCTAAGTGTTGGTGCAATACCACTACGAGTTCACCAGATTTTGACGCACATACTGAATGGTCAGCTATGGCATTTGTCTTTGGAGGCTAAAGTGTGAGGCATCTAACTGAAGTTTCCTTTAATTGCTGGAAGAGACCTGAAGTTTTACAGACTTATGAGCAAGATGTAGATAATCCCCACCCCCATCTTCAGTGAAAATATATAACTAAGTAACCGAGGGAGAAAAGCAACAAGTGCAATTTAGACACCACAAGCTTCTTGTAGGCACTCACAACAACAACAAAAAAAAACTCAATCTAATCTAACGAGTGGGATCTTTGAGAAGGTAAAGTATACGGAGACCTTATCGCTACCTTAAGAAGGTAGAAAGACTATTTTTGATAGATCTTCAACTCAAAGAAAGATGTAAACGAAGGCAGTAGCAACCCAGAAACAACAACAAGATCAAATAATAATCGAGGCTTAAGAAGTAACTAGGAATAAAAATCTAAGGATACAAAAATACAAGAATTGTATTAATACTCCAGGAATGGGATAACAATACGTCTGACTTCCTACTAAGAAACTGAGAAAAATAATATAAAAGTTACCTCTTACTTTCTGTAGCAGGTTGAAGTGGTATATGGGCTACAACAGCGTCCCCTGCCAGTTCATATAAAGACTCATCCAATGTTGCTTGGGTAAGTCGAGAATAAAATGTAAGGTCAAGCAGCAAGTCCAAACTTGTTGATGTTACTGAAATTTTGACTTTACCAAGCATGTGTTTATGTGAGAAATAGAGAAAAGAGTGAGAAAATTAAATTGAGAGATTTTTATTTTTTTAGAAATACTTAACAAGTGAGAATGACCCTCCTATATATACAAGTCCTTAAGGGCTGTTTCCAGCCGTATATGGCCGTTGCTACAGTGACTGCTACAGTTCTCGACCGTTGCTACAGTGCCTATAGCCGTTGCTACAGTACTGCTACAATACAATTCTAACACTCCCCCGGAGCATATATAGCATATGCACCAAGCTTGTTACAAATATATTCTATCCGAGTACCCTTTAATGATTTGGTAAAAACATCTGCAAGCTGATCATTGGAGTTAACAAATTCTGTTATGATAATACCTTCAACCAACTTTTCTCTAATGAAATGACAGTCAATCTCAATATGTTTAGTCCTCTCATGGATACTGGGTTGGAAGCAATATGTAAGGCAGCCTGGTTGTCACACACAAGCTTCATAGGTGACACCTCACAGAACTTGAGTTCCTGCAAAAGTTTTTTAAGCCATATGAGTTCATAAGTTTCATTGGCCATGGCTCGATACTTTGCTTCTGCACTAGACCGAGCCACCACATTCTATTTCTTACTCTTTCAAGAGATCATATTTCCTCCGATAAGAACACAATATCCAGAAGTAGACCTGCGATCAGAGGGAGATCTTGCCCAGTCTGCAACTGCATAACAATGAATGTCCATGTGTCCGTTATCCTCATATAACAATCCTTTACCTGGCGCTTTTTTGATATATCTCAAGATTCGGATAACAACATCCCAGTGAGAATCACACGGAGAATTGAGAAACTGGCTTACTACACTGGCAGCGAAGGCAATGTCTGGACGGGTTACCGTGAGATAGTTCAACTTGCCGACCAGTCTTCGATACCTTTCAGGATTTGGAAGAAGCTCCCCCTATCCTGGTAGGAGTTTGATGTTTGGATCCATTGGGTTCTCAACAGGTTTACAGTTTATCATGCCAGTTTCTTCTAAGATATCCAGGGCATATTTTCGTTAAGAAATTGAAATTCCGGTTCTTGATTGTGCAACTTCGATTCCCAAGAAATATCTAAGCTTTCCCATGTCTTTAGTCTGAAAGAACTTGAAGAGATGTTCCTTCAATTTCTGAATGCCAATCTGATCACTCCCAGTGATAACAATGTCATCCACATAAACAACCAAATAGATACATTGTGAATGGAGGTGTCGATAGAAAACAGAATGATGGGCTTCACTATGGGTAAGTCCAAAGGCTTGGACCACAGTACTAAATCTGCCAAACCACGCACGTGGGGATTGTTTCAGAGCATAAAGAGATTTCTTCAGTTTACAGACGACACCAGACTCCCTTTGAGCAACAAAACCTGGTGGTTGCTCCATATAAACTTCCTCTTGCAAAATCACCATGAAGGAAGACATTTTTAATATCTAGCTGATGAATGGGCCAATGACGTATGGAAGCCATTGATAGAAAGAGTCGAACAGATGCCATCTTAGCCACTGGAAAGAATGTATCACCATAGTCCAATCCATATATCTGGGTATACCCTTTGGCAACCAAACGGGCTTTTAATCGATCGATCTTGCCATCAGGACCCACTTTAGGTGTGAATATCCAACGACAACCAACAGTGGTCTTTCCCAGTGGGAGAGGTACCAAATCCCATGTTCCATTGGAATGTAATGCCTCTATCTCATCAAGCATGGCTTGGCGCCAACTAGGATGGGACATGGCTTCACGGACTGTTTTAGGTACAGAAACAAAGGAAAGACTCGAAACAAAAGAACTGTATGCTGAGGATAAATGATCATAACATAAAAATTTGTAAATAGGATGAGGATTACGAGTAGAACGTGTACCTTTCCGAATGGCAATGGGGAAACCGTCTAGTGCAGGATCGAAGGCAGGACGAACCATTGGCAACGAAGGTGAGTCAGCGGAGTCTGGTTCGGGAGAGGGGTCAGAGCCGATCGTAGGCTGAAGAGTTTGTAGATGAGTGAGGGATAGATCCAAAGATGGATTAGATGATTCTACAGAGGTTGAGGACTCATATAGATATGGAGTAGGCAATGGCGGAGAAGGAAAAGGTATAGGCAAGTCTTTGTCTAAGCTTTGAAAATTGTACTGATCAACCGAATAGAAGGGCTGTTGCTCAAAGAAAGTGACATCAACAGACATAAAGTAACGGTTTAACTCAGGAGAGAAGCACCTATAGCCTTTTTGTAACCTAGAGTACCCTAGAAAAATACACTTCAAAGATTTTGCAGCAAGTTTATTTTGTCCAGGAGAAAAAGAATGTACAAAACAAACACATCCAAAAACACGAAGAGGAACAGAATACAAGGGCTGTCTAATGTTCAAAATGGAGTATGGTATTTGGTTTTGCAAGACAAAGGAAGGTATACGATTAATGAGATAACATGCAGTAAGTACAGCATCTCCCTAAAATTTGGTCGGAAGATTAGCATGCAAGAGCAAAGTCCGTACGGTTTTAATGAGATGTCTATTTTTACGCTCAGCGACACCATTTTATTGAGGTGTGTATGGGCAAGATGATTGATGGAGGATGCTATTAGCAGACATATATGTAGAAATTTGGGAAGAAAAATACTCAATCGCATTATCACTGTGCAAGGTACGAATAGAATGTCCAAATTATGTTTTTATCTCATTGTCAAATGATTGAAAGATAGAGAACAATTCAGAACGACTCTTCATGAGATACACCCAAGTACAACAAGAGAAATCATCAATAAAGGTGACAAAATAGGAAAATCCTAAAGGAGAACTGATCCGGCTAGGGTCCCACACATCGGAGTGCACAAGGGAAAAAAAGAGTCTCAGCCCTATTACTATCACTAAGAGAAAAAGGACTACGAGTATGTTTACCACATTGACATGACTCACAATTAAGACTGGACAAGGATGACAAACTATGGACTAACTGTTTTAGTTTGGATAGGCTAGGATGACCAAGACGTGAGTAGAAAATATCTGGAGAGGTACTGTTGGCACAGGCTACTGGTGAACGAGGCACAGAAAGATGGTAATGGCCTCGTGACTCAT
>JAPFFP010000012.1:8107340-8120154 GCA_026153255.1 Solanum medicagineum | reverse complement strand
CTTCTAGACAATTGAAGGTTCATGAGAAGAATTATCCTATCCATGACTTAGAGCTAGCAGTTGTGGTTTTTGTTCTTTAAGTTGTGGCGTCATTACTTATATGGTGTACATTGTGAGGTCTTCACTGATCATAGAAACCTTCAGTATATGTTTAGTCAAAGGGATCTAAACTTAAGGCAACGTAGGTGGATGGAGTTGCTAAAGGACTATGATTTAACCATCCTATATCATCCGGGGAAGGCCAATATTGTGGCTGATGCCTTGAGTAGAAAGACTTCTAGCATGGGGAGTCTAGCCACCGTTTGAGTGGAGGAGCAACCTTTGGCCAGGGATGTTCAGCTTCTAGCTAATGGCCTAGTCAGGTTACAGCTTTCTGATAAGGGCGGTGTACTTGCTTTTTTGAGGCTCGTTCTTTCTTGATGGACCAAATTATAGACACAAAATTGATGTGCAGCACACTTAGCATAAACTAATCAATTTAAAAAGTACATGTGGTAACTTTATTTTAATTCATAAAAGGAGATTAAAAAAAATAATACTACTTTCTACTTTAGGATTTTAAAAGAGAAAAAAGAAAAATATGTTTATTAGGAAAATATCGTTTTGACCCAAAAATTTCAAAGATATTTTTGGGCGATTATCATTATCATGTTAGAACAAAGGATATCTTTTCAAATAAAAAGATATCGACCTGCAACTACATGGTCCTTGCCTTTTAGTTTCAACTATCGGACCAAAGGTTTGTCTATTTGTCCAAACCCTAAAAACTTTTTTTCAGATTTGTGTTTTATTTATTTTTTGGTTTGAAATTGCAAATTTGATTTCATATTGGGTTCAGGTTAAACACTATGGAGTCAGATGGAAAAAATTCGCCTATTGATTCAAAGGGAGCATTCCGTAAGCTCTCCAATGATGCTGTTAACAGGAAATACAGGCGTCGTTCTCCTCTTGGTGGATCATCCTCCTCTGACGGTTAGTAACACCAAATACCATTAGACCCTGTGCCTAGCTGAAACTGGAAGTTGTAGGCTTGACTGGATATTTTAAGGTCAATTTTCTTGTAGATTAGTTAACAGGCAGTTGCTTCCTTTTTCCTGAATTTTGTAAGACACGTAAGATGTTTATAGCAAATGTGCTTTTATCTGTGGTAGGAGGTTGCAATATTGAAAATAAGGCTAGTAAAGATGACATTTCTGCAAGTACTGCAGTTTCTCTATAAAACCCAGAATGTGCACTCTTATAGGTCCTTGCTGTTTTCACCTTCGATCAGGATAAAGATTCATATTACGCTCTCCTTTTTTATAATAATTCTATTTTCACAACTCTGGAAATTCTTTATTGTTGAGGACAAAATTAAAGAGACATTTTACTTATCAAAAAAATAAATTAAAGACTTTTATGATGTTCTTGCAATTGCTTAACATATTGTCAGTCCTTATTAGCCAAGAGGTAGTTTTGCCCAGTCAAGTAAAATGGACACCTTTCTGGATATGGCATTCTAATGGCTAATAATATAACTGACCAAAAAAATAAATATTATTTGGATTGCTTGAGTTTGTTGGAGGTGCCTAGTATCAATTTGATTGTTTATGTTCTGTTTTGTGCCAATTTAGGCTTTTGAAATTATTATTTACTGGTTTCTACGAACGTGTGATGCACGTTAATGATAGTATGTAGATATTTATTCGATCTACATTTCACATTCGTCAATCCTTCATATGAAGGAAGAACAGTGATTTACAGATTCAGCGTAATATCTTGAGGATAAACTTGTGAGTTGAAATGTCATTTGGTGTTGTATTTTAAATATTGAGGTGGATTTTAAGCAAAAATGTAGAAAACATCAAACCCAACCCCTTTTAACCAAAAACATACTACTGCACGACTCGTAAAGTCCATACATGCTAAAAGATGCCCAAAAAGGTCCAAAATTACAACTTTTACCTTCTGTGATAGTTACCCGAGATTTAGATCCTACTTTCAGGCTTTGCAATGGGTGACAATTTATTTCAATGCGGGTTTTAAGTCTTCCATGAGCGGAAAAACCATGGAATGGATCTGTTTCACTCTCATAGAAGCTTCCAGTGATCAGAAGAAAACAAACAGAAGATGGAAAACCACACAAAGAGAGGTAGAGCATTTCTGTACCAGGAAACATAATGAACATGGAATGTTTATAATTATCATCTCCATCAATAACGGAGGTAGGTCTTCACTGGTCATCCCAGAATTAGCCTTGGATGCGGGATGACACTACATAAATTTGAAGGTTCATTAAATGCTCTAAAAGAATGGAAGTGTCAGGACTAGAGTAACTAAAGCCAACTACCCTTATGCAAAAGCAGTTAAGGATACTGAATGGTAATCAAAGACTACAAGGGAGGTAGAGATTATGAACAATGCTAGCATTATTCAAGTCTCACACATGTAGAAGACCAAGAGAATGGGCTTCTGGAAAGATGTCTAGTAGGTCATTTGGAAGGACAATGAAGGAAAAGTCAACTTTGTCTGAGATAAGAAGATGGTTGTCAACACTCCGGAAGAAGGCATTTTGGAGTTAACATGTATGGAATGTATGGAGATATGTTTCTGTTCGAGTTCCGTAGCATAAACATGGCTGAACAAACCCTCCAAGGGCAATGGAACTGGCAGAATCATAGATTCAATATGGAATGGTGTAATTCGATGGTGGCTCGTCTCCCCAATAATACTGTGAAGCTGGAAATGTGGATCAAGTTGCAAAATCCCTCTTCATCTCTGGTCAAAGGAGTATTTCAAGAAATCAGAAATCTATGCGGAGGTTGGGTGGCCACAGAGGAGGAAATAGATATAAGAAATCACATGAAGTGGACAAGAATCCTGGGTGCAGATGACGGAAGAAACATTTCCAGAGAAGTTCCAATTTCCAAAAATGGAGTAGTTTTCCACTTTTTGATACGGTTGAGTGCCAAGTTAGAGTAGAGGTATAGCCAAAATCTTCTTGAATTGAAAATAGAGTTGCCAGAGAAGATAGAGCACAGAAATACCTAGTCAATGCCTTTACACTGCAGTCAGAAGGTGGTAAAGGCTATGGTGAAGTCAGTAGTAAAGTCTGTGGAAAAGTAAAATCCCACCAATTTAGGGATTTTCCATCAATGGAACAAGTGGGTACAACTTCCAGGAAACAACCTCTCTACTTCTATGGTAGTGGTAAGGTCTGCGTACATTCTACCCTTCCCGGACCCCACTTGTGGGATTTTACTGGGTATGTTGTTGTTGTTGTTTGTTGTTGGAACAAGTGGGTACAACCGTTCAAGGAAGAGAGAGGGGGGGGGGGGTTGTACATGTGGGACATATCTCATTTAATTGAGGGAACAACTTTGTGCCATCAGCAGCCCAGTAGAAAAAGGAAACTCTTTCTTAATAATGGGCTAGATTTTCAAGTCAAATCATTTTGAATGATGTAACTTATAAAAGCCAAATACCCTTAGTGGTGGTAATTTTCCACAACTCCCAAAGCTACGATATGATCAAAATATAGAAAGAACGGACACGCAAAACTTGAATAAGATAGCCCATGCGTAGAAGGGGATGGTAAACATGGTCGGAGAATGAATTATCGAATCTGAACACAACAACAACAACATACCAAGTGGAATCCCACAAGTGAGGTCTGGAGAGAGTAGAATATACGTAGACCTTACCACTATCTCACAAAGTTACTCACAAAGGTAGAGTAACTGTTTCCTGGGAACCCTCGTCTCAAAAACCCATAAGCAGAATAAACTAGATGTGGAGAAAAGGAAAAGGAAATAGAAAGAAGGATTAATAACGAAAAACACATGATAATATGTAAATACGATAAAATTGACATATATAAGATAGATAATGACAACACAGGATATTAAAAAACGACTAATTCTACTATCACACTATACCCCAAGGCCAGACATCAACCTAACCCTACTAACCTATTAGCCTGCTACTCTAATTCACGAGCTCCACTCATTTCTATCTAAGGTTATGTCCTCGGTAAGATCAAGTTTCGCCATATCTTGTTTGATCACCTCCTCCCAATACTTCTTCGGTCTACCTCTACTCCTCCATGTAACTCCTAAATCCAACCTTTCGCATCTTCTAACAGGAGCATCGATACTTCTTCTCTGCACACGTTTAAACCATCGCAATCTCGCTTCTCTCATCTTGTCAGCCACAGGGCCACCTCTAGCTTCTCCCGAATAGGTTGAGTGGCAAGCCTTACATCAAATGTTGGGGTGGAGTATTGGCCAATAAAAAACTCACATGTTCAGAAGTTGCTGGTCGCGCATATGAGGATGTTGAAATGGATGGGACAGAGGGAGTAATAAACAAAGTATATATAAAAAGTTTTGAAATCTTATCTGCTCAAGAGGAAAAAGAATTCAATGTCCGTTTGAAATAGAGAAGGCACACACTAATATTGGTGAGGGAGAGAGGGGGCAACCGTTTATAGAGAGAAAAAGAAACGAAGTTTCAGGGGAAATAAATTAGCATTGTAAAAAGAGTCTGAATAGAATTAAAACACTCTCATTGATCCGACCAAATTAGTGTTGTGGTTACTGTTCATTGGGAGAATTTTCTGAAGGTGCTTTTAATTAATCAAATTGGGAGCTCAAAAAATAAAATTAGAATTCAACCAAGGGTTAAAGGAGAAAAAGATATGTCATTAAAAGATAAACAACAATGTGACCCGTAGAAAATATTTTATTGAAATCATTGATGGGGAAATTACCGAATAATATAATTCCATAAAAATACATAAATTTAAAGATATATGATAAAAAGATATGCCTTGCCCCTAATACTACTGTATAACTGTTGAAGAAAATAACAAATAATTGAATTAATTAAAATATGATAAGACAAAGCAAGAAGTATTGGGGGAATGTGATCAGACAAGATATGGCGAAAATTGATCTTGCCGAGGGCATGACCTTAGGTAGAAAGGAGTGGAGATCGCGAATTAGAGTAGTAGGTAATTAGTTGGTAGGTTTAGGTGGTTGTCTGGCCTTGGGGTATAGTAGGGTAGCAGGAGTAGTCGTGTTTTACATCATGTGTTGTCATCATCTGTCGTATATGTGTTAATTTTATCATATTTACATACTGTCATGTACTTTTCGTTGTTAGTCGCTCTTTCTGTTTCCTTCCCTTTTCTTTCCTTTCTTTTTTGTCATATTTAGTTTATTCTGCTTGTAGGGTTTTGAGACGAGGGTTCCCAGGAAACAACCTCTCTACTTTTATGAGGTAGTGGTAAGGTCTGCGTACATTCCACTCTCTTCCGACCCCACTTGTGAGATTCACTGGGTATGTAGTTGTTGTTATTATAAGACAAAGCAAGTTTGGGGGACTTGAGTTGCAAGACAAAGTAAGATGGAAAAATCTAGCATGACAATTCTCCTAGAAAAAACTAACCAAGTAATTGATATTATGATGGTTATGACAATCAAATAAAACGAACATAAATAGCGGAGTAGAATATAAAGTAGTAACAAAAATCTGAACAGAAGGAACACATTGGACAAAAAATAGTAAGAGAGATTTAACCTTACCCAGGAAAGGAGAAGCAGGTTGTTAGTTGTCTTACTATAAATTTTAGGTCTTTTATGATGTTATCAAGTGTATAGGCACCATAACCTTTTATATAGTTGTTGGAAGTGGTTCGAAATATTCTTTTATTTATATAGGATTGGCATAACAACTTCAGCAATTGGTAAGACACTTGATTGGTATTATAATTCTGTGCAAAGGGCGTTTTAGAAGTTATAGTTATATCCGATTTGATAAAGATTTTTCAATTAGAATAAATAGTTTTGAAGGGCATAAAAGTTGTCCAATATTTAAAGAATATTTTTGTCAACCAGCATTTTTACTTTATAATAATATAATTTAGATTATAAGCCATGGTAAATGCAGCGAGTATAATTTTAGGAGATTTAAGGGGTTTTGATGTAATACAATATGTTTCCTCTGAAAATACTCTACTTGATGAAATTAGTTCCGGAGTTGCATGTCTTGAATCATAGGATATGTTCTCCATGAGTGGAAGCAATTGATGTGTCCTTTTGGGTGCAAGTCATTTCCTTTACCAGTACCTTTGTTCTTACTATACAACACTCCTACTTTTTGGTGGCCCCTATTCATACTTGTACTAGTGTGGTGGTGACTTATCTAATGTTCAACCATCAGGAAGTGGATCCATGAAATATTTATTGTAGGTAAAAACATTTATCTAGGACTATCTTTTGTGCAAAATATTTATGTCATACCAGCACACCCTTAAGTAATTTGCTTCTCCAGTTCTAAACTAATAATTTAAACCCTGTAATGAGGCTGTCATTTAGTGCGTCATAGCCACAATCTAGGCATCATTTTGAATCGTCTTGTGAATATGATTATCACCTATTTAAAGATCTCGATAGAGCTTTGTGCTGATGAGAAAGATCTTGGCAAAGCTTGACAATGTAATCTTGGCAAAGCTTGACAATGTAATGTTTGCTTCTTATCTATCCCATCTTCGGTGAATGCAGGAAGTCCTGCACGCAAGAGGAGTTCTAGTCCTATCCCATCAAGGAAGGATGATTGGCGACACAAGGATGATTATATGGATAGGGGTTCCAGTAGAAACCGACAAGGTCGAAGTGGTGAATCTCAAAGGCAGTCTGCTCGACAATCTTCTAGGAGTTCCCGCAATTACCATAGGCACGATGATTATCCCAGACATGACAGGCATACTGATGATGGTGATAGAGGATATTCAAAGCTAAGCTCTCATTTCCATCGTGATTCAAAAATGGACAATTATGGTAATAACTCCAGGCGTGATAATGATCATAGATCAAGACACTCCCCATGGGACACTGACAAACACTACCGAGATCGGTATGCTGATTTAGGGCATAGAAGCAAGAATCGGGAGAGAGAAACTTCATCATTCAAAGATAAAGATTTATCATTTGATAGAGTAGGATCAGGTAAGCGTTATAGTAGCTCTAGCATTGACAATAATAGACCCAGGGAGACTGATAGGTATAAGGAGTATAGAGACAGCCGAGATGAGAAAGGGAATCGTAGGAGCGATCAGAAGAGTGATCGTTCGCCTGCTTATGAGGATTCTAGAAGCAACAGAAACGAGTCTAATTCAAGAAAAGATCCGCAGTTTGATGCTATGGAGTTGGATAGTGAAAAATACACCAAAGAGGAAAGGAAGAACTGCATGGACCGAGAGAAGATATTTGAAGATAGAAATGTCGCTTCAGGTAAAGGGCGAGAGTCTCCATCTAAGAAGTCTAAATTCTCAGGCATGGTTCAGAGTTCTGTGCAGGGAAAAGATGGTATTAATCACCTTGTTCATCTTCCTGGACTACTATTATTATGTTTGTAAGTCCACACTCTTTATTATTCAGGCTTGAATCCAGTAAGTGCAGCTGATGGAAAACTCTCTTTGAATTCAAAGCAAGGTCAAGATCCAAACAGTGAATTATCTTTGGAGCAGGGCGTGAAAGACTCTGATATAGATGCTGCAAAAAATGCTGCAATGAAGGCTGCCGAATTAGGAATACTTCTATTTTTTTCTTTTTCTTTTTTGGGGCGTGGGGTAGTTGTGGGGAATTGATGATGTGCCGTGGGAATTTTTTGTTTTTTTTTTTTTTTATGACAAGGAAACCTACATCTGCTATCTTTTGGGCGCGCATAGGGTAAAACCCTCGTTCTTATGCAATAGCTCGCAAACCACGTAGGAAGGTAATCCGCACTAGGTGAGCCTGGTGCGGCAAGCTTCGCTCAGGAGGCAAGCCTGTTACTTTTGATGGCAAGGGATTTCGAACCTGAGACTTCCATTTTTTTGACAAGGAAACCTGCAGCCACTACCCTTTGGGTGCACATAGGGTAAAACCTTTGCTCCTATGCAATAGCTCGCAAATCACGTAGGAGAGAGGTAATCCATACTAGGTGAGCCTGGTGCGGCAAGCTCGACTCAGGAGGCAAGCCTCTTACTTTTGTTGGCAATGGGTTTCGAACTTGAGACCTCCAACGTGGAAGTCCTAAGCCCAAACCATTGGGCCACCCCGAAGTTTTCAGTGGGAATCTTAAGTAGGGTTGGATGTATTTTTGGTTTGTTACCAGAATAATAATATTTTGTAGGAGAAGTTCTAAAAAATAAATTTGGGAAAAAGTAATGTTTGGATTATTTTTTGATGAGGAGTTTCTGGACAGGTGAGAGTTTTTTCAGAAACATACATTTAGATTGTTTTCATTTTCAGGTAACACTTTGGTCTGATTTCTGGAAGTCAAAATTGTTCTTTGACCACAGTGCACTGGTTTTGTCTTGGATAAGTTCTTGAAAGGTTCCTCACATTAAATGGGACATAAGAATATTTAAGTCCTATATGACTCCTGCTCTTGTTTTATCTCCATCTAGTGAAACTAGGCGAAAAGCTTTCTTGTGGTTACAGAAATCTAAAATAGCTGGGGACCTATGTTAGCTTGTCTTTTCTTCAAACACCAATCTTACTATATGTCCAAAATGCCATCATCTTTCGGGTCTAATTTTTTTTTTTACTTTTCTTTGAACATTGCTTGGAACATCAAAATCCTAAGAACCTCCACCTTTAGAAATTGATGGCTCTCGCATACTATTAGGTTTTTCTAAAGATTAACAACATTGTGTTTTTAGTTGTTAGAATAGAAGTAGGAACAAGTATAATATCTACAATCCTACTTGGAATAAGAATAGAAATAGGAATAATTCATATATAAAATTCTACTTGAAAAAGGATTGTATTATAGTATCCTAGTTGGGAAAGGAGTCTAATATAGTGTCTATAAATAGGGTCTCAATATAAAAATGTAGAGACAACAATTCAATAATATTCTTCTCCAATATTTCTCACTGTTGTTACTTTTATACCATTTAGTAATTTCTGCATGGGAAAATTTGATATTATTTGTTTGGGGTTGTTAAATGCAATGTTCTTAAACTAAAAAGACATGCTCCTAAGCCTATCTCTTGCCACAATGGCCACAAAATTGTTCATGTGTGATCTCACAAGTGAGGTTTGGGGAGGCCAGTGCTTTGAGAAGCCAAAAAAACCGGCGAGGGCTTGCTTCATAGAAGCGAGAAGCGTGAAGCAAAGCGCACACTTTTTTCAAATAAAGTGCTATTTAGTATAAAATAAAAAATATTAAATATGCATAGATAAACAATCAAGAACTCAATAGAGGTAACATATTAAGCAAATCTTTCACAATTTAGATTAAAAAGTAAATAAATAGTCAAAATGACAGATAACAAATAACATAAGTACATAACCAAAAGACAAAGTGAGCAAAATCCTGTTCTTCAACAAGATCCTCTAACTCTTGAAGTGTCATAACCAAGGCTTCTACTTGGTCCTCATCTTCTTCATCATCAGAGGGCTCACCAACAAGGGTTCTGGTTCTACTTGAACTTGAAGTTGACCTGTAGTTGCTCTTTCCTTGCTCCTTAAAATACCCTTCAAACTATAAATATTATCCGCAACACCACTTGCCATAGCAACATCACCAAAAGTGAGACCTTCTCATTCGAAGACTCTTTCATCTTCATGATTTTTGGGTGCTCCAGTTAACAATTCATTTGCATCATCAACTCTATCTAACAAAATTGGATCAATGGTATTGCGAGCATTGTAACGGTGCACCAATGTTCTATTATATTTGGTGAACACTAGATCATTGAGTCGTTTTAACTCCTATTCCTCTTTTTAGTATGAATCTGCACAAAGGTCATAGAAAGTAATTAATTGGAGGACTTTGGACAATTAATACACCACTTGATCTAGAATATTGTAATATAGTTTCTCAGAATATCACATGGTCATAGACACTCCAATTCCTCTCACAACCGGATGAGCCACAAATTAAACGCTTACTCTAATAGCAAATTTTTGCAATTGGGACATTATAACCATATTGCATCCACCATTCAATCGTAGAAGAATTACTTTAAAAAGTAAATAAGTAAACTTAAAAGTGAAAATTTAAACACAAGTAGAAGTTGAATTGTTGAAATGCTCAAATGCTCACCGGGTGACATTCTCGTTCTTGCTCTTATGGTTGATTCAATGCCAGGTAGCCCATCAACTTTCATATACATTCCTATCTCCTCTCCCATTTTGTCTTGCACATCTTTACCCAGGATCATTGTCTGAACACATCTCCCACACTTTTTGGGGGAAAGTCATCATATCATTATTTTTATAATAGAGACCTGGTTCATAAGATGTCCTGCTGTATGCGAAGGTTGATGAAGTTGATCCGTCCATCTTGCATCAATGTTTTTAAAACACTCCCATATTTCTTGTCATCATAATTGAATGCCCTTTCAATACTTTCTTTGGCCCTATCTATGGCTTCATAAATGTAGCCGATTGGTGGTTTTTTCTCCCTATCCACCATACGAAATACACTAACTAAAGGTTCACCAACTTTAAGTGCTTGAACAGTGTCATTCCAAAAATATGGACCAATGTTGTGTCTCGCAACTTATTTTCCACGAGTTCCCTTAGCATAGGCACTCTCACTCGATTCAGTTGACATAAACAAGGTTCTTAAATTCTTCTTTTGCTGATTAAAACTATACAAAGTCAAAAACTGTTGCGAATCTTGTCTTGGCGGGTGTTACCAAATTTCTTTGTTTTGTATATCTCCTTCTAATATTCAACAACGATGCCCCTTGACTTATATAAGGATGTATCTTAACAACCTTGCCAAAAACTGTTCAAAAGAACTAATAATTAATACTTAATAAGTAAAGAAAACAAACATGAAGTTTTAAAAAGACCATTGAATATCAAGTTTACTGTTCACCTATAGAATATGAGACTTTTTTGAAGATGTCACCAAACATTTAGTTGATGCAGTGAGCAGAACAAGGAGTCCAGAAAATATGCGGGTACACTTCCCTCAACATTTCACCTGCTTTTTTGTTCTCACTTGCATTATCGGTCGCAACTTGTACCACATTTTCCTTGCCTACTTTCAAAACAGTCTTCTCAAAGAAGTTAAACATCTTATTAGAATCAATAGAAGAGTTACTAGCATCATAAGATTTAAGGAGCACACTCCTTTTTGGAGAATTCACCAAAATATCAATGATCATTTTCCCATTTTTGGCTGTCCATTTGTCCAGCATAATGGAACAGCCATATGTTTTCCATTGAATCTTATGATTTTCCACAATTTTGATTTGTCTTTTCCACCTCTTTTTTCAGACTAGGAACTCTTACCTCATCATAGGTGGGGGCCTTTATTCCAGGGCCATATTATACTGCCTCAATGAATTCGTCAAAACTCTCCATGTTAACACAATTGAAAGGAAGTCGTGCATCATACATCCACCCAGCAAAAGCGGATACAACACGATCCCTTAAAATCTTCTTAGAAGCATCTAAATCAGTAGGTCAAGCTTTTCTCTTTTCATTTGGTTTTTGTGAGAAATAGAGATTGAGAGGACCCTTGACATTACTAGCAGTGGATGACCCACTTTTGCTAGTTGAAGACTTCTTTTGACATTTTGAGAGAGGCCCCATTGGCTTGTCCACTTCAGCTTCATCATCATCCATTCATCATCAACAAGATTAACCATGGATGCTTCATACTTCTTTTTGAGTTTTAAAATCTTTTTCCCCCATAAAGTAGGCTTTTGATTTCTTCCTTCACACTATCAGGGACCTTTGGACATACTCTTACATCTTTATAACAACCAATAAGATGCTTCTTGTGACGAAATATTCCACCGTTGTATGTCATATCACGAAAGATACATTTGATTTTTGTGTTACTGCCCATTGCAGTTTCATAAGCCCAAGCTGGATCCTTTTTTCTGTGCCATTGGATAAGAAAATACAATTTACTACAAGCAAAAAGCCAAAAACAACAGTGATTTTAGTCGCTGAACAAAAAATAGAGCATAACTGATATTGTAATACACTATTTTTTAAAAAAAGAAGACAGAGCAGCAAAATATTTTTATTAAAAAATAAAATAGGGCATAATACGCAGTATAAAATATAAACAGAAGTACTGAACAGGTTAATAGAGCATAATACCATAATGAGAAATTGGAAAAAAAGGACAGAGTAGACATCGAAAAAGGAAAACCCTAGCCGTCGCAGACGCAAAGAAACAGAAAAAGAAGTGAGAAGAAGACAAGAGGAGAGGAGGAGAAGAACTTACCTGGAGTTGCAGAAGAACCTTAGTTGTGTGAACTCTTCACGTTCAATTTCGCACCCGTGTGATTCTCTAAAAATACACTACTTTTGGAGAATTCTACATGCACCAGTTGATATTTTTGAAAGGGTCCGAACAATAAAGAGAAGAACTTAACAGTTGCAATTGACAGTCACAATAGTGCACAAATATTTGGCTAATTTAACTTTGGTAAGTCCTTAACTATTTTACAAAATAATACAACAACATACCAAGTGAAATTTCACAAGTGGGGTCTGGAGGGTAAAAATATTCGTAGACCTTACCACTACTTCATAGAGATAGAGAGACTGTTTTTGAAAGACCCTCAACTCAAATATCTCAGCCCTAAAAGTAGAAAAATACTAGATATAGACTAATGATTAGAATGAAAAACAGTTGGTAATTTCATAATTACTAAAAGTAGCAA
Source organism: Solanum medicagineum (assembly GCA_026153255.1). Taxonomy (NCBI): domain Eukaryota; kingdom Viridiplantae; phylum Streptophyta; class Magnoliopsida; order Solanales; family Solanaceae; genus Solanum; species Solanum medicagineum. The sequence continues at coordinate 8,107,481 of JAPFFP010000012.1, read as the reverse complement.
AATAAATGATAAACAATAGCAACACAATAAATAAAGACACAACTAATCCTACTAAACTACTACATCACCGTGCAAGACAACATCCTATCCCTACTAGCCTATTAACCTTCTGTCCTAATATGCGACCTCCAATTTTTTCTA
>JAPFFP010000012.1:8085588-8102420 GCA_026153255.1 Solanum medicagineum | reverse complement strand
ATTAAAAAAAATGTTCCCATAATCCTCTACTCATTTTTTTTGAGATTTCGTCGTTTGACTCGTTTCGTTGTTCTGAACTTGTTTTCCTTCTATGACATCTTCAAATTCTGATCCACACTCTACGAAATAATTAATTTATATACTTCCCTTTTTAAAAAATCCTCCTCACACTATTCCAACTTAAGTAGACGAAATTTTGGGGTCGTTACATTATTTTCCCCCTGGGGTCATTCGTCCATGGACGAAGAGAATATAGGTTAAGGCACCAATCTCTTATGGACTCTAATAATCAATCATCCCTCAATTTACTCATGAAATCAATCAAATAAGAAATGCAACAAATATAATAATCATATCACGTCGACAAGTCACATGGATCCTCATTCGAATTCTAGAACTCTATCATATTTAGGAATGAAAGAAAAATTCAACGAATAGGAATTTAGAAGGAATTGTTACCATCAATCCTCTCGTCATCTGCAGGCTGGAATAAATTGGGGGTATATGGCCTTCATGTCCTCTTCCGCCTCCCAATTAGTTTCTTCTATGAATTGATTCTTATACTTTAACAGATGCAATCTCTTTATTTCTCAAATTTTAGAACCTAAGGATCAAGGATTTGGACAGGAATTTCCTCATAACTCAGACTATCTTTTACCTCAATACTCTCGATAGGCACTACCAATCGCGAATCTCCCAAACATTTCTTAAGCATAGAAACATGGAAAATCAGGTGGATAGCTGCTAATTCTGAGGGTAGCTCCAACTCGTATGCAACTTTTCCCACTTTCTTTATAACTCGGTAAGGGCCAATGTATCTCGGACTCAGCTTTCCTTTCTTCCCGAATCTCATCACTGCCTTCATGAGCGACACTTTCAAATATACCCAATCATTGATCTCAAACTCTAAGTTTCTTCTTCGAACATTTGTATAAGATTTATGTTGACTCTGTGCAGTCCTCAACCTCTCACGAATAGTCTTCACCTTTTCCATATCTTGGTGAACCAAGTATGGTTCAATCAACTTAGCTTCACCTACCTCGAACCATCCAATCAGTGATCTACACCTTCTCCCATAAAGTGCCTCGTATGGGGCCATCTGAATGCTCGAATTGAAGCTATTATTGTAAGCAAACTCTATTAAAGACAAATAGTCATCCCAATTACCCTTAAAGTCAATAGTGCATGCTCTCAACATATCCTCCAACGTCTGAATAGTGCGCTCTGCTTGGCCATCTGTCTGAGGGTGGAAAGTTGTACTTAGATTCACCTTAGTACCCAATCTTTCTGGAAAGATCTCCAAAACTGAGAGGTGAACTAAGCTCCTCTGTCCGAGATGATGGACAAAGGAACTCCATACAACCTCAGAATCTCACGAATGTACAACTTGGTATATTCCTCTGTAGTGTTAGTTATCCTGACAGTCAAAAAGTGAGCAGACTTAGTCATCCTGTCAACTATCACCCAGATCAAGTCATGTTGCTTTCGAGACCTTGGTAAACTAGTAATGGGGTCCATATTAATTATTTCCCACTTCCATTCCAAAATTTCAATGTTCTGAGCCAACTCACTCGGTCTTTGATGCTCAACCTTGACCTGCTGACAATTGGGATGCTTCGCAGCAAATTTCGCAATATCCCTTTTCATCCCATTCCACCAATAGACTTCTCTCAAGTCGTGATACATCTTGGTGGATCCAGGATGAATGGAATACCTGGAGTTATGTGCTTCAGCCATAATTCTTTCTCGAACATTGTCGACATCAAGACCACACAATCTGCCTTGATACCTTAGTACCCCATCTCCCCTTTTGGCGAAAGCCATAAACTTTTGTTTATTTACATCCTCTTTCAACTATAATAGAATAGGATCTTGGTCTTGTTCTCCTTTCACCTCTGGCACTAAGGATGAAGCAGACCCATTCTGAACATGAAACCCTCCCTAATTATTCTCTTCAAGTTGTATTCCTAATCTGGCCAATCTATGCACCTCCTAACCAACTCTTTCCTTTCTTCCTTCACAAGGGCAGTGCTACCCATAGACAATCTACTAAGAGCATCAACAATAATGTTAGCCTCACCTGGGTGGTAAAGAATGCTCATGTCGTAATCCTTGAGCAATTTCATCCATCTCCTCTGTCGCAGCTCGTTTTGACTGAAGACATATTGTAGACTTTTATGGTCTGTGAACACATCCACATGCACTCTATACAAGTAGTGGCGCCAGATCTTAAGTGCGAACACCATTGCTGCCAACTCAAGGTCATGGGTCAGATAGTTCCTCTCATGAACCTTAAGTTGCTTGGAAGCATAAGCTATCACCTTTCCCCTCAGCATCAACACGCATCTCAGTCCAACTGTAGATGCATCATAGTATACTACAAAATCTTCCTCTCCATCAGGCAGGTTAAAACTGGTGTGGTAGTCAACCTCGTCTTTAGTTCCTGAAAACTCTTTTCACACTCGTCTAACTATTGAAACTTGACCTTCTTTTGAGTCAGTCTAGTCAATGGTGCAAATAAGGAAGAAAATCCTTCAACAAACCTTCAATAGTAACCAGCTAATCCCAAAAAACTCCTTATCTTGTTTGGTGAGGTTGGTCTTGGCCAATTCTTAACCACCTCAATCTTTTGGGTATCCACTCGAAATCCATCTCTAGAAACCACATGACCTAATAAAGCGACAGATTTGATCCAAAATTCACACTTAGAAATTTTTGCATACAACTCATGATCTTGAAGCGTTTGCAAAGAGATTTTGAGGTGTTTGACATGCTCCTCCTCATTTCTAAAATACATCAAAATGTCATAGATGAACACAATCACGAACGTGTTAAGATATTGTCTGAATAGTCTATTTATTAAGTCCTTAAAGGTCGCAGGTGCATTTGTCAACCCAAAGGACATTACCAAAAACTTGAGATGACCATATCGGGTTCAAAAATCCATCTTCGGGATGTCACATTCTCTCACTTTCAACTTGTAATAGCTTGATCTAAGGTCTATCTTAGAGAAAACAGTGGCACCCTAGAGTTGGTCGAACAAGTCATTGATTCTCAGAAGGGGATACTTATTCTTAATAGTCACCTTATTCAACTGTTGGTAGTCAATGCACATCCTCAAAGAACAATCTTTCTTTCACACGAATTGGATCGGAGCGCCCCATGGAGAGACACTCGGCCTTATGAATCTTTTTTCTAACAAGTCCCTCAGTTGTTCCTTCAACTCTTTCAGCTCTGCATGGGCCATCCTATATGGCGGAATGGAAATCGGCTTGGTGTCAGGAAGAAAATCAATCCCGAAATCGATTTCTCTATCAGGAGGGATTCCAGACAAATCTTTAGGAAACTCACTCACAATCGGGACAGACTCAAGAGAAGGGGGCTCAATATCATCAGATTTGACTCGCACAAGGTGCATCCCTTAGAGATCAGTCTTTAGGCCTTGAGGTAAGAAGTATTTACCCTTTGGCGCAACCGAATCTCCCTTCCACTCAATAACAGGCTCATTTGGAAATTGGAATTTGACAGTCCGAGTTCTACAATCTACAGAGGCATATCAGGCGTGAAGCCAATCCATACCAAGGATTACATTGAAATTGACCATATCTAGCTCAACCAAATCAATAAGAGTATCCTTTTGGTGGATTGACATTAGACAATCTCTATAGATTCTCTCGGCTCGAATAGACTCACCAACGGGAGTAGAAACAAAAAAAGGTTCAAGCAAGCACTCAAGGAGAATCTCAAATCTACTCACCACATAAGGAGATACAAATGACAGTGTGGCACCAGGATCCATCAAAACATAGCAATCAAAAGTAAAGACTCGAATCATACCCGTTACAACATCCGGTGCAGCCTCTTGGTCCTGTCGATTTCCCATTGTGTATAGACAGTTTGTCCCTCCGCCTGGTCCTGGTGTAGTACCTCTTTGGCTACCCCTAGCTGATGGTGCTGTGGTAGAGGATTAGGCCTTATTGCCCCACGTCAAACACTCTCTTTGAAAATGACCCAGCTGGCCATACTTATAACAACCATTCCCTCCATCTCTACATTCTCCCAGATGCATCTAGCCACATTTTCCGCAAGGTGGCTTCCTTTTAGAGCTAAGAGTCACGCTAGCTTGCGAACCATGTACCCTAATATTTGGCTAACCTTGGGACTTGCGATCATGCCTATGGCTCGGAGCTGGTGTACTGGTTGAAGATGGTGCATATTCTGAGGTCCTCTTTTGGAAGTAGGACTTATCCCCTTCGTCCTGTTTGTTCTGACTGGGCTCAGGCTTCTTAACCTGGCCTTCTTACTCAAATGCTCCTCTGTATCCTTCTTCTTATCCTCCTCAGTTTGTTGTGCGTAAACCATCATCCTAGAGATGTCCATATCTGGGTTTAGTAATGCTGCCTTACATCCCTCTTCACCTATCTACTGAATCTGGATACAAATTTTCTCATCTTCGCCCTCATATTTGGAACCACCACCGGTGCATACCTGGAGAGTTCGATGAATTTCAGGCTATACTCTTTGACCATCATCCTCTCTTGTTTCAGATTCACGAACTCCTCAACCTTCTTCTCTCTCAACTCTTGAGCGAAGAAGTGATCAAGAAATGCACTCTCAAATTCATCCCAAATAGCAAACTTAACATCATCACCTAGACTCTCTTCCTACTGATTGTACCAAACATTGGCAACATCCTTGAGTTGGTAAGCAGTCGGCTCAACTCCCTCAGTCTCAGTCTCATGCATGGTTTTCAACACCTTCCACATCTCACCAATGAAGTTTTGAGGGTCCTCTTCAACCTTTGACCCAGTGTAGGTAGGTGGGTTCATCCTCAGAAAATCCCTTAGCCTGGAAAAAGTCGTGGCCTCTTGAGAGATAGACCTAGGGGCTGGTGAACCCTGATTCCCATTTTGAGCAGCTACTAACTGGGTAAGCATAACTATGGCTCCTCGAAATTTGGCCTCTAAAATAGAAGCAAGTGGAGTAGTAGGTGTCACAGGAATACCAGTGGTCCTAGGCGATCGGCCTCGGCCCCTTTCCATTTGAGGAGGCACCTCTGAAGTAGGGTTCTCGGCAATGCTAGCTGAGGTATTTCTCTAGGTTATTGCACGTCTTGGAGGCATGATCTACAATCGTGTAACGCACGAATCAGAAAAGTAATTTATAAAGTTTTCAACTCTATCGCACGAACTTAGATCACAAGAAAGGGTAACAATTCCTAATGTCATATAGTTTCCTGTTTATGAAGTGTGGTGCGCAACACACATATAAACAATACTTTACTAGACATGGCTTCGTAGACTCCCTAGGACTCTTGAACTTTGTACTCTGATACCAAGTTTGTCATGCCCCGGGAGGGTACTCTTGGCGTGGCTGGCACTCAAAGACTATTACTAGCCTCCGAGCGAACCACTTGGCCTTATCATCACATCGTACTCAACAGTGGAAGAAAACAACTCAAATATAATATTATCAATGAAAACTCACTCGTAGTTTCAAAGGAACAAGTTTGAAATTATACAATATTCTTAACAAATCACTCACTCAATGTCTATGAAGCCTCTACTCAGCAATCCAAACAGTGCCATGACAGGTCATAGACACTACAAATGAATAAAGTACTTAAATAAAGAAAGAAGATAATTCTCCTAAATGTAAGGAGAGCTCACCAAATCTGAAGTGTACCAATCTGGGTCTCAGCGATGCGCGAACTGAAGTCCTTTATGTCCTGTATCTGCATCATGAAACGATGCAGGTCCAAATGGACGTCAGTAAATGGAATATACTGGTAAGTCAACGGCTCAAAACTAAAGTTTTTAGAATAATTACTTACCTCATCTTATTGACTCATGCTCAGCTCAGAATAGGCAAGTTTAAAACATTACATGCACTTCAACATGTATATATATATATATAGACACACACACACATATATAGTGAAAAGTAAACTCAATTTAAGACCTCATGCTCATTCAATGTTGCTTGGGAGTTTCTCTTAACCGACATACCTTCCACCACCTATAATTAGGTGATGGACAACGAATATGGTATCATTGCCTCGCCTATCCTTAACTTGCCATGGATAAGGACGCATCAATTCTACCTTATAGATCCATGAGTGTCCACTTGGGGGACAAGAGCCGCCAGAACGAGTTGTACGACTATCCTATGCTAGCACGTAGTTCTGTGGATTAAAATAGAAGTATACTCACTCCCCACTCGGTACTCGATACTTCTCCCAAGACTAAAACATACTCAACTCCTCATTTAGCTCAATCCTTAATACTCGATCAATCAACTCAAACTCAACCTCATTGGGTTATCTCAACTAATCTCAAGTACTCATCACTTTATTCAATTAACACAAGTAATCAACTCAACTCAACATTCATTTAATGCCAAACGTCAAACTCGACTCAACTCAAACAGTCATTTAGACTCTCTCAATTTGACTCGTCTTGCAAAGTAGATAAGTTCTTCGTGATAATATAAATACTCAGGTTCAACATACTTTTTATGCTTAACAATACTCAAGTTTTCTCAATTCATCAATTATCCATAGACTCAAGTCAACTTAGTTTACGTAGTAATCCATAAGCTCATATTAATGCTTATCAAGTACAAAATTTTCAAACAATTTTCTTAAGCTTTTAATAATTTATTTTTTTCACTATTGAAAAGGATAATTGAGTAAACATCCATCTAGTTTCGAAATGGCATTTCTGCGAAAATAGACAACTTGACTATTTCACCCTTCCATAATTGAGAAAATGTCATCCGGTTCCAAAATGACGTTTATGCGTAAATGGACAGCTTGATCAAAAATTTTGATTGCACCTAGAAGGGTTTGGAATCCGATGAATCACCCACCGATGTTACTGCAATTATGGACAGTTTAACCAAAATGTTCAATTGCACTGGGAAAGGTTTCAAATTTGATGACTCACTCACCATCGTCTCATCCAAACCCTTTCGCGTAGCTTGGGTTGATTATCATAAATTCTCGCACGACTCACGGGAATTAAATACCTTCTTTAGAGAGTAATCAGAAGTTGTGATGAGGATATGATTTATAAAACTGCTTATTACACCATCAATGAAGGTCTTCTTCCTTCCGATTTTGTTACCATGAAATTTTTAAGACCTGAAAATAAAGTAGATTGAAGTCGCGAGCAAGAAAGCATAGCTAATAGAAATCTAATGAACATGGAACGTCGGATATCGGTAGTCTAGAAGGCGTAGTTTGCGTCGCATTGTCATTCATGTCGGAAGTAACCCTTCATTATATTCTAAAAGATCGATTTCACAAAGGGTTTACAGAGGATTTGATTGTCACTGTGTTAAATGAGACACTTATCGGTCTGAGGAGCATTCACGAATCTAGTTAGGTATATAATTGTTTCGGTGTTGTATGTATTATTGTAAAATTCAGTTCTGCGTCATCTACAAAAGTGGACATTAAACCTTGGTGTAATCTTCTTTTGTTATTAATTCTTTTTGAATAAAAATATTTTGTGTATGCTTTCATCTATTTTTGAATTTTTTAATTTTAATTTATTTTTTATTTTTTGAAAAATTTATTATTTATTAAAAAGTTATGTAAAAATTATTATAAATTACAATGATTAGCAATTTAAATTATGTAAGAAACATTATAAATTACAATAATTAGCAACATAAATTTGGATCGAAGAAGTAGAATATATTATTTGAAATGATGAAAAATGTAGTATAACTTATAGTAATTACCAATTTAAAAATTTAAAAGACATATAATATTTTTAAAATTTTATCAATGTCAAATAAATTTTGATAGAGAGAATATGTATATTATTTAAAATTGATGTCAAATGTACCAACAATTAAAAATTTAAAATATTAAGAAGACAAATAAATTTTTGATTGAATCGCAGAATTTTATACGTGAGATATAATTCGAAATAAAGTAAGTTACATGTAATATTTAAAAATAACATAAAATTATTATAACGCACAATAATTAACTTAAAAGTTATATATAATATTTGAAGTAGGACAACCAAGGGTAAAAGTGTAATTTCACACTAACAAAAATCTATCAAGAAATATAGCCAAAAAAATATATATATCTAGAAACATCTTTCCATTATTATTCTATAGAAATATAAAATCAATGATGATTTCAAGGATAAAAAAGTTATTTCACATGCTAACAAAAATCTATCGTGAAAGATAAGTTAAAAAAATAATTCTAGAAGCACCTTTTAATAAAACAAAATGAAGCATAAAGTATTAAGGATATATATTTCATTTTATCCTAATTTATTAATATATTATATATTTTGCATTATACTTGTCATCTAAATTCACTCTACGTAGTTAAATATTCAACACAAATTTCATATATTAATTTTTTCTAGAAAGTTTTATTGTTATTATTATTATCATTATCATCATCATCATTATCATCATCATTATTATTATCATTATTATTATCATCATTATCATCATTATTATCATCATCATTATTATTATTATCATCATCATCATCATTATTATTATGATCATCATCATCATCATTATTATGTAGAAAGCTATACCTAGGACGATCAAGAACAATTTTAGAAAATTAATTAAAAAGAAAGTTTAAAGTAATTATTACATTATACAAAGTTTGTATGATCTTTCCAGAGAAATCAGTCTAAGTTCCAGAAAATTCTAATTGTCATATAATGAAAAAGTAAAAAATATAGATTAAATGTACATCTTAATATGTGGGTCCAATTATTTCTTCAAAAGATTATGAAATTTTTTTATTTTTTATTTTTGTTTCTTATAAGTAATTTCAAAAATTCAATTGCTCTATGTTACTATAATATTTGAAGTTGTCGAATCAAGTTTTAATTTTTTATAAAAAAGGAAAAGTATTCTTAATCCAATTTATATATATTTACATTATAATATTAACTTACTTTAACATTAACTAAGTCAAAATTAATTAATTATAGCAGATTAATTATTTTATTTTTCAAATTAGCTTAATATTATTGTTCTTCTGTCTAGATAAGAATGGAAAAATAATTTCATTTTAACAACTTATCTCCTTTTTTACCCTGACATATAAGCCAACAATGAAGTACCAACACAGCTTTACAAAATTGTACTAAAAACATTAAAAGTTGTACTATACTTCTAAGAAATCCAAAAGTTATTTCATTTTTGTACACGCCTGACACATATTGTTCCTTTCAGATCCACCATAGTTCTCAAAAGGTTTTCATTTGGATTTGATGAAAACCAACAAACCCACCAAAGAGCTTGTCCCGATTTTCCTCCTTCCTCGCCATCTCCTTTATTCTTCTCCAGTTACAGTGCGTTATTGGGTGAGTTTTCTTATTGAAAGCTCTATTTGACCATCAGAAGATTGGGAAAAAATCGGAAGTTTCTTCGGTTGCTTATGTTGATACCCAATTTTGACCCTCCATATTATAAATTAATTATTGAGCTTCTTCAATTTTAACAATTTGGAATAATTTTTTTGAAAGTCATTCCAAAAGATTTTTAATCATTTTAGTTTAATTATGAATTATTTTTTCAAAAAAAAATTACTAGATAATAATTGAGTTAATTATTTTGCTTAGTTAATTTTAAAAAAGCTCGTTAATTGATCTAATTCAATTCATTATGTATTTAAATTCAACCCCTTGTTTTTTTGACCCCGCATATTTTTCCTTTTTTCCTCTTTTGCTTCTTACTTTTTCTTTTTTAACTCTCTTTTTCTTCACATGGGACTCATGTGTTTATTCTTTCCTCTTCCTCACATTTCACGCATAAGACTCAAAAATTCTCCTTTCTTTTTCTTCAACCAACGATCCAAAAATCAAATTTTTCAACAAAAACGGCTACAATCATCTTCCATGACTCCAATTCCAGCAACCGTTTTGGAAACAACTCAACGTCTCTCTCCAACGTTCCAATTTTAAAATTCAAAATTTTCTCTATAAAATTTCCATTTTTTGCGCAATGTAAAGGGGTTGTTCCGGATAAAAGAGAAGACATTAAAATTCCAGGAGGAGCCGTCCCTCATCTCAAAAAAGAATATACATTAAGAATTTCGCTTTCAACAAGCCAATTCTTAAGAAAAGTTCAATCACGTTGAAGGCCCCTGAGGCTGAAATTTTTTTATTTTGAAGTTATGAAACTCATAAGCGAGGTTCCGCGTTGGTGTTTAATGCTCCCTCTTAACTCGTTGTCCCAAGTTCGCTGCCCCGAAAAAGGTAAATTCTTTCCCGTTCATTATTGTTGATTTAGCTGTAATCTTGTGATTTTGTTTCAATTGTCTATCGTCTTATGTCAGTCGAGCATGGAGTTTATGTAAAATTCTTGCCGATATTTTTGTTGTTTCCGACATGATTCTTAAATATGTTTTCTTTGTTCTTTTTCCCTTTTACTATTATTATATTTTTTTATTGGTAGATACTAATGTATACCCTTTTTAGTTACATGTACTTCCTCCTACGAGTCCAATTTGGACTTTGTCTTTGCATATACTTGAGTTTTTAGTCAATCTCTTCATTTACGAGTTGGGAGGAAGTTGTTACACAGTCTGGGAAGCTACTTAGCAATTTGAGGAAGTCGTATTCGAATTTTTGAGGATGGGATCAAGGCTATATATACTGTATAGCAAAATTATACAGGAATAAAAAATGGGGCCAAAGCCCAAGTCTTGACAATAGTAGAAATTGGGGTTTGTGCTTAAAAAAAAACTTGAGCAAGACCCAAAAACAAAAGCTGCAGGCACAAGTTTACAGCAACCAAACTTAAGCCCAAAAACTTTCTCTTCTTTATTTATTTAATTATTTCTTCGAATTTGCTTACCTTTGAATTCTTAATTGTTGTTTTAACTTAATTAAACCCTCCAAAGACAAATCATTTTATGTTAATCTAGGTCTTTATTATTATTGTTGTTGTTATTATTATTCTATGTCATATTTCAAAATAATTAAAAAAAAATTACTAAGTAAATTTTTATCAAAATTTCTTAAAGTCTTTAAATATCCATTTATTTCAAAATTAGTCAAATAATTTTTAAATCGTGGATAACCGCATGTCAGCGGTTATTTTAAGTGCTAATACCTTCTTAAAATAATAATAAGAACCCTTGCCCATTTCTTTGAAATTTTAGGACTTTTTCTGTTAGCGTCTTAAAATTATTTTAAGTTTTCTTAATTTCTTTAAAAAATTAAGTGGCGACTCTGTTTTCTTATTTTTAGAAAAAATTGATTTCTCTTAAATTAATTAAGTTTTTGAACTGATTATTTTTGTTTTACAATAAGCCATTTTACGATATTAACAGCTTAGCTTCGACTTTACTTAGGTTAATGGCTTTTCTCTTCTTTGTTATGTGTTTTTGAACGTTTCCACGGTTGGATTTTGCCTAAATTTGGTCGATTCTTGGAATAGGTGTTTCACATTTTAGTAAAGTTAATAAACCATGTTGTTAGCTATTTTTTCTTGGGCTCGAACTTTGGTCACTATTTTTATTACTTCTCTCTGAAACGGAAAGGCTAATAGTGTAAGCTTGCGGCTATTTCAATTGTCAATTTGATTTTAATTTATTTTCAAACTTGTGCTTGTTCTCATAAATAAATTGAACAAAATTCCGCTCGCCGCGAGTTTGCCGAGTACGCAATGGCTTTGTATACCAGCGAAAGATGACCTAGAAACTTTCAACTATATTTTTATAATAATGACAATAGAATTGCTTGCTCCAATAAAATAGATGAACTAACAGTCAATCAACTGATGGACATACTGAAAGATAAGCCATATTCAATATTTCTGCTAATTTTAACTGAGATTCCTAATTTTACAAAAACATTTTGTTGCTCCTATGCTTGTTCTTGCCCTGAGTCAATTGCACGATGAAAAGTTGAAACTTCAACGACTATGAAATAAGTTTTGCCGAAAGAAGCTTAGAATATTAGCTCTTTCCTTCTAAAAATTCTGTTTCTGTGTTTGGATTTCTTTCCCATGTTCAAATTATTAGTGACCAATAAGTTTCGTCAGCTCTCATGATGCAGTTGTGTTTTGCTACTTGAGAATATATAGGTTTGCTCTATAATGCCACTATATTATGGTGAAACAAGAAGGACCTTATAGTAGTTGGATGCTGGGATGTGAATTATATGATTAGGATGATGATCTTATGGTTAAGATACAATGTACATTGCCCTTGCTGATGGCACTCCAATTCTCCATTTTGGTAACAAGTTCTAATACAGAATCTCTTGGCGATTCGAAAATCAAGCAATAAAATAATAACAACTACTTACTCAGTGAAGTAGAATATGAGGAGGCTAAAATGTACATAAATCTTACCACTACCTCATAGAAATAGAGAAATTGTTCTAGAAGGCCCTCTGTACAAATATATCAACCTCAAAAGCAGAAAATACTAAATACAAGAATGAATATAGCGGAAAACAAATGTAAACTCATAAATACAACACAAGTAACAAAATAAATGACGGTCAATGCATGTTTGAGTGGCTATTGAAAAGGCTGGAGCATTTAAACTCTACAAAAGAGGCTGTCGCAGAGGCCAAGATTAGTGATTTGTTGTCTGTGTGTTTTCTCTTAACATCTTATTACCACGCATTCTTTGAAGAAAAAATCTTATATCCCTCTACGTAGATTAGTTGAAAGATTTTCATTAGCTAAACAATGTCCACCTTTTGTCGATCAATACTTTTTATACACATAAATTGTTGCAGTTGATTTATCTACCATGAATAACAAAATAATTAAGTTTTTCATGTTGGGTCCGGGCAATGCCCGACTAACCCCACTAGTATATTAATAAATCTCATAAAAAAAATTACTATGTTTGGGAAATTTAAATTTTTACAAATATTATATTTGTGAAAAATATTAACAAAAATAGTTTTAAATACAAAAAATGAATTATTGCACTAAATATATTTTGAACAAATGACTTATTAGTTATTAGCAATTGATAAATAAATAAATTTAAACATATACTAATAGAAAATGATAAAAATGACAAGTGCATAGTTATAATTTAAAATTTTAAATAACTAATCAACAGTGAAAAAAATATTGAAACAAAATAAAAATATACCGTCTAAAAAAATGAATTGACATATAACATATATGGTATATATGTAGAAAATTTTATAAGAGATGAAATTTTAATTCTAACTAGTGAATTAAAAATACACTTATAATTTGACTCTATATGTTATATTTAATTACATTAATGTAAATGATAGAAATACTTAGTAACGATCACTCCTAAAAAATTTAATTTTAGCGCCAGATGAATTCTGTTGCTAAACAGTAAGAGTCATCGCTAAACCCATATAGCGACGAATTTATATTAGCTACTAACAATTGGCGATGGAGTAGCGATGAAGTTAATAATTAATTTCATATTTTTTTTAGAAGTGTAGATATTATTCTACAAGAAAAAAAAGAATAAATAACTATTATGTATGTAAATATTTTTTTTTTATCAATGCCCAATTTCATGCTTGTGTTTCTTGGTTATAATTTCTATTTGAGCAGTAAATTCAAAATTTTGATCTTTGAAATAGTAAAGCATAATGAATTGTGGTTATTATATAGTTTAATTCAATCTAATAAATAGATTAACTTTGATTCCTGATAAATTTATGTCATTATGTAGTGATAAAAAATAAATTAAATAATAGATCACACAAATTTCACAGTATAAAAGTGATTGTTCCAATAATTAATGTCAACAAAATATAGATCAAATTATTATATACTATATTTTACAAAATTCTTTTAGTAAATACAATGTTTGGATAGATTATATCATCCTCCGTCGTAGTATAATATCATATATCTCTAATTTGAATGACAAACTTATAAGAAATTATATGGTACGTGGTAGAGCTATTATAAAAAGGTAGGATAAATGATAAAACAGAATCATTAAATGATAAGTAAAGATAAATTGAGAATAAACTATAAGGTAAAACTCAATCACACCAAATCGGTCATCACACAAAATGAATCTTTTCATTGTTACTAACTATCGATTTAAACAATACGATAATAGAATTTGAGTAACAATCAAAACAAATATTATATTTAGGCTAACAATACAATACAATGAGTAACAACCATTCAAACAAGGTGTAAAAAATAACATATGTTGGCCATACGGATCTTGGACATTGTCATTGATGTCGGAAGGATCCTTTCGTTGTATTCTAGAAGATTAATTTCACAAAGGATTCACAGAGGATTTGATTTCCACTATGTTAAATGAGGTACTGATCAGCCTGAAGAGCAATCTAGAATCAAGTCGGGTACATCAAATTTCAGTGCTATATGTATTTTTATAAATTTTTGTTCTATGTCATCCATAAAAGTGGACATTAAATTGGCGTTTGGACCATTTTGATGATGATTTCGAAAAACCATGTTGTGGTGGACCATCGGTACCACCACTTGAAACGGTATCTGAATGGGCTGCCGCACCAAAAGTTTATTGCAAAAGATTTTATAAAAATGATAGTCAAATATTATACAGAAAAAATTGATGTTTGGTTGGTGGAAATTGCTGCGTTGGAATTAGCGTTTGGTACTATTAGAGTAAATACTAGCAACAATTCAATGTTTTAATAAAAGAATAAAATCTTCCAAGAAACTGCCAAGTAGTGTGAAAAATCTTTTGGGGGAGATTATGGCAGAAAAATCTGAAAGGGCTTAATGGAGATGAACCAAATTCACTATTATTACTATAATTCTCCGAATCCATTAACTTCTCTTCATTGATTTCACTGTTAACTTCGTTGTCATTACAAGAACATGAAAAACTTTTTTCACTATTTTTTGTTTTCATTTTGATCTTTCAATTTCTTCAAAATAAAATGGACCCAAAACACCCAAATTTCTTGATTTGGATTTTCGTTTTTGATGAACTCTGTTGTTTTTGAATTCTCATTTGAAGAAATTCTTTTAAAATGTTTATCTACAAAATATAATTAGTGAGTTATTACAGAGGAAGTTTTTTAATTAAAGTGGTTTCAAAAGTGTGTACTGCATTCAAAGAAGCGAATGTTTATTTATTAAAGAGTTGCTGATAGAGAAGTAAGCTTTTTAATGTTCCTTGTTCTGTATTACCTATATATAGAAGTATAGTCTATGTTCATAATATTAATAGATTCTGTTTTGTATGTATAAATTCACTGCAAATGCGTGTAGCAACCAGAATTTGTGCAATTTGTTTCTATCCGATCATTGCTACCTTCCGAATTTGTGTCAACATCTGGCAATATACATGCCTTTGTAGTTATGTAAGTTAGAATTCAAGGAGATGTCTTGTGCCTTCATGGTTACGTTAGTCTGATGGAAAAATGAGTAAGTTGCTTGGGCATTGGAAGGAGGTTTTATTGGAACCTTGGTGCTTTTTTCTGTTCCCTTAGGGGTGCAATTAATGGAGTCCCATTGTTGATTCCTACCACATGCAAGTGTACTTAGTGGCTTTTTTCAAAAGTTGATGTCAAACCTAAAGGATTTCTCGATTAATTATTTACTAAGTTATATTGATTTTAATTATTAATTTAATCGGTGAATAATTAACCAAGATGAGAAATGTTTTTGCACAATCAATCAATGAATCGTTTTAAGATTATGGTTAAGCTAATAATCATGTTTAGCATTAATTTATTTGATTATCTAGTTGTTGATTCACGTAGTTTAATTTATCTAAGCAGGGTTGCACGCTTCTACCGGCCTACCCTTATTGATTGTCTAACTACATCGTTGAGTGGGGATAGACAAAATCAATAAGAATGCTTTAATGTTATCTTCCTGTATTTGAATCTAGCTAGGTGTAAGGGTAGTTGTCACGGGGTCTCCCTTACACGAATCAATCTAATTTCCTAGATGAACAAGCTCCCTATATTACTGTGTTCTATTCATTCCAGCATCTCTCGAATCTAGAATGAACAACTAATTTATCCCATAGTTGATCAGACTATGAAGTATAGATAAAAGCAATATAGGAATAATTAATGTGATAAAACAAATATTTTGAATTAATAATCACTGAACAATTATCTTATTAGCTACCCTAATCTTAGAATGAGATGTTTAACTCCATATAGACATGAAAAATTATCACAAATCATTCAAAGATAAATGTAAAAATAATTAATAATGGAGAAGAAAAGATGAAATCAAAATTTTCTCACCTCCACAGCGGCTCTTATCTCTCTCTAGGTCAACAGTTATATAAAATCTAATTTTATGAAATATTTATAGATGTAAAAAAAAATTCGAAATAAAATAATTAAGTCCAAAATAAATTGGGAAATCTAAAATCGAAAGAAATTGGACTGCTTGTATGCGAAGGTCATTGTAAGCCGCATCTTCTTCCAATTGTTGCCACGTGGCAATTGTGCTCAATTGCAATTGGAATTGCAAGCCTACATGTATATAATAATAATATATATTATATATTATTATATTTAATTTAATTCGTTAAATTGTCTATTTGATTTTTCTTCTGTAATTTTTTCTTTTTAATTTGTTTAAGCTTCAAATCTTTTATTTTTGTGCTAATTTAATTCTATAAATAAAATATACAATTTTAGCATAATCTATAAAATTATGCTAAAAAATGATAAATAAAAATATTAAATATAAACTAAATAGTGACTAAAAATATGTATTTTTGGCCTCACATCACCCATGTTATATTCATAGACAACTCCTTCATTTTTCTCCCATTAAATTCTAACGTCTTCCTGATCGATTCTCTCTCTCTCCCTCCCCCCCTCTCTCTCTCTCTT
>JAPFFP010000012.1:8055732-8066536 GCA_026153255.1 Solanum medicagineum | reverse complement strand
TTTATATGAAGGTTACTCAATATTCATCTTCCCCTTTGACTGCGAAAAATACCTGATGATGAGGATTACCGCTTGAAGGCCAAAGTGAAGAGGCTTGCAGGTAATAACTCGAAGCAGCCGCAAAATCACGAGCTTTAGAATCACCTTCACCATATAAGCCTTTGTACCGAGCAAGATCGCCAAGATAAATCAAACAACGGTGGCAAGATATCAATCCTTTCTTCAACTCCACAGACTTGTTACCATCTTTAGAGGAAGGAATGTTATTCTCTGGATCATCAGAGTTATATCCCAGTGGCAGACCATACTTGGCCCTAATTTTTAGCATCAAATCGTGGTAAAAACCCGTTGCTTCTGAGAGAAAAGTTTTGAATTGTGTTCGGATCTTTGTGATGCGATCTGGTACACTACTAGGGGGAACCTTCCCATTGGATGACCCACTAGAATTTGCAGCAGCATTGAAGTGTGCCCGCAATTCCTCAATTCTCCTGTAATGCAACTGCCACAAGGCATACTCTATTTCATGTTGTTCTGAGAAAACATGATCCTCAAGGATGATAGTTTCATAGTTTTCTCGCATTTGTTGCCATGCACTAGGATCAGAAGGAACTCTAGCTTGTGCTGCTTTTCTCCGTTTATTCTCTAGCTCAACATTCTTTGGAAAAATAAAATTGAAGATGAGGAAAAAATGTCAATTACATGTTTCAAACTATATAGTTGCTTTTTGTGTAAAAAGATGATCCAGATAGATACGACTTGCAGCTTTACAGCCAACAAAAACGGTTATTTATATAGATGTTCAACTTACAGCTTTACAAGTAAAGCAGAAAACACAAATGAATGCCTAATAGTTTTATATATATAAACACTCCATTGAAATTCCACATATCCCACGTAGTGGCATTTCACAGGGTATGTTGTTGTTGAATCACTCAATTGAAACAGAAAAGAAATAAGGAGATAAGAAAACACCAACCTTGTTGTAGAGGCGCTGAACCCTCTCCCGAGATGAATGATCTAAATTAATATCCATTGGAATGACCGTCATCTATCAGGTGGACAAAATGTCCCCCAACAATGATTTGAAAAGCAACACCAAGACATTTAACCTGCAGGACCACATCACAAACAAATATCAACAGGAAAATCTCAAAAAAGAAAAATGGTATGCAACCTCAAACCCATCAAAGCATAAATACATTGCACATAAGTGCAATCACATGACTTTCATAAGGGTTAACAATCCATTTCACTTATTCATGTTATATTTCCATCATCCATCAACATGCCAAGAGTGCTATTCTCATTTTTGATAGATAACTAACTGGAATACAATGTCCAACCTTAATACGTAGAAAAACACAAATCTTAAGCTGTAAAAACCAAACTCAGCAAGTTTCTTCTGTTTCCAAATTCACTTCAAACTCACTAAATAAAACTCTAGTATCATTTTCTTAATGGGTTAAAAACAGCAAAATGCTTACACTGTTACAACCATCATTTGAGTCCCATTTTCTCATACTCACTTCAAAACACTCAATTTATATTCTAATCTTTCTGTCCCGAAATAAGTGTCACCTTAGCAAAAAAGTCTTCTAAGAAATCAATAAACACTGTGTAGATTACTAAACAAACATAGTTAAGAACTGGAATATAATGGTATAGTTGGGAAAACATATAAATTTTTTGTCTTGAATTCCTAAGGTGTAGCTAAATTTGGGACAAAATTCTCTTGCTAAAGTGAAGGTTATATTGGAACGGACCAGGTATAAGTTAAAACAACCAACTTCTCTCCAATAAATTTGGAGACTCTGATTATGACAAAATCGGATTCCACTTTAGGCTCAGAAAATCCTTAATCCACAACGACAAGGCAAAATTATCATCATTATTTTTGCCACCATCTGCAACATGCAATCATCCTCCACTTATAAAAGCAAACCTTAATTTCCCAATTTTGTACCAATGATAGAACAATATAGAGTCAAATACAACCGATCCCGAAGGGAAAACAAAACCCTCCAAAAGTTTTAACAAAACCAGAATACATGAAAACACATCAAAAAATTCCAAATTGGCTCATGAAAAATTTCCAACAAAATCAAACCATATAACCAAGAAATCTCTTACCGAAAAGACAAACCAGATCTAAGGAAATCCCACTTCTAATCGCCTCGAACTCCCAAATACTTCAAAGTATCATCATTATGCACGTTTAGAGGGAGAGAAAAGTTAAAATAATACAAGGGTTAGATGAATTTTAGGGCTATTTTGAAGCCATGAACGAGGAAAGGGGAAAACGAAGAGGAAGAGGAAGAGGAAGAGGAAGAGGAGACTCTTTACATGAACATCATCGGGAAAAAGGCTTCTGTTTTCTTTTTTTCTTTCGTTCTCCTCGTTGATGTGGTCTTAGATGGCTATCACAAAGTCTTTTATCTTATATTTCTATTTCTATTCCTTTCAATATTTTGTATTTTTGTCTAAATATTTTTAATTACCAATATTTAATGTTTATTCCCTTATTTCTTTTGAGAACTATTATATCCACTGGCTCAAAGTCAAAATATAATTGAAATTGATTTCTATTATCATATCATTTTTAGAATTATTAAGAAAAGATACGAATAATAATTCATATCCAATGTGCATGAAGTCCAAAAAAAAAGAGTATATGACATTTTTTAATTTTAAAAAATAAATAATATGTATACAACTTATTCTGTTATCTTATTATATTTCTCACATTCAACCACCATCCCCATCAGCCCACCCCACCCCCACAAACAAAAACAAAGAATTTTTTTAAAAAAAGTTAAAGATAAAATTATCCTATTTTAATGGTGCATTCACCTTTTTATTCTTGTTTTGAAACAGTCATGTGAAGAAAGGATCTTTTGGTCCATTTAAAAAGGTTGAAGGGTATCTTTGAACTAAAAATATAGTGACAAAGATATTATTAACCTCAAAACATAATGAGGGATAAATTTATATTTAGATAGTTGAACATGTGAGAATACACATTAGAATAATTAAAATACATTAGAAATTAATAAATTAAAAAGTGTCTCTTTTCTTAATAATTGGTGTCTATTTCACGTGCCCCGCAAATATAGACCCTAACCATTTGAAAATGTCAATTTAAAATTAATAACTTTGTACTTTGAATTAAATATTACTTACTGTTGAATTTAAATAAATAATTAGTTTGCAGGATCATTAAATTTATTTCACTAGTCAAAAAGTGTAATCACATACAAAAACGAACTATACCATATAAAGTCACAGTCTATAATCATATCTGTTACAGAGTTGTTTGCATGCTTTTTAGAAGAAGAAATCTACTCAAGAATCTTCAATGGAACTTCATTGGAATTCGAGAAGAGGAAGAAGGACGAAGAAAACAAATGCTTTTTTCTTTATGTTTTTACAGGAAAAGTTACTTTTTTTCTTTTCAAAAAAGAAACTATTTTATAATTCTAGAGGTTTTCAAATAGTTGTGTCTCTTTTCCTTTATTAATAAATAAATAAATATAACAAATATATTATTTTGAATATTAATATGGATATGGGTTGACTCATATGGGTGACCCAATCCAAATTCCTTCATCTCCAATTCACACATAGTGGGTCAACTCTCATTCCTATTATGTAACATTCATGCATATGACTAGTCCGTGTGACCAATGCATACTTCAAGAGCTTCGTTGCTATACATCTGTTAGGAATATACAGGATCTCAATCAATGAAACTTAGAGTAGATTATAGTATGCAGTACCCTAGACCATTTATCACATTCATATGTCTCATTATCTCTTTTCTTAATTTTGAGTTCATCATTATGTACTAGTCTCGCAGACAAACATAAAGGACGTCAATGAACACAATTGATATGATAATATCCAATAATCTTCCTCATCTCATGAATCTCTTAATCTCAACATGATATGCTTTTCTAGATATGTTCCCAGACCGAATCAAACATGATCTCTTGGCAACAAACTAAGATAGCAAACACCAAATTGAATCTCAAGAAACTGATTTAAGTCATCAAGGTACAATATGAAAATTACTTATAATTTTCAAGGCTTCACACAATAGCAAGTAGAGACAACACTTGTATCGCCCTTATAGGTCACTTTATGTATACATGGTATGAAACATGTATCACAGTATTGACTCCTTTCCCATGGAACGTATGTCCTTATTCATAAAAATACTGTGCAAATAATAAGAAAGACAACTCATGTCCAACTTTGAGTTCACAAATCTATTCATTTATTATTCTTCAGAACTCATATCTGGCATTAAAACAGACTCACTTCAATCACACATGATTAAATACAAACTAACATACAACATTTTGATTATAAACTTTCAACTCTCTATTATCATCATTTCTGACAATAATTAGTTTATAATTGTCTCATCTCTACTTGTCACTTATACAATAGAGGTAATTGCCTGTGTGAATAGGTCAATCTTTTTGTCTGTTCGACATACTTTCTATCCTTAGAATTTTATGTATACTACATAAAAAATAATATATGTATATGAACCAACAAGAATGGAAAATTAGGCATTAAATCAACATTAACTTCAATAATGTGAGTTTACATGAACATGTCTGGGAAATAAAAAATACAAGAGCATCTACATAAATCCAATGACTTCACATGTCTTTCATAGGCATCATATGCTATGAGTTTCGTTAAGGGATCTGGTATCATTTGATGTGTAAATATGTATTTTATGTTCACTTCCTTTTGCTCTACCATGTCTCTTATAAAATTATACTTTATGTCAATATGTTTTGTCTTCCCTTGGTATTTTGGATCTTTCGTGTAGGCTACTGCAGCCTGACTATCACAATTAATTACGACAGGCTCAACAACATTGTTATATACACTTAAGTGAACTAGAAAACGTTAAGCCAAACAACTTCTTGCACAACAGATGAAATCACAACAAACTCACCTTTCATAGTGGACATGGCTATGCATGACTGCTTCTTGCTACTCCATGATATGGCGCTATTATTAAGCAAGAATGCATATCTAGAGGTAAATTTTCTCTCATCTAAATCTCCTCTCCAATCAGCATCTGTGTAGCCTTTGAGTTGCAAATCCTTTCCTTGCTAACATAAGGAATAGTCGATTGTGCCTTTAAGATATCTCAATATCCTTTTAAGTGCTTTCCAATGTTGCGGTCCTAGATCGGATTGATATCTGCTAACTAACCCACAACATAACAAATATCTGGCCTAGTACACATTAAAGCATACATGAGCTTCCGACTGCATTAGCATAAGGAAATTCTCACATTTATTCCTTTTTATATGGAGTCTTAGGACACATCATTCGGTTCAAAGCTTCACTTTTAGAAAGTGGAGTGTTTATGGATTTACAATCTTGCATATTAAAATGTTCAAGAATATTCTTAATGTAAGGTTCTTGTGAAAGAGATAATAATCTCTTTGAACGATCTCTTGAAATCTTAACTCCAATAATATATGTTGCTTCACCCATATCTTTCATCTCAAAAGTAGATGATAACCACTCTTTTATTTTTTTATAAGATTAATGTCACTCGCAGCTATTAGTATGTCGTCTAAATACAATGATAAGATCACAAACTTATCTTTGAATCTTTTGATATACACACAATGGTCTTCATGAATCATAATAAATCCATATGATATGATTGTATCATGAAAACATAAATACCATTGTCTAGAAGATTGTTTAAGGTCATAAATCGACCTTTGAAGTCGACATACTTTATTTTCTTTGCCTTTTTTCATGAAACCTACAAGTTGTTTCATTTGGATTTCTTCTTCTAGTTCTCTATTGAGAAATGCAGTTTTCACATCCATTTGATGTAATTCAAGAATCAATGCAGCCACTATGGACAAAATTGATCTTATTGAAGTAAAGCGTACAACAGGTGAAAAGGTTTCTTCATTGTCAATTCCTTCCTATTGTGTGTACCCCTTAGCTACTAGACGAGCTTTGAATCTTTCAATACTACCACCTATCTTACGCTTGATTTTGAGAACCCATTTGTTTCCAATAGCTTTTCAGCCTATAGGTATATCAACTAATTTTCACACTTGGTTAGATTTCATTGATTCCATTTCCTCCTCCATTGCTTTTACCCATTTTTCTTTAACAGGACATGTAATAGCCTTATTGATACTTCTTGGCTCTTCATCATCAGGAGTAACTATAAATGCTTCCCCTTCGATCTCAAATCGACGATCAGAAATTTGTGGACGACTTGTTCGTCGTGGTTGAGATTGATAAATTGATTTATCAATTGATAAGTTACTCCCACTCGGACCAGTAATATCATTAGGATTTGATGCATATGGTGTATCTGTGGAAACAGGAACTAATTAATTATCATTAAAATGACTGTCACTCAAATCTATTTGATCTTCGACAGCAGAAATAGTTTGGCCAGTAGTTTCATAAATAGATAAGTCATGACCTATCTCTCCCTGCTTAGAAAAATCATTCTATATGAATGTTATATCACGTGACTCAATTTCAGTTACAGTGCCACTACTTTTCACTTATGAACATAATAACCCTTAGATTGTTTAGAGTATCTTATGAAGATACATTTTCTTCCCTTTGGACCTAATTTTCCATATTGGGAATAAGAATTATGAATAAAAGCAGCATAACCCCAAGACTTTAGAATGCTTAAATCAGGCTTACGTTTAGTCCATAATTCATATGGCGTAGTCGTAACTAATTTTGAAGAGACACATTAAGTACGAATGCAGCAGTGAGCAAAGCATCACCCCAATAGGTGATTGACAATTTTGCTTGTGTCATCATTGACCTAACCATTTCTAACAAGGTTCTATTTCTTCATTGCGCAACACCATTTTGTTTTGGAGTGTAAGGAGTCGTTAATTGTCTTTGAATTTTCTTTTCATCACATAGTTGTTTGAACTCATCAGACAAATACTCCTTTCCTCGATTGATTCTTAAAGCTTTTATTTTTCTATCCAATTGATGCTCAACTAAGTTCATAAACTTAATGAAGCAATTCAAAGCTTCAGATTTGTGAGAGATCAAGTATACATAACCAAATCAAGCAAAATCATCAATAAAAGTAATGAAATAAATAACACCATGTCTTGCCCTTACATTCATTGGACCATAAATGTCAGAATGAATCAATTGCAATGGAGTATCAGCTCTTGTGCCTTTCCAGAACGATTTTCTAGCAGTTTCTCTTGCTAGTCAAGGTTCACAAGTAGACAATTCTACTTTATCTATTGTGCCAAGCAAACCTTCTTTGGCTAAGCGTTTCATTCTTTGTTGACCAATATGGCCGAGCCTCATATGTCATGTATTTACAACATTCTCACAATTAGAAGACATAAATAAGGAAAAGCTAATATTATCATTATTGGGACTTTGACAAACATCCAGTATAAAAAATCGATCATAAAAATAACCAGTTCTATATTTTGAATTACCCACATACATATCCATACCATGTTCATAAAAGGAAAAATTTTAAAATTCACTTTAATCAACATTTGGACAGAGATTAGATATCACGCCCCAAATCCTGTTAGGGCAGATCGGTGCCCATTGCAATGAGGCTCGGGAGAACCAACCTATATCTACGTACTTTTTAGACAAATTATAAGGGATTTCTATCTTCATTGTGCCTTTCAGAAAGTAAACGGTAATAAAATGCAGCATAAAATGCAGGGCCCCCGCAAGGGACTCAGTATGAGATAATGTACTGAATATGTAAGGCAGGAAATATTGTATATAAAGTAACATCTCAAATGAAACTATGCACTGGTATAGGATACGAAACCACCTTTGGTTATACTTTGGGATCGTATACGTTATATTCTTTATATTACTTTATCTTTACTGTATAATCTGTGCACATCATATACTGTAATGACCAGCTGATCAGTGGTAAACTGTATCGGGATCGTCCTTGGCTAGGTTCTTCCTTAACCCCTCGAATTATCACCCGTGATAGGATAGTCCCTGGCTAGGTGATTCTTCCACCCCTCGGGCTACCACCCATCAAAAGCTATATACTTTATCTTTCAATTTCTTTTGAGATGATTCTTTTGGTGGTCACAATATTGGAGTTTTAGGACTGTGTATACAACATATGACATGTAGATAATCATACAATACAACATGGCAATGAAGAGAGTATGTTACATAAATAATGAAATGCGAATGAGATGAAATAACTCGTGAACTTTATTTAGCAACAAGAACTCAGGTAACTTGGTATCCACGTATGTATGTAGATTTGAGGGTGACTATGTATCGAAGCATATGAACATGTGAAAGAGTGGAGACATGGTTAATAGTTGTGTCAGAGTTGGTAAATACCTTTATGTACCAAGGAGGAATCTATGTTTCATGCTAAATGATACGAAATTAAGTAGCCTTACATACCTCGTTGTATGACCTCGTTACTACCTTGGAGTGGCTGATTATCCCTCAAATATTTATATATAGTATATTAGGCAATACGACTAGTATTAGCAGCTATAAAACAATTCTTGGCAGCCCAATACCATAAAAACTAACATCTGGGTAGTAAACATTTTTTTTAGCGACACGAAGACATTTCTTCACCATTTTCACTTACAATCGTCTTTTCTAGCAACCATTCTCATGTACATATCATGTACATCTTATTTCAGACCCTTAACAGTCTTACAATAGCCCACAAGACACAACACATAACAATTCTTCACAACATACAAACAAGCAGCATAACGTTACATCCTTTCTCCACACTTCGATGTCAACAATTTCGAATCTGTTTTAACTTTAAAGAATTTGTTTCCAAGGTTTTTACCACATAAACCCAGTCTAAAAATAGTCCACAAATAGTCCCAAAGCAGGTTAAGGTCATGGAACAACATATTACAATTTTCAGCTCCCAAGTTTCTTTTTAGAGTAAAATTACGACGTCGTAAAATAACTCATCTTTGTGGACTGTAAAAGTGGTGCATTAGCTTAATCACATGACTAACAACCTATACCTTGTTAAAAAATATGTCTTACATCATAATTCACCAAACCAATTAAGAGAAACTCCTCTTGAACAACAAGAAACGTTCACAACAATACTTAGGACACATGCTGTCCAGAATTTTCGGCATAACATAATAGCATATACTTCTTGTTTTTCATGAATAAACCATACTAAATACACAATTATAATCACTTGCCTTTGCCTTCAATATTAAGGTTTACTTCAAGAACCTTAGAGGATTATATTTTCAGCTTGGTAAAGTGAAATAGATAGAAAACAAGAGTCTTTTTGGAAAGCTGAAATATTGTTTCAAGTGCAATGACTTTAGGGGCTGCATTTGATCCATTTTTTAAGGACTTTCTTGGCCAGCTTTCTCTTTCAATTTTGACTATATATTTCCACCTATCAATATACTTATGATATAGCAGCTTTTCAGCTTGGTAAAGTGACATAAAGAGAAGATAAGAGTCTTTGAAAAAAACTGCAAAGTTGTTTGGAAAAAAACTGAAAACTTGTTTGAATTGGAAATGACTAGAAGGCTGCTCTTACCATTTTTAAAGACTTATTTGAACAACTTTCTCTTGACATTTTGCCCACACATGAACACTTGTTAATACACTTGTTATGCAATAGCTTGTTCCTCATAATTGGGCCTAAATGGGTCTCCAACTTAAGGATCTTTTGCTGCCAATTTTCCAACTTTATTCTTAATTATTTATGGGCCTAATTTAGCAAAGACATTGTGATGTCTTTGGGCCTCTTTTAATATCCTCCTTGGCTGAACATATAGTCTATCTATGATGCTAAAACTTGAGCTAAGGTTAAACCCTTAATACAGACTTTATTCATAATCGAACTTGGACAAATTCGACGTTGGGCCTCGTCTCCGTTTAGCTAGCAAATTTAAACTAAGCAAGTAGGCGACTCACCTACTAGATTATTGCGTCATACAAGAAACTCAATTCTCTCACTTTGTTTAGGGTTGTGATCTCCTCAATTTAACACAAAACATGCATACACTCGACCCTTTTAAGCGTTAGACGCACATATCGCCCATTAACATGAGATTCAAACACTTTTATGAATTTGTACTAATTTGACCAAACCATAACATGATTATTACATAGCATTAGTACATGTAAAATGTAGGGTGTTACATCCTCCCCCGTTAGGAACATTCGTCCTCGAATGTTTGCACAATTGGATAGCTTAACATAGCTAAAACCTTTATTTAAACAAACTTTTGACAACACACTTAGTATTCAATTACACGTACCTATTAGTGCTCCAATTCTGCATGTTGGACTTCCTCTATAGCTTCAAATAAGTACGGGTATTTTGATTTCTTCGCGTCCTCGGTCTCCCATGTTATTTCTTCTGCTTGCGGGTTTCTCCAAAGTACCTTCACTGAAGGTATTCTTTTATTCCTGAGCTTCTTAACTTGACGATCTAAAATAGCAATATGTACTTCTTCATAGGTGAGATCTTCTGTGACCTGCACATCCTCAATAAGATTGATACGGGATGGGTCACCTATGCATTTTCGAAGCATTGAGACATGAAAAACTGGATGAACCATTGAAAGCTCTTGCGGTAGCTCTAGTTCATATGCAACCTGCCCGAATTTCTTAGTAATTTCATACGACACTATGTATCGTGGGCTCAGTTTTCCTTTCTTACCAAACCTCATAACCCCTTTCATTGGAGACACCTTTAAAAATACCCAATCTCCTACTGAGAATTCCAGTCCTCTCCTTC
>JAPFFP010000012.1:8023966-8041441 GCA_026153255.1 Solanum medicagineum | reverse complement strand
GAGAGAGAGAGAGAGAGAGAGAGAGAGAGAGAGAGAGAGAGAGAGAGAGAAGATGAATTAATGTGCAGAAGAAGTTGACAACATAGTTGATCGGAAAGAGGAAAAAATTGAAATTAAAAACTGCAAATCTCCTACCATGATTTTAGGAGAGAAAATAGATATTGGGGAAATGAAAATAGGAAACAAAATCTTCTATTGTAGGGATTTGAAATTATGTATACGACTGAGTTGGTTTTTAGAGAAAAAAGAGGAATTTTTGATATATTTTGGAATGGTAGGGAATAATAGTAAATAAGGTAAATAAGTGAGTGTAGTTAGGAAATTATTCCTACTTTTTTTTAATTTGATAAGTTATATACAATCATATTAAAGACACGGTAATTTTATTTGGTACTTAAAAGATTGATAAAAGAATAAATAAAAAGATAAAAGTTTAACAATCCACATATTTATTAGAGTAGCTTGCATAAATCCCATATTGAAATATAGAAATTACAATATATCCCTAGTATTTGCATATTTACAAGAATCTCTTAAAATGACCATTATGCGAATACACTTGCCTTGTTTACGGATACATTCCGTTATACATGATTCATAAGTCATGATTCATTGTAATCAATATCTAATGTCGTAAATCAGCCATGTGTTAACTATTTTATTGCAATGAATCATATTGTATGATACATTGTTATACAAACCTATATAAGTTATGCGGATACATTAGCCACTATGCGGATACACTGGCAATCATACATGATTCATAAGTCATGATTCATTATAATCAATATCTAATGCAGTGAATCAGCTATGTGTTAAACTATTTTATTGCAATGAATCATATTGTATGATCCATTGTCTCAATGACTCAACCCATTAATATGATTCATTGGTGTATCATCCTTATATGATGCACCCAATGAATCATCAACCTATAACAATTAGAAAAAGTGTCTCAATGAATCATTGTATTCAATCCATACAGTTCCTGTGAATCAACAACATATATGACTCAGTTTTATATATATAAATGAATCACCATAAAAAGTTGTGAACAACTCATAGTTTTGAAATGAATCACCATACAAGATACATACTCTCAGTTTTATATATAAATGAATCACCATATTTAACGAATCACCATAAAAAGTCGTGAACAACTCATAATTTTGAAATGAATCACCATACAAGATACATACTACACACATGAATCACTATATTTTTCTAATAAAATAACTCATATAGTCCCAATGAATTAGCAACATATACGACTCAATTTTATATCCCCATAAATCACCATATCTAATGAACCACCATAAAAAAATTGTAAACAACTTCATTTTATGTCCAAATGAGCTTTCTTCTTCGAATTTTTTTTTTTTTTGAGATTTTTGGATCTGTGGGATTTTGAACTTGAAGATGAGCTTTCTTCTTCAATTTTTTTTTTTTTTTTGAGATTTTTAGATCTAGAAAATTTTAAAGTTGAAGATTTGTCCTTGTTCGATTTGATTTCTCCTTTCTTCTTTATCGTTAGAAGATCATGTATGTGTTTAGATATGCTTTTCAAGGAGTATTCAAGCGAAGATGAAAGAGGAAAGAGGAAGAGTTCGCCGGAGACGAGAAGTATACAACGTCTGGTTGCCGACGAAGGAGATAATGCAATGCGGGACTAGATTTTAGCTGAAAAAAGAGGGTTTTGTGGGAAAAGGGATGAAGTGTATCAGGCGTTTACCAAAAAAAAAGGGATTTTAGAAATTTGTAAAAAAGGTAGGGAATATTTGAAATTAATAAAATATAGTATGTGATTCCTGTAAATTTTCCTATTTATTAACTCAATCCATTTTGACTATTGAATTCACTCATCTGGCACCTTATTCATGACTACAAATATTTTTAAAGCAGACTTCCAACAAACTGTGCTAAAATTTACTTGTAAAAGTCTGAAATTTCAGTACACTATGCTGGAGTTTTTTCCATTTAATTAAGGAAAAACTACATGATATAACAAACAGTGATATGTATTTAGAGTATTTAACTATAGTTTAAAATATTTATCCTATATGGATATACTTTATATTAAATAACAACTTTTCAGTTACACATAAGATATCTTAATTAATGAAGCAATAAATGAACCTTCTTTTTTTTTCTCTCTACTCTTCCTTTTATAGTCTCTCTCTCATAACTCCTAAATCTATGGATTTCTTTCAATTTATTTGCAAATTACTATCAATTGCATATTTTGCTTTTAAATACTGCAAATACATATTAATATTTGATCACCTTTTTAAAGTTGTATTTGAATAAGTGTATTAGGATTAAGGGGCAAACTTTACTAAGAGAAAAAAAAACATTCAAAATTTTTTAAAAGAGAGAAAAATTAATAATATTGCTTTCAGTAACAATCCCCAAAGAAGCAGAGAAAACGATATATTTTTGTATTTGCTTTCTCCAATTATTTTTTGATATAGTTGAGTTTTTAAATACTTTAGTGTGTTGTATCAAACCATAGTCATAATTGTGTGATATACTAGTATTCAAATATCAACACTAATTTTGAATTATTGACTAGTGAATACATATATATATATGAATATTTTTGATATATGAATACAATTGAGTGAAGCAACTAATTATTTATTGTATACATACTGTAATAATAGTTGTGCTCATTGTATTCAATCAATATATGTATACACATTGAGGTTGTATTCATAAGGTATAATAATCGTATTTATTGTATAGTTTATTTATTTTATTTGTGTTCTGTGTATTTTTTTAGTTTTTTCATTTGTTAAATACCTATATCAATTTGTAAATAGTTATATTATTTCTGACGAAGAACAATGGAGAAAATTGAAGAACTGAGTAAATTGTATCTCAACTTTTTTATACTATTTTTAAATAGTAGTTTAATAATTGAAAATTTACAACTTTAATGCACATAGTTTAAGGGATTACCATTTAAAAATAGAAAAATATCTTATTTAGAGCAATAGAATTATTGTATAAAAATATATATTAAAATAAAAAACTTAACTTTTATACCATGAATGTAGTTAAATAGCCACCAAAATTATAGTCATGTATAGTAATTTATATAATTATAGCTATCGAACAACACTAACCCTTAAATTATAATCATTTATGTAAGTTTCTTTTTAATTAAAGGTTGACCAATTGAAATACGGCTAAGCGTTTAATAGCGTTAATATAATATTAAAATTTTCAGTAGTAATCCTTTTTTGCATTTAGGTAAAGGTTGATTTCCCATTTCTTTCCTAACTATTAGAACAGTACAAAGAATACTGCTAGGTACAAAAAAGATTTCATTCTGCACTAATTATGTAAATAAAGAATTATTAGTCAATGAAAAATTTGTTTCTTTGATGCTTTGGTGGGAAGTGAGAAAGTATTGTTTGGTCCTATCAAGCCATGTATGTATGGCCTAAATATACAATTTTGAAAAAGAAGGTCATATTTAAAAAAAAAAAAAAATCAATTAGAAAAATATTCAGCATATGCACCATACCTAGTTAATACTATCATCCGACGTATTGGCTCGTAACTTGCATTTGCTAACTTCTATGGTTTTGCAACCTCTTGATAAAAACTACAACATCACTTCTCTATTGTTCAACGATAAAGTGACGACAAGTTCATGCTTCTGTATGTTCCCCCCTTGTTAATTATCCACTTATTGACAAAATACTGGTCCAAGTTTCCACTTTCAAACATTAACACTGGAGTTTTAAAATGGCTAGACTAATTAACAAAATGTATTATTTGAACAATCATCTGCTCATGCACACATTGACACTGACAGTGGTTGCAACTGCCTATATTTACGATAATCTAACTTCCCACTTTCCATTTTACCCCCTAATGGCATGCTTTTATAGCGCTACGGAAATCTGGTCAAAACGACAACTTCATAAAGTTCTCCTCCTTAATTAAACGCCACCATATGAATTCAAAGGAAGGGGATGGATTTCTAGACCAAAATATGCTAACAAGAGAATGTCAGTGCCTCTGTTGACGGAATTTTTTCCCCTCTTACTGGATTTATTTATGACAACAGCATGAAGAGAGGCATGTAATCTGATACTAACTGAAATTTGGATTCTGACATCTCTACTGGTTTTGTAAATGAAGGCGTCTAAAGCATCAAACTGAACACCCCTCGGAAAGATATAAACTACAGTATGAAATCATGTAATTTAGACAAACAAGGTGACGAAGAAAATAGGCACAGACAATAAATGTTTGGGTATAAACAAATTCTATACAATGAGCTCATCTTCAAGATAATTGTACTCAAATGTGAACTCCTGCTTGATCCTCTGGCACCTGCACAAAGGTCCAAGGATGATCTCAAAGTCATTAAATCATTTCAAACCACATTCACGTATGCATTCCATGAATAGAAGAAATATCAAGTAAACCAGATCACCAGGTCCCATAAATATTCTATTAATCTTTTTAGTTCATTTCTTCCCTTCATCAAGGTGCAAGTAGGTTGGGGATGGGGGACGGATGTAGTCTTCAAACTACACAACATTCGAGTATTACATATCTAAAAAGGGAAACTTGCAAGGCCAGGTACACTTGAGCTGGGAGATGCATAGCATTGATCTCCAAGAATATATGGACATTTTGCGGGAATAAAGATATTACCTCCGTCTCTCCTTATCCTTTTTTATTCCTCAAAAGATTAATCAAAAGGCAAAACATTACGCATACTGTTCTACCCTTCACTTCAATCCAACAGACTTTGAAGTAGTTTGACAAAAAACAGGAAAAACAACTATATGAGGCACAACAAAGAAACAAGAGATAGATTTGAGGGGAAAAAAAGGATGGTGAGAAATAAAAACTCGGAAATATATCAAGAAATAATAACTCGGGAAAATATTATTAGATTGGGTCCTATTTATACACATTACATTATGATCTTTTTCAATGTACAAGACTACACAAATCTTCTTTCTATTCATATTCTAACACCACAACCACCACCATAAAAGTTGGTGCTTATAAATTATATGTACCGAGTTGATATAGATACTATTACAAGAACCAGTGAGGCACTTACTAGAATTGACTAAGTTGACTTCACAAATTTCAGAACAATATCTCATGAGAGTATCTTTTTCTCTTGACAAAGTGACAATCAATAACCCTAAGGGGTTGGCCTGGTGGTAATAGACTTGAGCCTTGGGGTTTGCTCCCTTTCAAGGTCTCAAGATCGAAACCCACTGTGTGCAAACAATTTCTGAGGGTCATCGGACTGGGTAAAACCTAAATTAACCGTGGTGCACTTGCGGGAAACTCCTTGCCGAGAGCCTGTGCACCCCCAGGATTAGTCGGGGCTCTAAGAGACTCGAATACCCGGTGCAAATCAAAAAAAAAAAAAAAAGGAAAAAAAAATGGCAATCAATTTCAATATGCTTAGTCCTTCCATGAAATACCATATATGAGGCAATGCGAAGGACCACTTGATTATCACACACAAGTTTCATCTAATTGATTTCTCCTACTTTTTCTCTGAGCAACCGGTTGATCCAAACTAGCTCACAAGTGATGCAGCCATTTGCTCGATCTGTTGCTTCTACAAAGGATCAAACTAGCTCACAAGTGATACAGCCATTTACTCGATCTGTTGCTTCTACAAAGGATCAAGCAGCCAATTCTATTTCTTACTATTCTACAACACCAAATTACCTCCTAATTAAACACTATCTAAAATGTAGAACGTCTATCAGGAGATTATCCTGCCCTATCAACATTTGCACAAGCCACAATCCTCGAAGAGTAGTCCTTTGGTTGGAGCTGACTTTATATAATATATCATAGAATGCTGACAACTGCATCCAATGACTATCACAAGGAGAACCCATAACTTACAACACTCATAAGAATAGAAATGGCAGGTCTAGTCAGTGTGAATAATTCAACTCAATAAACAACCACCTATATCTTCCAAGATCACTGACTGGCTCCCCCTATCTAGGCAAGAGTCTAGCATTTGGATCCACGGGAGTGTCCATGAATTTACTTCCCATGATTCTTGTCTACTCAATAATGTCTACGGCATACTTTTATTGAGAAATAACAACACCTAACCTAGATAGAGCAACCACAATACAAACAAAATACTTCAGCCTGCCAAGCTCTTTGGTTTGGAAATGCAAAGATATTATTCTAACTCAGTAATATCGTCTAAATCATTGTCGGTGACGATATCATCGAGACAATAACGTCCATACTAGTAGAATCATATATAACCTCCTACGCACAAAAGGATTGTAATGTAGTGTTCATAAATATAGCTTAGTGTAATAATGTAGTCAATGCATCGCAATAATATCCCACATGGTATCATAGCTGGCTTATATCATGCCTCTTTCGGTGAGTGTCGTGCAAAACCCAACTCCACCATTGGATTCAACCAGCTCCAGTAACCAAACTCCAGTCAAGTTTTCCGGCAGCAGACACCTCATGTGACGGCAAACATTAGAGTTCTGGCGGATGCATGAGTTCATCCACCGGTGCAAGGTTTCCAACCAACTTTCGACCATGTTTCCTTTCCAGTGGTGTTCACTATCTGATTCCAAGGGTACCCATCCAGATTCCACCACATTCAGACAATTTTATACAGATTTCAGTAACTGTTCCAGAGAGCTCTGTATTTTCCTATGCGTTTTTCAAGCCGGATTCTTCTTCTACAGTGGTCATCCAGTGACTTTGGAAAAAAAAACATCCATTTTTTTACAATTTCCTATCACCTTTTACAGCGAGTTTTCCGGCAACTTCAGTCTCTGCTTTTGGTTCTTTGTACTTGGTTGGTGACTATTACTTACGCCCAGCCAATTTCTAATAGTTTCAACAACCCAATTTATAGATCTGATCACATTTCTCGATTTTTCAGTTCTGTTGTCAGATTCTGACCAGTTAGTCATATTTCAGGCAACTTCTGAGACAAATTTCAGATCTTCTTTTGCACTTTCACCAGCCTTCTCCATTGTATTTTGGTATTATGTTTTTTGTCTTTGGTAGTTTTGGCTCCAAAAATATGGGAGTTGAAAACTCATTTTTTACAATTTCTTTTTGAGGCTGGCAACTTTGATTCATTCTTAGAATTTCTCCAGAACCCTTGATGAAAGGATCAGAAATTGAACATCCCAATCCATAGAGAGTCAATGAGGTCATTTTGCAAGATCTCAACCTAACTGCTGTTATTGTAATAGGTTTGGATGCAATCAAGAAGTATGGCATTCTCTACATGATCAACCACCCAAGAATGCTCATTTTGCTCGGACTAACACTACATGTAATCAACTGGTATATTTGTGTGAAAGAGAATATAGAGTTCCTTCGTATCGAGCAAGTAAGCAAACGTCTCTACAAGTTGCCTTAGTTGCTCAGCCTGATACTTCTCTTTCTCGTCATCTTTTGCTTGTCTTCCATAGTCTAATACCCTTGGACGGTGGTTCGTGGACTCCTATGTCTAGTGATAAATCCATTTCATCAAATATTGTTTATTCAGTCTCTTCCTGCTTTTACCATAGCCAATGGATTCAAACGCATACAGAAAAGACGTTGGACAAGCTAATCGCCTATCATATGCCACTCTAAACTCTATAATGTATGTCCTTGATTGTCCTTTTAATCTTGCATCTGTTAGTCATTTGACTAGTGTCCTAAATTTGTGCCATAATATATCTCGATGATTCTTTTGCTATGTAGGATTGTAGTAGGGGACAAACAACTGGCACAAGACTTATATCCCAAGGCCTCTACTTTCTTACCTCCACGTCATGTCCAGTTACAGATACTCCAGACTTATTTCACAATGTTAGAACATCCAAGTTTATTCAAGCTAAAAAAGATGATGCCTAGTTTTTCAAGTCTGTCCACATTGGACTGTGAGTCATGTCAACTTGGGAAACACACTCACACTACCTTTCCACAAAGTTCTGAGAGTCGTGTAGGATCTAATTTTTCATTAGTTCATTCTGTTACTTGGGGGTCCTAATAGAGTTAATTCAACTTTAGGATTGTTCTGAGTAGGTTTCTATATTTAAGAGCTTTTGTGCTGAAATACAAAATCAATTTGATGTTTCTTTTTGTACTTTCATACTTATCCTCCTCCTTTCAGCACTTTATGATTGACCATGGAATTATTCACTAGAATGGGAGAACGGGGACTCAGAGAAGAATAATAGGTACCACACTGAGACTACTCACACTTCTCTCATTCAATCCCATGTTCTGTTGTTTTTGTCGCGATGCAGTTCTCACGTCTTGCTATTTAATTAATTGGATGCCCTTATCTTTCATTTTCAAAATCAGATTTCTTATTCAACACTGTTTCCTCAGTCAGCTCTGTACTCTTAGTCTCCTCGAGTCTTAGGAACCACATGTTTTATTCATAACTTCTTGGAAAGATAAATTAACCCCCATGCTCTCTTTCTTTATTATTCTTGAGCTTAAAAGGATTATTGTTGCTACTCACCTAATCTGTCAGAACCTTGTGTCCACCGATGACACATTTTTGAGTCTCAACCTTACTCAACATCTTCTGGTTATCTTGATCCCTCTAAGGTTTTACTTGTACTAACTTCTGAGGAATCTACATTTACTCCCATATCTCTTGCCACAGTGCCACCATTTTTGGCTTATCATTGCCTCCCACGTCCAACATCAAGTCCAAATGATTCAGGAATCGGACCCCGCACCTACTGTGGGCTTGTCTTCTCCTATCAATTGATTGCACTTCGAAAAGACATAGTTCACTCATAATACTGACCCCATTTATACCTTTTTAAGTTATCAACGTCTATAATCACCCATTATGCCTTTGTATCATCTGTGTCCTATGTTTCTATGCTTAAAGTGTACAGTGAGGCACTCTGTCATCTAGGAATGGTGAGGTGACGACTATGATTGATGAGATGTATGCTTTAAATGTGAGTGCTAATTGGGACCTTGTTCCTCTTCCTTTAGGTAAATGAACTGTTAGCTATTGTCGGGTTCATGCAGTCAAACTTGGTCCGGACAATCAAATTGATCGGCTTAAGGCTCCCTTTGTTGCCAAGGGGTATATTCGGATTTTCGGGCTTGATTACGGTGATACTTTCTCTTCCGTGGCTAAAATAACATTTGTTTGCCTTTTTCCATCCATGACTATTCTTGATCATTGACCTCTTTATCAATTGGACATTAAAAATGTTTTTCTCCATGGAAACGTTAAGGAGGACGTCATAGGGAGTAATCACTTGGTTTTGTCGCTCAAGAGGAATCTAGTAGCCTGGTATGTTGATTGCATCAGTCACTCTATGGTCTGAAACAAACTTCTCAAGCTTGGTTTGAAGTTCAACACAATAATTCAGGAGTTTGGCATGACTCGCTAGGAAGCTGATCACTCGATTATCAATCTATCAGCATTTTGCTCAAAAGTTTGAGTATTTATTTGGACGGATGTGGGTGACCAGGAGCAGAAAAGAATAATGGTCGACAGAAAGGAGAAAAACTATAAGCGTTAATAAAACTCCATGAATCAGGAATGTCGTTACAATGGGAGTTCCAAAAATGATCTTATTATACTGATACAGCCTTGTTTTAGAATAAAGACCCAAAATGAACGAAAAGAATGCATCAAAGATGCAAGAAACCAAACACCAGAAACTTATATGAACTTCCTGGTTAAAAGAACAACTTGATTGTTTGCCACTAAGAAGAGGGAGGACCCAAATATATGGAAAAGAAGTGTAGAAGAAGAATGACGAACAACTATCAGGTAGGGAACTAAGCATCAGGCATGAGAAAGAGATGGAATAAAAAAGCACTTTAGGTCTATGGAAAAATGTCTCCATGCTTGGAAGTCTCCAAAATTCATTTCATTTCAATCCATTCCCTTTCAAGATCAAACAAGCAAGAAAACGTCCGTTCCAATTTAAGCCTCCTTCCCTCCATTTCTTTCCTTTAGTAAATCAAATGGATTTACAAGTGCTAAGACAACAATGTTTGAACGTTTGTATGTTGAGCTAGGAGAGAAGGGCGGGGACAAGAGATTGTATAGGCTCGCGAAAGAGAGAGCGAAAAGCTCGCGTCTTGGATCAAGTGAGGTGCATCAAGGATGAGGTTGGTCAGGTGTTGGTGGTTGAGACTTCTATTAAGAAAAGATGGAAAGCTTACGTTCACAATCTCTTGAATGAAAAAGGAACAGAGATATTGAGCTGGGTGAGGTGGTGCACTCTAATAGTCATCATGATTTTGGCTACTGCAGGCGTTTCAGGGCTGAGGAGGTTAGACATGTTATTAGTAGGATGAAGAGAAAGAGAGCGACCAGACCCGATGTGATTCCGGTGAATTTCTGAAAGAGCGCGGATAAGGATGGTATGGAGTGGTTGACTAGGTTAGTCGATCTATTCTAAGGACTGCTAAGATGTCCAATGAGCGGAGGAGAAGAAGTACAATGGTTCCAATAAGACAATGGTGATATTCGAAAATGTAACAATTACAAGGGGTATCAAGTTGCTAAGCCACACTATGAAGGTCTGGGAGAGAGTGGTGGAGATGAGGGTGAGGAGAGGCGTGTCTATTTCAGAGAATCAGTTCAGATTCATGTCGAGGTGATCGACTACTAAACCAATTCATCTTGTTCAGAGACTAGTGGAGAAATATAGGGAATGAAAAGGGGACCTTCATATGGTATTCATTGATCTTGAGAAGGCCTACGACAAAGTTCCAGGAGATATCCTATTGAGGTGTCTAGAGGCGAAAGGTGTTACAATGGTGTATATTAGGATGATAAAAGACATGCATGATGATGGAGCCAAAACACAGGTAAAGACATGGGACGAAACTCGGAGTATTTTCCTATTTGAGATGGGGCTTCATCAAGGATTTGTATTGAGCACTTCTCTTTTTGCCTTAGTGAAGGATGAGCTGATATGGTCTATACAAGAGGAGGTTCCATGGTGTATGCTATTTGCGGATGACATAATACTAATTGATGAGACTAGCGATAAAGTTAAAAACAGGCTGGAGGTTTGGAGTCATACTTTCGAATCCTAAGGGTTCAAATTGCGCATGACTAAATAGAATACTTGGAGTGCTAATTTAGTGTTACAAGGGATGGAGTGGACATTTTCGTAAGGCTCGCCACTCAACCTATTCCCAAGAGAGAACTTTAAACATCTTGGGTCCATCATCCAGGATAGTGGTGATATCGATGATGATATCACACATCGTATTGGGGCAGCGTGGATGAAGAAGAGGCTTGCCTCTAGAGTATTGTGTGATAAGAAAATACCACCTAAACTTAAAGGTAAGTTTTACAAAATGGTGGGTGGACTGTCATCGTTATATGGGAGCCAATCAAAAACTCACATATCCAGAAGGTGCAGGTTGCGGAGATGAGGATATTGAGATGGATGTGTGGACATACCAGGGGTGATAAGACTAGGAGAATGAGACCATTCGAGAGAAGTTAGAAGTGGCATCTGTGGCAGACAAGATGAGGGAAACAAGGTTGCGATGGTTTGGGCATGTGCATAGAAGTACGGACGCTCCTATTGAGAGGTGCGAAAGGTCGGATTTAGGGGTTACGCGGAAGGGTGGAGGTAGACAAAAAAAGTATTTGAAGAGGTAATTAGACAGGATATGGCAAAACTTCATCTTACCGAGTACACGACCTTGTATAGAAAGAAGTGGAGGTCACATATTAGAGTAGAAGGTTAATAGGCTTGTAGGGGTAGGATGATGTCTAGCCTTATGATATAGTAGGTTTGTAGGATTAGTCGTGTCTTTATGTCTTGTGTTGTTATTGTCCGGCTTATATTTGTTATTTTGTATTATATTTATATATTATCACTGGCTTTCCACTTTAGTCAGTTTTATTTTTTCATATCTAGTATCTTTTGCTTTTGGGGGCTTGATACTTTTGAGACGAGAGTCTTCCGGAAACAATCTCTCTATCTCTATGAGGTAGTGGTAAGGCCTACGTACATTTTACCCTCCCCAAATCCCACTTGCGGAATTCCACTAGGTATGTTGTTGTTAGTAAATCAAACGAATAATTTAACACATCTAACATCCATTAAAACCACCAAACCAAATATAGACAGCAGCATAGACTTGTTATTTTTAGCTCCCATAAAAGTCGGTCAACTGAATATCAAAACAGAAGCATTTTGGAGTACAGTAAACAAATCTAACAAAGTATTATATGATAGCATACCATCCATGTTGTTCATCATTTGCGATGTGGAAATCAAAGTAGACATATGTTCCCTGTTCAAAATCATCAGTGGCAACAGTAGGCTCCTCATGCCGCTGAAACCATGTGTTATACTTTCTGTGATACCTCCAAGACTGTTTCTTCAACTCCTTAGCAGCTAGATACTGCTGATAAGTATTCTGCAGAGGGTAATGAAGAACAAGATAAATATGATCTCTAAGATTGAAAAAGGCCATCAAAACCAACGGCAATGACAGTTGCACCTGTTGGTAGTAAAATGCAAAGAACAGAGTGTCAGTGCCATAGTTATCAGCTCCAAGTCTTTCCCAGAAGGCAGGATTGTTGACAATGGGAGCCTGTACTTGGGGATAGCTTGGAGGGGTAACTGCAGGGTGCCTCTGCAACAATGGCAAAAGATAAGTTCACACTAATTTATTTATCAAGTAAC
The DNA here is from genome assembly GCA_026153255.1 of Solanum medicagineum. Taxonomy (NCBI): domain Eukaryota; kingdom Viridiplantae; phylum Streptophyta; class Magnoliopsida; order Solanales; family Solanaceae; genus Solanum; species Solanum medicagineum. Next base: position 8,028,746 of record JAPFFP010000012.1, on the reverse strand, counting down.
ACAGTGGATGATGTATTGAAGTTTACCGGTGTATAGCTCTTTGCACGTTCAGAATCTTTGGGTAGAGGAAGTTTGTAATAGGCAGATTCAAGCATCTGCAAGTTGTATAATTGGTCATGCATTCCTGCAGAATTTGCAGTGGATGCACTCAGGTTATCACCAATTGCTCCAAGGTCAGCAACACTCCTTCGACCAATAACCCCAAGACTTCCAGATGACTGACTGGATTGCAAAGGTTGCCCAGGAGATAGATCTGTATCCCTTGGCCTAGGGGATGCTTCAGCAACAGAACCAGTGACTCCTCCCTGCATCTAAGAATCTTTTACAAGTGACTAACAAAGTACTAATTTGGCCTACAGAAAAAAGGAAAAAGATTTTTAAAAAACATAGACAACATGGAAATGAGAGCATCAATGAAATTAGACAAAGATCAGTGCTCTTTAAAAAACCTCTTTAGCATCAAATCCAATATATACTTCATCCTAGCAATCCCAATTGCTTATCAACCTCAAGTCATTAACCGTAATCTTTTACCATGCCCACATACTTGTCTAATCTCAAGCCAACCACATCGAGGAGAAAAAGGAGAGAGCTTGAGAGATATAAATTAGAGAGAGATCAGAATCCTCAACTTCCTATCAATCACTTGAACTCCCTACTCTAAATCCTCAGTCATATTCCTCCTTTCATTCCCTCATCCACCCTGAGGAAAGAAGCCATCTGTTAAGGAACACTCAACCACCGAAATTATACTTTGGGCTTCTAATAATGACCTTTACATGATGAAATATCCCTTCACAACCATCCAACTAAAAGATGATGGACCCATGGAACCAAACCAGTTCTACTAAATTTCAAATGGGAGTTCTTGCTGAAAATCCTTAAAAACATAGAATTTGGTAACAAATGGTGAAATGATAAGATTTTGCATTTCTAATGTCAAATAATTAATTAATTAATTATGCAGTTTCTTGGGATGTGGCTCATTTTTATATTTTTGTGTTTGCAAATTGTTTTCTTATGGCAAGCAGCAACAACCTGATGGCAACGGTTTCTGTTAATACTAGTAACAAAAATCCCGTATTGTGCACGGGCCCAATATTTGGTATAAAATTATTTTGTTTAGGTGGTTTAATTAAACAATTTAAAATCATCTCATTCTTTTTTCTCGTAAATCTAATATAAGAGGTCCCCTGGAATGTCCAATTAAAGTCTTTTTCATCATCGACCATTGTTTTTCACTCAAGGTAGTTATAAAATTTACACAAGTATTAGCGACATTCGAAGTAAAAAAAACTACAAATTAAGAATATGGATTTAAAATTAAAGGAAATAGCTAATGTGGATCCTATGATTTTGGAAAAATTATATGCTAATTAAATTAAAATAGAACAAAAAAATATATTTTTAATTTTTTTTGAAAATGTCCTTAGTGAAGCAAATACATCAATGGAAAGTGCCTGCCTCAGCCTCAAAACTCCCTCTTATATGTATATGATAAGAGAAATTGTGATTTTTTTTTCATTTATTAGTGCTTGAATTTTAAATGCTGCCAATCTTTTTTATAAAAACAATAGAAGAGAAAAATGAAATCCATCACAAAAGAATAAATTTTGAAGCTTTGGATATTGAAAAGAGAGGAATAAGACAAAAGGAAAAGAAAATAGGTAGGGTCGCGTCATTGTGAAGCACTAATAACAAATTATTTGAAGCGACATTAAAAATATTAAGTTGGATTAGTTAGGGGTATACTTGACCCTTTTTCAATTAATATATTAGACAACCACATTCTCTCATGTAAAGTGAAAATAATAGGCCTCTAACGTACGTCATTGTGAAGCACTAATAACAAATTATTTGAAGCGGCATTAAAATATAGTAAGTTGGATTAGCATGTCATCAACTAAAATTAAATATCCATCTTACACTCTTATCAACAATCACAAGAGATAAAGTTAATCAATTAAAAACCTGTTTAGATTGGCTTTTCATTTTTGACTTATTTTATTATTAGCTTACAACTAAGTGCTTATAAGCACTTTTTTAACTTACCCAAACATTCCAAAAGTACTTAAAAGTTAGTTTAGCTTAAAAGCACTTAACATAAGCCAATTCAAATAGGTTCTTAATATTGGAAGCCAGATTAGTTAAAGATATTCAACTCACTGGGGTATCTAATCCATATGAAGCCTTCATATCATCCTCATTCAAAACACTTTTCCCGAGCCCAGCATTTGCAGAAGAATCTGCAGAAGAATCCTCAGGCAAAATCTGTTGTTGCTGCAATTCATCAGTTTTTGCAATGCCTACATCTGCAACCATTGTATTTAGAAAAGCATTTTAAGCCTTCATGTATCAAAGAATAGAATAGAACTATCTTTTGCTTCAAATGCTATAGAAAATACAACTTTTCCTTTGATTCTTTTCCGTTGTCAATTAGGTATAGAAGATCAACATACAAGTCGAGCTATTTCCCCTTGATAGTAACCCAACTACAATTTTCAAGAAAATAGGTCACTTCAATCATCTCCCCCCTCCACACAGTCCCATTCCTAGGGCTCTGTAACTGTCAATCAGTCAATTGATGATGAAGATAATACACTCTGCCTCTCTTACTTCATCCAAACTTAACAATGATTATATTCTCCTAAATGGCAAAGCAAAAAGAATTGGACAAGGGTGACAAATACTTCCTCCATTTCAATTTGTTTGCCCGCTTTTGACTAGGAACGGAGTTTAAGAAAATAAATAAGATTTTTGAATCTTGTGGTCTTACTGACCAACTTCCCCAGTTCACCAACCAACCCTTCCCCTCCCACCCAGAAACAACATTGGACTGGGATTTAAGAACCACACTAGTAAAAAGGAAAAGAAAATAAGCAAATCAATCATCTCAATGCAAGTGCTGGTGGCATTGTCATCCAATAGGATAGGATGGAGATAAAAATGTTATCTAGTCTATTACACATTGTGCAAGTTGCTTTTGATGATATGAAGATTAACTGGTGTTTGTCTTGTGAACTTCAAGACTCGATCCAAATAGCAGGTGGAATTTAAACTTACTAGTGTTTATCAAGTGAATCTTGAAACTTGATATATATATGAAAGGTGGAGTATGCCCAAATACTGCTGTTATGGGATTTACTCAAAAGAAAGTGAGTTCAAAGCATCTTGATTCCTCTTAATAATTCCAAACTCTACTCAGTTGCCAGATCTATTATTTGTCAACAAATGCCTAGTTCTTGGAATTATACAGAAAATGAAATAAATGGATAATATTAGCCAGTTTGATTACCAAGACGAGGAGTGGGGATAGCTCCACTACAAACGGAGATGTATCAAGAGACAAACTCTAGCTAGAGCATTATCTCTAATTAACTCCCAAAAGAATTTCACAGAATTTTCATAATTCCATTCAACCTCAGGTACCGCCATATACCTAAATGTATAAAAGGAACTAAAAGGGGAAGAAAAGGACACATGATTTCCTAAAATCAAAGACTCACATAAGTTTTGTTGTTACGACCAACAAATCTTGGAGGTTGGGGAGGAAACACTTTGCTTCGATGTACTGTTGCTAAGGTCTGCAGGATTGTTGAAGTCGGCATCTCATAGATATATGTATCATTCTGTCACCTCTCATGTACATACACTTGAGTTGAGGACACACTGATATACCCAAAAGGCCAAAAGCTAATAATTTATCCATACTTGAAACAAAGTTGTGGCACCCTAAAAAATTCCTCATGAAATATGTCCAGTCAATAAAGATAAAACCCAAAACTGTCCTCAGCTCCTATTACTACCTGTAATTGGGGCAAAATTGATGCTCCCACTACACTCCATTTTCCTAAAAAGTGTAGCCGTTGTTGCTTATCTTAAGAAAATAAACTTTGGCCCTAACTCAACCTCAATAGACTTTTGGCATAGCTCAACCCCAAAACTAGCATATGAAGGGAAGACAGTCCAATACCATTTAAGAAGAGGATGATCCAAAGACAGCCCTCACTAGACCTCTGATATTACTAAATGCTCTGCCACAAAGCTAGCTTTCCCAAATATGACAGATCCGGAAGTGGCTAAAGAAAGGAAGATAGCTGTTGGACAAGAGTATAAAATGAGGGTACTTAGTACCTTGGGAATTGTCAATATTGAAAGAAAGGGTCAATAATAGAAAACCTTTAAGGTGTTGTTCTACCAAAGTAGTCGACCTAACCATCGATTCCCATAATCAAGTTTTGCTTATCATTCCTTATGGACTCTACTTTATGAATACTTTTTTTTTACTTTATTTTTCAAGACATGCGAGACAGCCAAGCAAATCCTTCAGAATGTCCATTAAAGGTGATTCGGGGAGAGGATTCCGATATTCACCATCAGAAAGAGCGCACTAAAGGGTTATTGTAAAACACCCCCCAATAGGATGGCAATCCTTGACCCAGAAGGATAGGTTCAATACCAACAAAACCTCTTCTCTCAGAATCCGCTCATCTCACTTCAAAAAGGTAGGTTTCATCTTATTTACAATGTAAAAGATGCTCCAAAGTTCTTTTATTATTATCCCTCAACCAATGTGGGATGCTTAACACCACGCGTCCACGCCAAAGCTGATGGATGAACATTTGGACCATGAACAACATAACATGGAGCATTGTATAAACTAAGAAGTGAACTGAGTCTACCACTGCCTATATCCCACGATAAAAATGGATAATAGACGCAACTGCATCAGCATACCCCAGTGCCTCAAAAGGCTCCCGCTCATTGCGGGGTGAGGGGG
>JAPFFP010000012.1:8010354-8023866 GCA_026153255.1 Solanum medicagineum | reverse complement strand
GAAAGTTGCATTGACTAACTGCTACTTCACAAATGAAAGAAGCGCAGACAGTTTAAAGAGCATTTTGCTTTATTCCATCATACTCCAAAGCCAAAAAATAGTCAATCTTTGGCTCCATCCGAGATTGATGGAAAAGATAATAGACGCAACTAAACCCCAAAAGCTAGCTAGCTCATGAGCTAAGAATTTCCCTAAATGATACAAGGAAAGATAACAATCTCATTCTCTCAAATAAGGAAACTCAACAACCTACTGATATCTTTTAAGTTTATATCAGTATTCCCCCTAAAAGACATTTCATTCACTTTAAATTAAATTTCAGCAATTTATTCAAAGTGATCATTGATTTTTAAACACATGCACATGCATTAACTTTGACAGATTTTGAAGTATAGATGATAAGCAATGATTTAACTATTGATATTAATGTCTCCATTCTTGGCAATTAACTCTATAATGACAATCCAAAGACACTTGTCAGATCTCTATAAATAAGAACATTCAGGAAAAATCAGATTTGAAGCAATCTTCACAAGTATTCACATTACTGTGATCAGCTTACTGTTCTTTCTCCGAGGAAAATAATTAAGAGGTTTAAACAAAGAAATATGGTTACTTGATAAACTAATACTAGTGTGTTTCTTATTATCAAGAAGGTAGGGAAAGATTACAGCACATACCAAACTGGAAGGAAAAAATAACATAATAAAGAACTCAAAATGGAAGACAGAGAAAAGAAAATAGTAGGTACAAAGATGGACTTTCTGCATGATTTTAGATCATCTATGAGACAAACCAAAACAAATACAAGACACAAGATTTTCATCTAGAACAAAATTAAGAAAAAAAGAAAGTTCAATTTATAAATAAAAAGGGGAAATCCTCTTGGTTTTTATAAAGGAACAGGAAACGAATAAAACCAAATCAGACAAGCCTCACAATTCGTAAATCAAATTTTGTTTCAACTCAGCCCAACCCAAACAGGCTCAATACAGAAGGCGATATGACACAAATTGATGCCAAAGTTGTGCATTAAAACCTGGTTGCTGCTGCATAGATGCAGATGAGGGAATGTTGTTAATACTAACTGCTTGGGCCCCAACTCCCAGTCCAAGTTGCGGAGAGACCGAGGAGCTTTGAGGATTGAACTGGAACAAAAGAATCGGGTAAGAGCACATAATAAAACCAATTGTCCAGCAGACACGTATGGAGGAAACTAATGCAACATGAAATAAATTGTGATAAGCCCAAATACAGCAGCAGATTCTCAAGTTTGTATCCAACTCACTGTATTCCCTTTAATTCTCAAGAAAGAAAAAATCACTATATTTCCTCTTTCTGCTTAAATGGATTGTCTCCTCCTTTTACGGTACTAGACTAGAAAATTCTAACAGTATTAAAACAAGGCAATAACGTTGATATTCTCAACAAATGATTTTTTTTTTTAATTTGCACTGGGTGTCCAAGTCTCTTTGAGCCCCGACTAATCCCGAGGTGCACAGGCCCTCGGCAAGGAGTTTTCTCAACAAATGTAGAACCTATGGGATGAAATCCAGAAGATTCCTTATTCATGTATACAAGGAGTTTGACAGTAACAGTACTTCTGTTTTCAACATTAAAGATTTTTTGTCATATATTAACAAGTCCACTGAATCTAAAAACAGTACTTATGCCACAATTGTTTTCACACAATGGAGATCAGAAGCAAAATGATTCAGACCTTAAACCATTAGTGCATTTGTTTTATCTAGATTTAACCACTTTAGGGGTCTGAATGTATGATTCAAACTCTGAACGTAGTCTTAATATTATATATTATTAAGAGGTTATTTAAAGATTTTTTACAAAGATGAGTTTTCACCAACAATTTATCCACAACCACCCTCAGTGCTCAGTCACCACATCACTGTATAGCTGACATCATCAGTCAAAATCACTGTCAACCAGCTACCAGTACCAACCACTTCCACCATCACTGCCAATCACTACCGCTGCTACTGCTGCCTACCACAATTGAACCATGCCAACCAGCTCCACCGCAACCAACAATATCATTGCCGACCACCACTGCCAACTATCTCCACTATCACTCGACTAAACAACTATCACCTTACAACAACAAAAATATACCCAGTGACAGAAGACTATCACCTTACAACAACACAAATATACCCAGTGACAGAAGACTATCACCTTATGGCATAATAAATTGATAATTTTAGATATGTGTGTGTGTGTGTGTGTGTGTGTGTGTGTGTATTTGAATTTTATATTATTATTGTTTTGACAAAAATAAATTATCAACATTTAGTTATTGAGAAAACAAACAGTCCTAGTCATTCCACATTCAAATCCAAATCACCAATATGCATTCAGATTCAAACGTCGTTATCTTAATTATAACTAATGGCCTTTTCACAAAGGAGAAGTTCACAAAAAAAGACAAGGGAGTTGATGACAACAGAGTAGGTACACAGTGAAAAGGGGAGTGTTAAAAGTTTTCAAGGAAAATATAGCATTGAAGTAACAACAATTATGTAATGAAGGGTAACAAGGTAATCCAACTAAACTCAAAAGAAACAATTATCATGCACAAAAATTAAAAAAACACCTGTGGCAAAAGTGGATTCTGTTGCTGGGACGAGAACTGCTTAAGATTTCCACCACTAAATGGAGGTACACCAAGAAGATTACTCTGACCTTGCTGCTGTACTTGCTGAAATCGTTGCAAAAACTTCTCCCTCTGGTCAGGTGCAATTTCAGTTCTTCCACGGAATTGGCCCTGAAAGTCCAAGAAACAAATTAAAATGAAATGATACCTGTTGAAGCAATCGAATACACAATAGTCTAGGAAAAAAAGGTCGGAACCTAATGAAAAGATTAAATCACAGTAACAACACGCACCCCAAAGTATGTTATCAAATCAAAAAGGAAAAAAACTTTAAACACACTTGAGATCATGCCATGACATATCTTTAGAATTCTTAAAGCAGTCCATATTTTGAAACAGATTGTCTTCGTAACAGCACCCCGTATCAATTTAGGTAAAAAGAATTCTATTTCAACATGGATGAGGTGCTCATATTTTAAAAATATAACTCTCCAATTGCATAAGAATAAAGATATAGAATTAAAGCATTTTTCAACTAGTAAAGCAGATAGCAAGGTACATTTTACCCTCTATCTCTATGAGGTAAAGGACATTTTACCCTCCCCACCTGGGGAATTCAACTGGGTATGTTGTTGTTGCTGTTGTTGTTGTAAAAGCAGATAGCAAGGTCAAAAATAGTTTTTAAGGATATGTCAGCATTTAATGACATAGTTGAGAGGCTAAGTACTTTTATTTTAGACTAGCAGCATGTGATAAGTATATAAACAGGTACAAATTTAAGTAATGATCACAGAGCTCGCATAAATGATAAATGGGAAACATACCGCTTCATTTTGATTCTGAAAGGAACTACCAGGCCTCCATTGCATACCAGGACCAACAGAAGGAGAGAAAACTCTACCAGTCATGACTGTAGTATCACCGAGATTTGTCCCATCAGCAACACCAATTCCATCTGTAGCCTTCGCTGTTTGTGACATCATCATTCTATTAGCCAGAGGGGATACCAAAGGCTGTCCCATGCCGCTACTTCCAAGCCTCTCCTCTGAAACTAAGATATTTCTCTTTGTAACTTCAGAAGCAGAAGGAATAGCTCCTAGACCTCCATTGGCAGTAACTGAACCAGCAGAACCAAGTGCAATACTAGCCACAGGTTGGTTAGATAGAGCACCTCTACTAACACCCCTTAAAGCAGTTTCACTAAGAGCAGGGGAAGGCTTTCGACCTGGGAAACTTGTCAAATCGTCTTCTTTTATGGCATTTGACATGCTAGTTGGAGATAAAGCAGCAGCAGCAGCACCTGCATGTTCCAAAGAAACCACATCCAGAAGTTGAGTAGACAAATAAACAAACTAGTGGATGTATCAGCAGCTTTCAAGTTGAACCATGGTTAGTACCTTGGGTTGCATGACTCCCAGCAGGCGTTGTGGGAGCAGAAGTAGCAACTGCACTACTTTTAGGAGGTGGGGTCCTCGCAACTGTTTCAGAGCTACTGTCCTGTGATGCTGCTTCATCAGCCTGATCCTGAACACTAGCAGCTTGCTGTGCTGAAGATGTTACAGCTACCTGGGAAGCAAACCGTCAATTAGTTCGCTACATCGTTAAGCAAAGGAACCCTTTAAACTTGGAAAGAATGAGTCTTGAACTTTACTTCCTGCTAATGAAACAAGAAAATAAATTGTATTGCGTTAACATCAGAAATGCTGGAAAAGGTGAACATTAGTGTTTTCAAGGACAATTCAACTGCTGCATCAAAAAGCTATGGTGAGCAAGGGAAAGAGGGGAAGAGATCCTAGAGGAATCACACTAGCATTTGTTTTAATTTTAGGAATCAATGTATCTTTCTCGAATTTCGCGATCAATTTTGATCCAAGAATCCAAAGTTGGTTGACCATTTCCGTACGGACCCACACCCATGTCGTCGACAAAGGGTGCAGCACCGGAAGTGAATAGTCTGTGCAACTTAGTTTTATACTGCTTGTACATGGAATTCTAATCAATAAAATTATTACTTTCTTAAAACGATCCTCCATTTAGATGAAAGAGATCAAACTTTAAAAAAATCAAGATAAAATCTGTGAACAGGAAAGAGAACCCTATAAGAGATGGTACATCAATTTTTTAACTTCTGAAGAGTTGAATGCATCAACTAAGATTCGTCCATCAGAAAAGAGCTACAAGTTGTACGAATTGATACACCTAATGTTGTTAGTAACTAGTTTTCCAGTAGTTACTCGGTGCAGAAAAACTAGAAGATGCAAGAAACTTCCATGAAAAAAAGGGACATCATATCTGTTCACAATGGGAAGTGGTTAAGCTGCTTTTCTTACATGTTGCATTAGCCTGATAAGTACTGCAGTCATAATCCCCCAATTATATTGGAAAATTTTTAAAAGGATATCACTGCTCTAAGCATCTAAAGAAATAAAAACTTCCGAGCAGTGAATGACAAAATTAGAACAAATGCAGAAAAGGAAAACCGATTCAGAAATGCATACAATAACAAAACAAAGAGTATCAAGTAAACTACTGCACATAAAAATATTTATTGTATCAAGCTTTAATTAAATAGCAACAAGTCAGAACTATATTTCTAGCCTTCCAAATAAACACCGCCAGCTTTAGTAGCATTGAAAGAAAAGATGTACAACAGACTACAGTAAAAATCTTCCCATCTAAAAGCCCACGTGGCCAAAGGGGAAAAAGAAAAGGGAAGAGAAGTGAACCATACCGCTGCTTGAGCAGGTGGAGAGGCCAGAGAAGTTTTTACATTCAAAACTGCACTGGAAACATTGATACCCTGGAAAACCAAAAAGAAGTTACAGCTTCTGCAAAGGCCGTATGGTCCATCCCCTACATAGATGGGTAAAGAGTTTTTTCCCTCTACTTGAATACCAAATGATACTACAAAAAGGAACTGCTACTTTCATAAATCACAATTATGTCTCTAGCCAAATAACTCATGGCTGCCAAGGTAAATCCACTATATATATTTTACTCTATTCGATCTCAACTCATTCAGATAGTGGTAAAATATTTGTCTTCTAAGGAATTTAAAGTTTCTGTAAAACTGAAGGTTATCCAAATCTCACATTTATCTATACTCAGACCTAATAACAACAACTAAGCCAAAATCCCAGGTAGTTGGAATAGATTATATAGAACCTTTGCTTATATTGTGTAATGTTGTTAGTTAAGTTCCTAGCTATTTCAAGAGATTCAAGGAGACAACTTCCATCTATGTAACTTAGGCCTACCTCATCTCTTCCCTTTTTTAATTAGGGTTTGTTTGGAAAGTCACGTGGTAATTGAAATTGGTGTAATTACTAGGGTAATATTACTAGCCTAGTAATTACTTTGACCTGTTTGTGTGTCACAATCTAATTACAGCATAATTACAAGTGTGTTGTTTGGTTGCACAAGCGTAACACAAAGTTATCGTAAAATTTAAAAATTAAAATTAATTATCTGAACTTATAAATTTACATTTATAAAAATAAGGGTATTTATAAATAACATAAAAAATTAAGTATTTAAGATAAATGTTGTCTTTTGAAAATATATTAATTACTAAATATATGTTCTTGGAAGGGGAGCCTTGGAGTAACTGGTAAAATTGCTACCATGTGACTAAGAAGTCACGGGTTCAAGCCTTGGAAACAGCCCCTGGTAGAAATGCAAGGTAAGGCTGCGTACAATAGACCCTTGTGGCCAGGCCCTTCTCCATACTCTACGCATACAGGGAGCTTTAGTGTACCGAGTTTGCCTTTTTCTATTTTGGTAAACATATGTTCATAACTAATATTAGGAAAAGATTCATTTGTATTTTTCAAATTAGTATATTTTTTAATTAAGTTAATCATAAAAACCAAAAGTACAAAATTTCAATGAACATCATAAAATACACGCTTGACAAAAATGTTAATAGTATAACAATATACAAAAATGTTAATAGTATAACAATAACAATATACCCAGTGGAACCCAGTAAGTGGGGTCTGGAGAGGGTAAAATGTACGCAAACCTTACCGAGAGGTTATTTCCTGGGAACCCTCATCTCAAAAACTCATAAGCAGAAGAAACTAGATATGGGAAAAAAGGAAAAGAAAAAATGTTAATTATATAAATGTTAGTAATATTAAAGATAAGTAAAACGTAACACTATAACCTTATTCAACAATGAATTCTACTTTAGTTTAAAAATTGGAATACTGACAAAGTTATGCTAACCAAAAAATTAACTAGAATGAATAAAATAAATAAATAATATAAAATTTGCATGAAATCACATGAAGAAGTAAAAGTTGAAAATAAGAAGGAAATAAACTATAAATAATTAAAAAAATATATTTTTAGGAAATATTAAAATGATAAAAGTTAAAAAGTTCAAAATAATAGAAATAAAAAATAAACTAAAACAAAAAAATAAAAAGAAAGATAAAAGAAAGAAAAGAACTTTAAAAAAATTCATGAAATTACACCAATTCCTTACCCTCCCTTGGGCAATAAAGAATGTAATTACACCCCTTCAAATACATTCAATTACGCTCTTGCCAAGTAATTACTTGACCTACCAAACGGGTCAAAGAATGTAATTACACCAAATTTCAATTATATGGTGGCTTTCCAAATGGGCTCTAAAGGTAAATTGTCTTAAGAATCTAGTCTCTTCCCTTTTTAATAATAGATAAGGCAAGCTTTAGGGATTTACAGCTCCAGCGTAGTCAAAGAGTTTTGATCTATGTTGCCAGATGTTCAAAATATTTTCTAAACTCATGTCATCAAACACAATTTGGGTGTGGTGTGGGATCTGTACTAGATTTAATAATCTTGAATGCTTTTGACTAAACTTATTCCCAAGAAATGTAGAATAATTGTATATTTGGTTTGATTTTTGGTTTATCACATTATAGTCGCATAAAGTACCAGAACATTTTGCTTTTGTACAAGATAACATATAAATGAAGTATTTAAGTGTTTCCAGTGAATTTAAATTTTACCACAAATAGTTGATACTTTTCGCGCTCTAGTTAAATAAAGACACAATTATTTCTATTACAAATGCTTTTGCTTTAGAGTTATTAACAAAGCTAAAGAAGCATAAATGGAGTGATAACCAATTTTTTAAACAAAAAAAAAACAATTATTTTTCTGTGTTCAAACTATTTTATATTATATCATATTAACAATTTGCCGTTGCGTAGACATTTTTCATTTAACTTGGTTAATAGTAACGGATTTTATTCACCTTTTAATCCAAAAAAAAAGCAACTGTTTTTCAACAAATTTAAATAATTAATAGTCAAATATATTATTCTTAAATATTTATTAATGGTTTCTACTTATGGGTTTTGAGCTGAGGGTTCTAGGAAACAGCCTCTCTACTTCTTTGAGGTAACGGTAAGGTCTGCGTACAATCTACCCTCCCAGACCCCACTTGTGGGATTTCACTGGGTATGTTGTTGTTGTTGTTGTTGTTTAAATATTTATTAATGGTATCCTAGCACCAGTATCTACACTCAGATCCATATCCTCAAATCTCAAAATTCATACGATGGAGAATCTGAACTTTTAATCTACACTCATATCAGATACAAACCTTTGGTGTTTTGTGAACTTGGACTCCCTTGGACAAGTGTTAACTTGGTTCCAGGAGGCTTCAAGGTTTAAAACCAACCTCAATAAGTATGAGATAATACTCATTGGTGGCAATGGATAATATGAGCATGCTTGCCCAAGATCTACAATGATTACCTCTGAACGCATTGAACAAGGATCTCACCATTTGGAATCTGGCCATTCAGAGAATAGAGAAGAGGTTGACAGATTGGCAGAAAAGATACTTGTCCAAAGGCAACAACAACATACTTAGTGAAATCCCACAAAGTAGGGTCTGGGATACTAGTCCAAAGGCAAAGAAATATTTATTAAGAGTACACTACAGAATATCCCTACATATTGCATGTTCCTTGTTCAGCACACCTTCGCAAGTTACAGGTAAGATCGAAGGGTGCAAGGAGATTTTCTTTGGGATGTGGCAGACGGAGCAAAGAAGTTTCACTTAGTTTAACAGGTCAATGACATCGCCTAAATAGTGGAGAGGACTTGGGGTTAAAGAGCTGAAAGACTTTCAACAAAACTCTTCTTGGGAAATAGTTGTGAAGATTTGGAATGGAGAAGGGAGGAACTCTATGAAGAAGGGTTATAGTGGAAAAATGGAAGGGGATGGAGAACAGAAGTGATCATTATGCCTTTCAAGTGTGGTGTGGGGAAGAATAGAATGAAGGGGTGAGATTTTAGGGTAGGGGAGGGGGCAGAGTTAATTTTTGCAAAAGCAAAAGTGGTGAGCAAGTTTGGCGCTTAAGGATGAATTCCTAGTATTGTATAAAAGGACATACAATGTTAAGCAAGTTAAAGGGACACAAGGGGGTGGAACGCTTTGCGATTTGAGGTTTTCCCGGGACCGAGAGATGACTGCCTTCAGAAATTGCTAGATATACTCCAAATGCATGACAGCCAAATAACAGACTCAATGCTTTGAGTTAGGAGTTGGAAAATAACAAAGTGTTTTCTGTCAAGTCCTCCTATGAAAAGCTTTTGCTGAGGGTGGAGGATATTTTCTCATATGGTGCAATATGGATACCAAATGTGTCAAGGAAAGTGTGCTTCACGTGCTTAGTTTCTAGAGAGGTGATTTTAATGACAGAGAACCTTAGGAAGCAAAAACTTGTCTACATATGAGCTGGTGTTTCCTATGTAAGGGGACTAGTGAAAACGAGGATCAAATTCTGTTAGATTGCAAAATAGGCATGAGACAATGGGAGGAATATGTTTACATGGTTTGGATTTTGGCATCACTTGGGTAATGCCAAGATCCATGAAGGAGTTGAAGTTCAGTTGGAAGAGTGGCACTAGGAGAAAGCGGCACAAGGCTTGGAATGTTATTTCTCTAGTTCTAATGTGGATCTTTTGCTCAGTTGTGGATTAGACTCTGATCCCTTATTTTCTTTTATCCCCAAAACACATGTAGTACTAGATATGCATATACTAAATTAGTAATGAGGAGTTTATGTTTCAAAATAAAAATTGTAGCAGTTATGTTTCATACCATCCCTTACTGTTAGACCCATCTAACTTCTTATATTCTTTATAATCATTCTTTATCTGACCTTTTCCATTTGCCAGATTGAACCAGCAGCTATATATAATGTTGCAAAGACATCAATAATCAGACACCAAAATGACCATCGTCTTTTCTTTTTTGTTTTTTTATAGGCTAGCCACCAACATGCATTGTATCTCACTTGAACACTATTCTAGCATGAAGTTCTTGGACCTCCACCCCAATTCTAAATATCTTCTCGAGTATATAGCTGGTACAATATGTTGGTCCTTGATTGTATACCATGAAGGCATGAACACAAACGGACTTTTTAAATTTGTAGAAAGTAGACAATTTTAGTCCAAATCTATAAATATGACAAATGATGAAGTCTTCTTAAGTTTGACCAATGTTGAGAAATAAAAAGCATTATAGATCCATTGAAATCCTCAGTTTGCTATCAACCACAAAACCTCAGCCCGCCAAGATCTAAAAATCATGAACATAAACCGTATCTGCAAAATCTTTCAGTTGAACCCGTAGAAACTCCGTATATACAACCAAAACTGATCATCAATTACTGAAGATAATAAAAGCAAATAGCAAATTTACTTGCACAGAAAGGGCATTGGGCCTAATAGTGACCAACCTAGAGGTGGTAGTTGGGTCGAATTTGGGCAGGTCATAATGTATCTAAGACCCAACGCAACCTAAATTTGCTTGGGTCAAAATGAGTGAAGTAATGGGTTATAAGATAGGGAAAAAAATTTACTAAGTTATAAGTGTTTTATTTGTTCTTTCAAAATATTTTAGCACCTAATAAAAGAAATATTTTTTATGGTTGTATATAACATATCAATTTTTTTAAAAAGTTCTTTAAAAATATTCCAACAAGATTTCTCGTGAGTCAATTTGGGTTACATATCAACCCAATTTTTGGTTGAAATGAGTTGAGCTAATAAATGGGTGAGTTAAACGGGTTGGGCTTGATTTTGCCACCCCTAGACCAACCAATGCCTAATTCAATTGGGAACTGCCAATTAATAAGCCAAAAGGGTTAACAGATTTAAAGCAATATATGAGTAAGGGATCACATCATATCAACTTCTTATACCTATCAATTAATATTCCATGTTTCCCAGAATTTAGCAGATTGAAAACCTCATGCTCACCCCTAGAAGTAAACACCCAATATTTGAAACCAAAATCCAGTACATCAAGAAAATCCACAAAAGCAATAAATGCACAACTGATCAATGTCCTTGATAACCAAACACAACAATCACAAATCACCTCACTTTGGACTGACTAAGGGGCTAAAATGCTAGTAATGATACAGAATTCTCTATTTCTCACTTCTCTCTATCAGGCTGATTTGACTGCTTCTTACATTTGTTTTGATTTGTCACCATAACAGGTATCACGTATTTTGTGTTTTCCTTTAGTTTTGGGGGCTTGGCCGAAACATTAAGAAGAATTGTGTTCAGGAATGGTATGCATTAAAGATCAAAATGATCCTACACCATACATTAGAATTAAGAAAATGACCACAAATTATTTTGGTATTGCAAAAGAGATAAATATGTCAGTCAAAACATAAACGATGAACGATAAATATATAAGTTAAGTAGAAAAAGAAATTAGAAGAAATGATGATTTGGATGTATATTACCTTGACAAGAGCAGGAGGACCGATGGTAACCAGATCTTCAAGAGACTCCACCTTATCTAGTGGCAAAGTGCTATAAAGCTCATCAACATCAGTGAATTCATCAAAATCCTCCTGCAAAAAAATGGTAATATTACATGCCAAAAAGAAGTCATTCCTTCAAGAGCAATCCTAGGAACACATCGGAAGTGAATAAACAGAAAAAAGTGAAGAGAAAGAGAAAGCAACCTTGCAGCGCTCTAGAATTCCATTTAAAGTAAGAGTTAGAGTGATAATTGTATTTGATTTCTTCAAAATGACCTACACCAGACACATCAGGAATAAATTGTACAGAATAGTATACCTGATTTCTTTCCACATAATCATCGAGGAAATCCTTGACATCGTTGACTTGCTCAGGACTCAATTCATCATTATCCAGTAACCTCAAAATTAACTCTAACTTCATTATATGAGCCTTGTGCCGAGCAATGGATGTTTCCAAATGTACCTGGAGAAAACATAAAAGAAGTGGCCTTTAATCGATCACAATAAGTCAAATGAACAATATACACAATTTTACATCCTCTTACCAATCTTGGGGGCCTCTGCTTTCCTTTTTTAACTGAGAGTCCTTCCAATTCAGCCTCGAAATTGTCAATTTGACTTTCAAGCTCCCCAACCTGCCCCAAAACAATTTCTGAAGTTATTCGAGCAGTAAGACAAAACTATCAGAATCCAAGAAACTAGGAATTCGAGAAA
The DNA here is from genome assembly GCA_026153255.1 of Solanum medicagineum. NCBI lineage: Eukaryota > Viridiplantae > Streptophyta > Magnoliopsida > Solanales > Solanaceae > Solanum > Solanum medicagineum. The sequence goes on along the minus strand of JAPFFP010000012.1, from coordinate 8,011,743 downwards.
AAAGCTGGGGGATAGTTAAAAAGGTTAGTTGATGGAGACCATGATGGAATTCCAAGAAATTAGGAGTTCTAGAGAAGTCATAATGCCTCTTTTATTAATGTTGTGCAAAAGGAACGACGAGTATAAAGAATTTCAGACTTAATAGTCTGGTAGGAAACATTTTCAAGATTATCTCTAGGTGCTTTCTAATAGACTAAAGAAGGCTCTGGACAGGATGATGTCCACTTCTCAGAATGCTTTTGTGGAGGAAGACAAATACAGGATGCTGCACTGGTGGCCAATGAAGGGGTTGATTCCAGAAAGAAAAAGGTGAGTTGGGAATCTTATGCAAGTTGGACCTTGAGAAAGCTTATGATCACGTGAATTCAGAATTCTTGGATTTCAATATGTTGAAGATGGGTTTTGGGGACAAGTTGCATTTCCACTGCAAGATGTTTTGTATTGATGAACGAGAGTCCTTGGTAATGGAAGCTTTGAACAAAATGATGGGCAGGGCGGTTAGTGGAGACTTTTTGAAGGGTTTTGATGCTTCTTGTAGAGGGCACCAACAATGTGATGATTACATATCTTTTATTCACAAATGACACGTCTTTTGTGATGCAGAGGTGTCCCAGCTAGATTATTTGTCTTATTTGAGAGAGATTCTTATATGGTTCCAAGTTGTGTCAGGCCTTAAGATCAATTTCAGAAAAAAGTGAGATCACTACAATGGAAGTAGTAAAAAACATTGAAGAGGTGGTGCAGGTGCTGAGTAGCAAGGTTGGTGTTTTACCTATCACTTATGTGGGAACACCTTTGGGTGCTTCTAGCAAAGAACTTGCAGTGTGGAATCCGGTGATAGAAACAGTGGAGAACCAATGAGTGGGATGGCAAAAGCGGTACTTGTCGAAAGGGGAGAAGTGTTGATCAAAAGCATTTTGTCAATCATTACTATGTATTTCATTTCACTTTCATTTAGGGTTCCTAATGAGCCTAGTAAGTACAGAGATAAACTGAGAAAGTGGATAAAATGGTGCACTCACAATAAAATTCTGTATCTTGATAAATGAGATGCCAATTGAATTTTTTCCTCTCTCATAGGAGTCCAAGGCAAGCAATCCCCTATGTCTCTAATTATTTATCTTTGTCGTGGAATACCTTAATAGGATGGTTTAGATTTCACAACAAAATTAGGTAAAGGGCCTCAATGCAGTTTTTAGAGGACAAGGAGCAATGATGATCTATATCTTGCTTTATGCCATGACACACTCACTGTGGGTGTAAGCGTAGGACAAATCTACATTTGAAGACAATCTTACTGCTCTTTCAGGCAATATCTGTTGAGACGAAAAGTCCCACATTGGTGGTTAATGAGATGGGTGGACTCCTTATAAGGCTTAGGCAATCCTC
>JAPFFP010000012.1:7977871-8009039 GCA_026153255.1 Solanum medicagineum | reverse complement strand
AACTTATAAAATAGAAGTGTTTTTCATAGCTAGTGAGCAAGAATAGCGTGACCCATCACAGTGAAGAGGTGTGACTTTTGCAACAGATGTTTAATGTGTGAAGATTACGAAGATGTGAAGCATTTTTTTATCCATTGCGGAATTCAACCCAGATCTGGTACATCTTCTATTTGCTTTACATCAAATGGTGCATGCCAGAATCTCCTAAAGGCCTGCTACAAAAAGGTGAAAAAATGTTCTAGAGCACTATACTGGCGGCTTGTTTTGTTTTGTTTTGTTTTGTTTTTTACAAAGGTAAAGTTAAATGTTGTGGTTATATGGCTGACTGAGTGGAAGAAAGAAATCAGAGATATTTAGAAGGTAAAAATGAAAATTATTTGTACCTTATAGCATATATGGTTAACTCTCTTAGCCAGTTAGCCTTTTGGTATAAAATGAATATGTGCCAAAAGTAGATAGGATGGCTAATTTCCTTAATTCTTTTGACATGTAACTACTATGAGAAGATGTCTATTGTTGGGGTTGTGGTCACCACTACTCATCCATTGCACCCACTGGATGTCATTTTTTTTAATTAAAAAAGGGCAAAACTATGTTCATGCCTCTTTGAAACAAACTATTTATATTCATATACCTCCTTACATTTATGCCCCCCTAATTAATTACAATTAACACACACCCCCCAAATACGATATCGATACAATATCAATATACCGTCAGAACATCACAAAAAATGCATTTGATTTAGAGTTTAATAAATATGATTGTGACTTTACTAATATTTTCTTAATTGTTTTTATTTATTTTTGAAAAAGAGTTCGACTCTACATGATACCGATATGGTATCAATATACCAATGGAGTATCACAAAGAATATGTTTTCTACTAATTTAGAGTTTCACAAATAATTCTCTTAATTTTTTTCTTAATTTCTTAAAAAGAGTTCAATCCTATATGATACCATTACAGTATACCAATATGGTATCAACATACCGACGGAGTACCACAAAAAATGTATTGTCTACTAATTTAGAGTTTCATAAATAATTTTTCCGTAATTGTTTTTATTTATTTCTTAAAAAATCTCAATCTTATATGATACCGATAGGGTATCAATATACCACTAAAGTATCACAGAGGATTAACCTCAGTCCTATATGATACCGACATGATATCAATATACCGATGGAGTATCACAAAGGATTAGATCCAACTAGTCAATTTAGGTATTCGGGTAATTATTTATTGTCGAATGAGCATTCCTGTAATTAGTTTAAGCAGGGACAAATACAGGTAATTATTTTGATGTTATGGATATTTATTGTAGTTTTCCCTAAAAAAATATCTTACTTGAAAATTATTATGAGTCTTTATCCTCGGAAGACAAACAGATGGAAAAAGAGTCAATTAGGTGTAAATATCTCACTCTGATAAATGTAGGGGAAACTTTTGAACCAATAAACCTTTGAAAAAAAATGATTACTCATACCACATTATTCAACCAATCTCTTGTCTCTGACTTGGCCTTCTCCTTTGGATCCTGATAAATTTGGAACAACAAAATGAAACAAAAAGTCAGAACTAATACAGTTACAATCAAATGGTACAACGCCATCAAATGTGAAGTTGACAGTGGACCCATACATGGACTAAAATATAATGGAACAAGCAAATGATAGAACTAAAATTGCAAGAAAAAGCATCAATTTGACCTCCCATTCACTAAGCTTTCATTAATGGATGATAAATAAGTGATGTTAAATGGAAAAATCTATTTATTGTTCTCGAGAATTACAAAAAATTTGATTAAGTGAGAATAGTACAAGCTAGTCAAGAAAAGCAACTATGTTAGGTGGAACTATTTTTTATTTTGACGATAGTGCTATTTATGTTAGGTGGAGTATTAGGCCTCATTTGTTTTTAATTAATTAAGATCAAGATATTTGAATTTGAATATCAAGATGTGCATTAAGATTAAATGTTTAAATTTGAATACAGGTCTGAAAATTAAAATTTGAACACTAAACAATTAAGAGTGTTTGAATATATAAGACTTTTCTTTATTTGAAATTCAATAAAATATAACATTCAAACGAATTACTAAATTAATATAATACTACATCAATATTTTCAAAAAATTCAAAGGTCACGGAGATGAGAATGTTTAGATGGATGTGTGGACATACCAGGTGTGATAAGATTAGGAATGAGACCATTCGGTAGAAGCTAGAGGTGGCCCCTGTGGCTGACAAGATGAGGGAAGCGAGATTGTGATGGCTTGGACATGTGCAAAGGAGGAACACCGATGCCCGTGCTCGGAGGTGCGAGAGGTTGGATTTAGGAGTTACTCGGAGGGGTAGAGGTAGACCGAAAAAGTATTAGGGGGAGGTGATCAGGCAAGATATGGTGAAACTTGATCTCACCGGGACATGACCTTAGATAGGAAGGAGTGGAAGTCGCGAATTAGAGTAATAGGTTAATAGGGCTAGGTTTGTAGGGTTAGGTTAATAGGTTGTTGCCCAACTATGGAGTATATTAGGGTATTAGGTCAGTCATGCCTTCATATCTTGTGTTGTCATTATTCGCCTTGTATATGTCAATTTTATTGTATTTGCATACCATTATGTGTCTTTAGCACGAATCGCTCTGTGTATTTACTTTTCTTTCTTCCTTGTCTTTCATATCTAGTTTATTCCGCTTAAGGGTTTTTGATACGAGGGTTTCCAGGAAACAGCCTCTCTACCTCTATGAGGTAGCGGTAAGGTCTGCGTACATTCTACCCTCCCCAGACCCCACTGGGTATGTTGTTGTTTTGTTGTAATATTTTCAAAAAATTATATGCCAGTTGGAGGTGGTTATCATTGAGGGTGTTGGTTGGGGATTGTGTTGGGTGATAGTGATGATTGCGGATAGTAGCTAATAGTGATGGTGGCTAACATTAGTGATCAACAATGGCAGTTAGTGGTGGCAACTAATAATCAAAGTGAAGGACAGTAATAGTTAATGGTCGTGATGAATGATAGTAATGGCTAATGGTAGTGAAGGAAGACTATGGTATTTGGCGCTAGGTGATGGTTGTGGCTAAGGAAGGTAGTCATGGGTGGTGGGAGGTGATAGTTGATAATAGAGATTGACGGTGACGATTTGTTGTGAAAGTGAATGGAGTTGAATTGTCATCTTTGTAGAAATTCTTGAATAAATATCTTAATGATATTAGGACTTTATTATAGATCTTAATCACTTGAATCTTCATACGGATTAGTGGTTGTGTATTTATTTAAAAAACACTTTAGTGATTAAGATACAGATTTAAAAAGAAACAGACTAATCAACTGAGGCCTGACTGATTGACATTAAAGACTTTTATTAAATTCAAACAAATGAGGCCCTTCGTCCTCAAATTTCCTCTTTATGCTTAATCCTTTTTTGTAAGAAAATACCATTTCTATATATCTTTCTCTAACAAAAATTAGCATTAGGCTTTTAATTGTGCATATTTGGAATGTGGACCAATACTTGAAATAGTTAAGTCACTTCCTAAGAATTTCATGGTAGCTATATACTTCCAGCATGGAACGAAAAAAACAAAAAACAAAATAAAATATCCAGAGCTAGAAACTGATGACCTCAAAATTTCAGAGCAACGCTTACCGTCTTAGGCTGTTGGCCCAAGCCTTCTTTTGAAAATGCTTTGGTCTTGGTTTCTTTCTCACAGATTTTGAATCGTTCCATTTCACGCTCAATAAGCTTACGAGCATCCATCAACGCTTGCTCATACGATGCACTTACCTATGTCAATAAGTAAAACCAGAAGAGGTTAAATAAATTCCCATGGTTTTGTTGATGAAAAATAAAAAGAAGTATCTACGATCACACAGATGGCAAATCAATGCATTGATGTGGAAAGGGCAGCCACCAACTCAAAAGTCAGAACTAAGAAAATTCAACCACTTCCTATTGTCTGGTGGAAAGCCATAACTTTTTATAAACTACCGCCAATAAGCCATTACTAACCTACAAAAATGAAAAATAAAAAAAGGCATAGCTATATAATATAAGAGTGTGTGTAAGTAGAAGTTCATATCATCAGATAAAACTTCCTTCAATATGAATCAATCTGCTGCATCATATATAACTTCAACTCTAATCTTAAGAACCGTGCTCAATCAAATAAGACATCTAATATCTTCAAAAAAATAAAAATCCACCTAAAACCTCTCTAAGAGTCATATCACGAACTAATTATGCCAACATGTCTTAGAAAATTAACAACAGTTCCATTTCAATTACCTATACAGAACGTTTTCACTTTTGGTTAAAAAAAAAGAGAGAGAAATCTTTGAGGTCTTGTGGCCCACGATTCGGAACTCAGCAGATTATGGGGCTGCCATCTACCTTTCTCCACTAAAATACCATGCTTCCGTCTGCAATAAGAATGGAGCATTTTCAATTTCTTGCTTTCTTCCAAGTCTAATCTAGTTCCCTTCAGTGGTAGCATTTTATTCTATGGTAGCATTTTCTCTTCTTGCCCTTCCCCTCCCCTTTCTCCATCAATCTCCCTGATACACACCTCTTGACACTTCCTACCCACCCATACAACTGCACTGTTTCCCTCTCTCCTTCTAAAGAGGCAGCATAATAGCTAGATTTATTTCACCCATGTAATGTCTTAATATGAAATTTGATTAAACAAAGGCATGCAAAACAATCAACAACTACATGGGACGTGCTCTCTCTAAACTCATCTCTGTCACCAACATAAAAAAAGTCCCGTTTCTCTCAAGTATGGTAAGAAAACAAAATCAAAAAAACTGAAGTCTAACAGGGGCCCCAATTAAATGGGAAGCGATTCCAGATGGTAGGAAAGAGTAGTGGGCCAGAAGTTACCATGCCAAGATAGAAACTACAAGCCTTGAATCTTCCAAGTAAAAGTAAGTCGAGAGATCACCTAAAATTGGAATATACGAAAAGGATCACTTAAACTTCAGAGGTTGACAAATAGGATCATAATTGTCACTATTTCTAAACTAACTGAGACAATAGAAAGTAGTACGCTATGACCCAAGCTTTTAATACAGGCCAGCCATGGACAGTATCTCCTCACATACAGTCAGGCCTTATTCTTTTGAAGTAAAGATCAAGAACACCAAAACTGAATGATCACAACAGTCTAGGTTACTCAAGTAACTTATATGTGCTGAACATTTTAGCTTTAACTTGGTTCTCCTAAACTTTTGTAAACTTATCAGGAGACTTCTACACATTTTTTCTTTCATTATAATTCATGTATTTCGTTTTCCTTAGAACTATTATTAAGTCTAGCTTGTTCTATTATTTTGACGTCAATTAACTTAAATTGAGGAATTTGTGATACTCAGTGTTCTTTTAGACAAGACACTTGCAGATCTTGATTGGTTGTGACTAAGTAATCATTTTTCTACATCCGTGGAGCGTGGCCAGCTTGTGCGCAGCTCGACTAATTCAATGAGGTACCTCCACTAGCATAGATGAAAGGGTAATTCTCTCCACCAAAACTTGGATAGATGAAAAAAACCACCTGATATTTTTGCAACATTCTGGGATTTGAACCTGAAGACCTCATGGTTCTCAACATACTTCAGTCACCTACGCCACACCCTTGAATGTCTTGTTACAAAGTACTCTTCAATGACAGGCAAAACAGAAATTGGTCTTAATGAACAAAAGTGATTTCAAACATTTCCAGACGAAAAAACAATGTTGGCCTGGAACTGCACATGTTAAGACGTCATGCTATGTAAATTGGGAGAAAATGAATCCCTGACTCGTGATTCTATTAATATAATAGTAAGTCTTATAACTCGGTGTCATGCAGTAAGAAATGAATCCAGAGCATTCTAGTATAGTGAACACAAGGAAATGCATCTAGCTATCAAGAAAGAACTGAATTGACTGTTTACAGAAAAAAAAAACATAATTTAAAAGAGGTGAACTTTTACCTTTTTATCTTTAATTTCGCTTGATTGAATCCATGTTTTGATTTGGTCTCTATACCTCTGGAGCTTTTTAATCTCCTTTTTCAAATCCGCTTCAAATTTTTCCTTCTGGTTGGCATTATCCGTGTCATAAACCTAAAGAAAACAAGGAAAGAAATACTGAATAAAAGAAAGAGCATTTCTTCAAATGTGGGCAACTGAAACGGAAAAGAAAAGAACCTTGTTCCATATGCTATCGAAGACATCAACGCCTTCTTGGACTTTCTTCAGAACTCGATCTATTTCACCCTGTAGCTTTCGACTCGCTCCCATTGCAACTCAGCAAAGAAGACACCGATGATTGATCACCGAAAGCGCAGTAGGGTTTTCGTTTTATCAACACTTGAGATGAGTTCAGTAGAGAATTACGATTATTTCTGTCCCCTTTTTGATTTTAGGGCTTTAGATTTGGGGGTCCAGGTCATACGCTGTTTTCCTTTGCCCAGCTTGCGTATCAGAAATAAAGGTTTCTTTCCAAGGGTAATTACGATAGTTAATGGAACATCTCCAAACTTTCGGCTCTAATTATTACTGGTATATTTGTTTGCGCGTTTAAGTAAATATTAAAATATTAATTTTAGAGATAATCATAATTAAATCAATATAAATAGAGATAACAAATCATATAAGTATAAAATCTTTTAATATTTATAGTGACTTAAAATTAAATCATGTTACCATGAAATATTCGCTTTTTCATTTCTACATAATGCCACATTGATACATTATTTTTGCCTGAATTCATCTTGATATTAGTTACATTATTTTTGCCTAAATTCATCTTGATATTAGTTTCTTTCTAAATTTGTTGACATTAAATAAATTTTTTTTTTTTTTGCATAAATAACATCTCTTGCTGAAGATATTGTCTGAAATACAATAACACAATTTGTGTTTAAAATTTGCAATAATTATAAGTTTGATATTTCTATGTTTTAGACATATAGAGCTAAAGTACACAGCTAACGACACATGTGCTTACATATTCAAACCGAGCATCAGAACCAATATGGCATATCGAATGAGATACGAATAATAAAAAAGTTCATGTTAAATACTAATTTGTTGACAATTTTAATATGTAAAATTGATATGAGAAAATATTAGCATTTAGCACCTTGATAGACTATAATGGAATGCTTATAGAAACAATCTATATATAACTTAGTTCATTATTTAAATTTGACAAAAATAATTTGCAATAAATTATTCTATGTAATTGCAATAGTAGTCTCTATGATAATCCAAATATGTTGGGAAGGCACACTCCTGAGATGTGCATATTTTTATGCTAAAATAGCAAAATATTTTATACATGTGTCGTGTTGGGTTCGAACTTGGTTTGGACTCTGATGAATTAATCACGAGAACTGATATCCGATTAATTCGTGACCTGGGAATGGGGAGGAAAGTTTGTTCAAAATAATGTGCTTGCAGGGGTGGATGTTTGCCCCGCCATAGCAGGGTGGGGCGAGACAGAACCCCAGCCTAGCTTGCCCTATTTTCCCTATTTCGACTATGTTGTCCTGGATTGATTAAATCACTTCCCTTCGTGCTCTGACCTGAAAGTCAACTATAACACTATGACATACAGATGACCAGCATTCAGATTATGCAAGAAAACCAGAAATTAGCATTCAGCCTTTCACAAAAGTAAAAATAATAAATATTATCCAATACAAGCCCATAAAGGACAAGCACCAAGTTGTCTAAGCTTCAAAATAAAAAAAGGGGATGTCCCAGTCTAAATGTGAGGAAAGGTCCTTCAGGGGCTGCTGGCCTGTCCATGCCTTACTCAAGAAGGGGAACTCGTCAAAGTCCTCCTTGTCCATGGTGGGGATCTCCTTTTAAAGGGCAATACATGAGAAGATGGAGTAGATAGTCTTTCATATTCTAGTGAACGGACGGTGCCTCACCAGATTCTTCTTCCTCTCCCACTTTAGCTAGCAACGGAGCATTTCGACCTCCTGAGCACTCGAGGCCAAGTGTGAAGGCGCATTAGAATAGCACTGTACCTCTCTCTAAATAGCGCCAAATCTTTCTCCATGTGGTCACCAAAAAGGGAATCTTGGAATTAGGAAGGGCGAGCACTCTCCCCCTCCCCCTTCTCGTCATCCTTCTCTATTATCGCCCTGCTACTCTTCGCTCCACCTGTATTTCTCCTCTTGCTTCCTGTGATAGAACCCTGTCTGATCAAAAAAGGATGGGAAGGGGGATTCATATAAAGTATGTCTCCAGTATTCATGAGTGGACTTTTACCACTTTGCACATTGCGGTGGTGAGCCTTAATAGGAAGAATGTCTTTTTGTTGCTCTTAATAGAACATCTTCTACTCTAAAATGATTTAGGCTCCACATTCACCTCGATCCACCTGACAGCGCAAGCCACCTCTAATGCCCGAGGGGCAAATCCTCCTGGACACCAAGTTTAACCACTTCTTTGCGTAAGAAGACCAGTGGGTGCTAGTGATGCCCTTTTAGTAGCCCAGTGCACTTGACCCCTGGACTCTTCGTCCATCGATGTATCCCGTAACAAATTTAAGTGCCTCTCATCAGTTTTGCATCAAAGGGAACCTCAGGAACATTTGGCACCTCTAGTAACACATTGATGAATACTGAGCTTAAAGAGACATCCACCCCTAGGATACAAATGGAAGGTAAGGATCATCCAAATGCACTGTGGGGAGGATGGCATAGAGCTCTCGCACCCATCTGGTACGTGAGATGGGATGGCCCTCCACTATTAAATCCCACCCAAACTCCTCTAGCCTGGCACAAAAGGTCGGGGCTTTCTCTGCTAGCCTCGGCATTTGGAAACCCCTCACGCAAAGGAACTTGTTGTGCCTCTAGTTTTAGTATCTCTCGCGGCTAATATTGTCCTAAAATAGGGGGAAGGAAATCTAGCTTTATTGAATTTGGTTGTTGTCTTCCTAACATATAAATTATACGATATTTGTTAGAACTTAGAATAAAATACTAGAATGCAAGGCGAGGGAAAAAATCCTAGCCTGGGTGGGTAAAGGGCCACCATTTTGCAGCCTCCCGCCATGAGCCAAGGCTTCCACTATGATGGGGCTGCCATAGCTAGAGCAAGGCTGCTATGACATCTTTCATCATGTGACGTCCTCGATCTTAAGCTAAGACTCGAGTCATTCTCCGTATGTGTATAGGCTCAACTTGATGACTTCTAATGTGATAGGATCAATTATTAGGTATTCAAAGTGTATTTCATGTGGTTTGGGGTCATAAGGCATCTCCTACATCGAGCCAAGTCCAAAGGAATCCTATTGGCTAAGTTTTGATATGAGTTCGTATAAGGGTCAACTTCAAATGGCCATAAACTGTTATCACATAAAGAATTAGGTGACCCAATACCTAAAAAATTAAAGGTCTTTGAATTATCTTTCCAACGCATCCAATTTTTCCTTATTTGGAGTTCGAAGTAAAAAGGTTTACTATTTTACTGAAGCATGTTTGAGTTGTATAATTCAGTGAGTCGAGTGCCATTTGGGCGACTCACCGAACGCATTCGGTGATAACGACTTTGCTCGTCGAATGGTTTCAAAACTCTCAGAAACTATCATATTAGGCAATTTAAAGGTCCCACTCAGCGACTCACTGAATGGTTTGGCAATGAGACCTTCAGCTTGCTGATTTTGCCACCAAGACTCATTAAATGTTATTTTTAACTTTTGATAAAAATTTTACATTCTCAAAGGGTATTTCAACCCTTTGACCCTAAATTCACCCTTATAAGCCTATTTCATGGCCTAATAACTTTCCTTTTCACTTATTTCAAATTTCTCTCTCAAGGAAGAAGACCCAAATCCTCCATTGAAGAACAAGTTCCAATTTCTTCCAAGCTCTTCTCCCCAATTCAAGACTTCTTCAACCTTCTTCTCTATTTTTCTTTAAGGTATGTGGGTTTATTCATAGGTTCCTTTCACCTATGAAGCCCAAGCTTTCTCTACCAATTTCTCTTAATTCAAGTTATTAAATTTCATGGGTTTTCATACTATGACTCCAAATGCATAGTTTATGAGTTATTTGATCTTGATTTACCTATTTTTAATATAAATTAACTCTCAATTGTATGAAATTGTTGGTTTACCAAGTATTCCTATATCAAGCTATATTGGGTCTTTGAAATTCATGGTAGGTTATTTGGATTGTGATTTAAATTGATAAAATTCATGGTGTCTATGCATACTCTCATTGAAATACATGATTTAAAGATATTTTGACTAGAACCCACCTACTTTACTCTATTTTTTTTATGAATGTATGATTTATATGTCCAAGGCTCTAATTGAATGTTTATGAAACCTATTGATTATGTATATGGAAGTCTTTTAATGAAAAGCAAGTGGGTGGTGAAAAGTTTTCTGACCCAATGTGACAGATTCTTTATGTAAAAGGACACTCACATACTTGAATCACTTAAGTTTTGAATGAGCTACTATATATGAATGAAATCTTGACAAGTTTGAATAATGATTATTATTGAATTTATGAGTACATGGCTAGTAAATTTTCATAATATTTATTCCATGGAACTTGACTTAACACCGAATGAGACTTGAGGTGCGGGACTATCTCCAAGGGTCCTTATATAAAGCCTTTTGTTCATAACTACATGTCACCGTAGGATGATATTTATATGCCTCTAATGTTCAAGTTAGTGGATCCATATGTAACAGTCACCAATATAGGCATGGCCTTAAGGTGAGGTATAGTCTACCTTAGTAAGTTGGCTACTCTTTCTCCGGTCTAGAGGCAATATCGAGATTCCATGTTACAACTTGCATAGTCTTAGTGTCGGTTATGATGTTCTCCCACATAGTTATGTATATAATATGTTATGATGTTTACATTCCTTCAAGCATGTTTTAAATGAGGCATTGATCATCCATTACATGTTGATCTTATTATCCTTGCTATGATTATGCATCTTGCCTATTATGATATATGATTTCCTTGTTGTTTTGAATCCTACATATTTAGTACATTCCAAAAGTACTAACACATATTTTGCCAATATGATATCACCATGTAGGGTCCGATGATCCTCCTCTTCATACTCGTGGTTAACTTATGGATTAAAGACTTTGTTTCATTGGTGAGTCCTCTATGAAACGCCTCAAAAATGCCCCAAAAATGTGCTTCAGAAATGCTCATAATCGTAATTTTCATATATCTCAAAATTCATGTATGATATCGACAATTCGACTTCATATTCTTGATCAGGGAAAACTTTGAGCGGGAAATGGGTATAACCCCGATTTAGAGGACCCGTAGCGAAAAATAATTTTAACAAACTTTTTTTATCTAGTGTGCATCTGCGACTATGCCGCGATGTGGACTGGGTGCGGATCAATGTAAATCTTGCCTTCGCGTCGCGGAACAGATGCAGACCAGTTCAACTTTTTCCTTAATTTTCTGTTTCGGCCCAAGGCTTTGGGGTCATAGCCCCATGCCCACTTATGCATGAAAACACCTATACTTAGTCGTTTTCCAACTCTATATCATTCAAGACTCTCTCAAAACCCTCTCCAAGACTTAACCAAATATTTCATCTAAATCTAAGTGTCTCAAGCTTAATTTTGGATCTCAAAAGCTCCATTCAAGCTTCAAGTCTCCAAGTCTACATCAGGGAATCCCCAAATTTAGGTATATGGGTTTCATCCATTGGGTCCTTTCACCCATATAGTCCAATCTTCTTTTTTATGAAAATTGCATATTTTCAAGTTGTATTACTTATGTGTATCTATTATTATGAAATATGAGCATGAAATATGTTGGGGTTTTATCAAATATTGATTATTATGCATGACTATCTATTTTGAGCAATACTATGAATAAATCTTTGTCTATTGAGACTATACATGATTCAAACTATGAAATCTATGAACTATGTGAAGTTTTGATATGATTTACAAGTTACCCATGATGGGATTTTACCTTGATATTGGTGGGCTGATTTACATGACTTTAAGATGCATTGATTTCACTATTCCATGATCTACATTCTTGCATTTTGCATGATTTGAACATGTACTCATATGTGCCCACCAAGTGTTTGATGAAATGTCAATCTAATAATTCTCAAGTTAATTACATGTTTTATAAGTCAAGTGACTTCATGATGAATATGGGTTATCAAGTATGTTATGAATTTATGAAATTATCTATGATTATGCAAGTATGAAGTTAAGCCCTATTTTCAAGATTTTACCTCTTGTGAGCCATTCATATAAAAGCAAGGGTTCATGTATGATTATGATTGTGATTATGATCTATTCTCATGTTTCAAGTTAGGCTCACCATTAGAGGTCAAGTATGTTTAAGAGCTACTCATGTCATGTTTCCATGTTTATTACAAGTTATTAAAGTTATGATTACTTCAAGTATTTTGTGGGATTAGACTTAGCACTGATAGATTGGATGTCGGTGTGGCCTATCTTCAAGGGTCTATATTCCTTTCCTCAACCTATGTACCAACATAGGATTATATTATACCCTTGTTATACTAGTGGATCCATTTAGTGCACTTTATCATGAAATCTTCCCCGAAATGGGACGGGTTCCCTTAAGGGGGTTTCTTCTCTGAAATGGAACGGGCTCCTGTAAAGTGAAGTATGATTTACCTTAGCAAGTAGACCACCTCTTTATCGATGAGGGGTAATCATCCGGATTCCAAGTTATAGCTCACTTGGTTTTATTCTTTGTCAGTTGAGGTTTCTTCCCATATATATGTCATGTTCTATGCAAGTTGAAGTGATTCATTAATATGTTTTACTTCAAGCATTGATCATGCATGCCATATTGAGATTCTACTTATCTATTGCCTACTACTATGCATTTTGATTATATTGACTTATGTCTTGTTGCATTATATCCTACATACTTAGTATATTCAAATGTACTAATGCATAGTTTATGCCTACATGATATCACCATGTAGGGACTGGAGTTCCTCTTGATCATCCTCCATGTGGCTAGTGAGATTATTCGAAGATAAGCTTGGTGAGTCCTCAAGTTCGGGGACACTATCTACTTTCTCTTGCTATTTCTAAGACTTCTTTATGTTGAACATTTGATATTATGAGGGTGAGCCCGAAAAGTGTCTTGGCCCCGGCTCCATTCTATGTTTAGAGGTGTTGGAATTTTATGATGTTATTATGTTACGCGCTTAACTCTTATGCTTTGTTCATATTCTAGACTTCCCTTAGTCCTACTTCCAATTTTTTATATCTTTTGTTGTTGTTTACTTTGCTTCCGCGACCAAGGATGTATGGTTGATATGCTAAGAGGCTGGTTTGGGTCCCTTCGGATTCCTATTTGTCGTGTCACATCTAGGCCCTAGGCTTGGATCGTGACAAACTTAGTATCAGAGCACTAGGTTATTAATGGTCCTCGAAATCCAACACACCGCGTCAATTAGAGTCTTATTCATAGTTGTAAAGTGCATTACAACTATGAGTAAGAGGTTATGAGGCGTTTTATGAAATGTTTCCCTTCTTCATGATCTGTGTCGTGCTATAGAAGTTAAGGTAAGCCTTTTCGTTAATGAATGTTCTTTGCTATTCTAGATCATGATGATTCTGACAGGAAGAAGAGCCCGTACACCTGAGGAGCAACCGGCTCCTCAAGCTCCTTTAGAAGGAGGGATAGGCCAAGAAGAATTCTAAGTTGCTATTGCAATGTTGGCTCATGCTATGACCAACCAAATCAAGCAAGGGGCCCAAGTCTCTCATGCTCCTACTCTGGCCTCAAGGGTGAGGGATTTTACTAGGATGAATCCACCTGAATTCTATGGGTTCAAGGTGGATGAGGATACCCAAGAATTCATCGATGAGGTGTATAAGGTGTTGTTTATTATGAGGGTTAACTCGGAGGTAAAAGCAGAGTTGGCGGCCTACCAACTCAAATTTGGTTCACTCAATGGAAGATGGAGAAGGGGAATGATGATGCTATCCCTTGGGAGGAGTTCAAAGCAGCATTTCTCAACCGGTTCTTTCCTATTGATTTAAGGGAGGCGAAGATGATAGAATTTTTAAACCTTAAGCAAGGTTCTATGAATGAGAAGGAGTATGCCCTCAAGTTCAACCCACTCTCCAAGTATGCCCACAATTAGTTACAAGCCTAGATCAAGGATGAACAAATTTGTGTCGGGTGTGTTCGACTTGGTTAATGAGGTCATGCTATTAAGTGATATGGATTTGTCCCACCTCATGACATATGTCAAACAGGGGGAAGCTTCAAAAGAGAAGAAGTGGTGAGTCCAAGAGGGCTGAAGGTGGGTTCCAAGGTTCTAACGGTAGCCGGCTTCCTCAAGGCCACATGTTCCAAGGACAAGGGTCTCCAATGCTTCCAACAAGAGGTTTGTCAATGATATGGTGCCTAATCAAAGGTTCCAAGGAGGTAATGGAGGAATGGTAAAGCCTAAATGTCTACGGTGTGAAAAGAATCATAGTGATCCTTGTTTGAGGAATTCTAATGCTTGCTTTGGTTGTGGTGAGATGGGTCACAAAGTTATTGATTCCCCTCATGCACAAGACAAAGGTAGAGATGATCGTCCATAAGGCCAAGGTGCAAATGCGGGTCAAAAGGGAAGAGGAGGCTAATAAAGGGGTGTACCAAGGCAAAATAGATTCTATACTCTTCAAGGGAGACAAGGAGTTGATGAGGTGTCCAATGTTGTTACCAGTATGTTAAAGGTTTTTGATTTTGATGTGTATGTATTGATAGACCTGGGTGCCACGCTTTCTTTTATTACTCCTTTTGTTGCCAAAAAGCTTCATATTAGTCCTAAATTGTTGTGTGAGCCTTATGAAATGTCTACCCCCGTTGGTGAGTCCGTTCTTGCTAAAAGAGTCTATAGAAATTGTCCCATGTTCATTTGCATAAAATCTTGCCTTGTGATTTTTTTGAAATATATATGGTTGATTTTGATATTATTCTTGGGATGGATTGGTTGCATGCATATTATGCTTTTATTGGTTGTAGAACTCGTAGGGTTAAATTCCAATTCCCTAATAAACCCGTCCTTGTGTGGGAAAGTTGTGATGTGGTTGTCAAAGGTAGATTCATTTCTTGCCTTAAAGCCCAAAAGTTGATTTCTAAGGGTTGTCTCTATCATCTTATGGGAGTTAGGGATATTGGTCCAAAGTCCTTCTTATTGAGTCGGTTCCGGTGGTTAATGAATTTCTAGATGTCTTTCCCGATGAGCTTCCGAGTGTTCCTCCTGAAAGGAAAATAGACTTTGGTATAGAACTTCTTGCCGATACTCAACCCATTTCTATTCCCCCTTACCATATGGTCCCGACGGAGTTGAAGGAGTTGAATGAGTAATTGAGGGATTTGTTGGAGAAACGTTTTATAAGGCCTAGTAAGTCAGCTTGGGATGCACTGATGTTGTTTGCAAAGAAAAAGGATGGTTCCCTTAGAATGTGCATTGATTACCAGCAACTTAATAGAATCACCATAAAGAACAAGTACCCTCTACTAAGGATTGATGACCTTTTTGATCAACTTCAAGGGGCTAGTCACTTCTCTAAGATAGATCTTCAGTCCGGGTATCACCAAGTGAAAGTGAGGGAGTGTAACATTCCCAAGACGACTTTCCAGACTAGGTATGGGCACTTTAAGTTTGTGGTATGTCCTTTGGGTTGACTAATACACCAGGTATATTTATGGATCTTATGAATAGGGTCTTTAAGCCCTACCTTAACTTATTTGTGGTGGTTTTTATTGATGATATCTTGATTTATTCCATAGTGAGAAGGAGCATGTGAATCACTTGAGGGTGGTGTTGCAAATCTTGAGGGAGGAGAGGTTATATGCTAAAAATGAAAAATGTGAGTTTTGGTTGAAAGAGGTTGCATTTTTGGGATATGTGGTGTCGGGTGATGGTATTAAGGTGGATCCTAAGAAGACAGAGGTGATTGGAAATTGGCTTAGATCTTTGACTCCATCAGGCATTAGAAGTTTCTTGGGTTTGGCGGGTTATTACCATTGGTTTGTGAATGGTTTCTCTTCTATTGCTTCTCCTATGACTAAATCGATTCAAAAAAGGCGAAATTTGTATGGACCGATGAGTATGAAAAGAGTTTCCAAACTTTGAAAGATAAGCTTGTCTCTACTCCTATCTTGGCTCTACCAGAAGGGTTGGAAGGATTTGTGCTATATTGTGATGCCTCAAGAATTGGTTTAGGGTGTGTTATTGCAAAATGGTAAGGTGATAGCATATGCCTCTAGACAACTTAGGTTCATAAGAAGAATTATCCCACCCATGATCTTTCAAACGACCCCAAAAAGTGCCCAAAATCGTAATTTCCATATATCTCAAAATTCGTGTGTGATATAAAAATCTGATTTCATATTCCTGATCATGGGGTCAAATTGAGTGAAAAATGGGTCTAACCCCGATTTAAGAGCAATCGTATCAAAATTTGAAAATCGCTAAATACTATTTCCAGTGAGCTATTTGCGCCCAAGGCGTGACGCGCCAAGGGCGCGCTTCAGTTCATTTTGTGTGCTGTTTTTGCAAGCTTGGTTCCAAGACTTTTGGATCTTGGGCCTAAGTGTTGCCAAATGTGAAAATACCAATACTTTGCCATATTTCACCCTTATATCATTCAAAACATTCCCCAATACTCACTCAAATACTTAGCCAAATATTTCACTCCTAAATTCCAGTCCCAAGACTCATCCTGATCTTAAGGTTCTTATTCAAGCTTCAAGTCTCCATCTCCAATCTTCTTCAAGGATTCTCCAAAGTCAAGGTATATGGGTTTCTTTCCTGGGTTCCTTTCATCCATGATATCTAAGTTCTCTTTTACCTAAAATTGCATGATTTAAAGTTGATTTACTCATGGGTCTTATCTATTATGAATTTCACTGCACTATGTTGGGGTTTATGAAATGGTGATTGTTTTAGCATGTTTTGAGCTATGAATTTAAGATCTAATGTGAGATTTGATGAAGAGTTTTGATGTATATTGCTTAAGGGTGTTATAAAGTACTCATTGATGGTTTTCCATTGAATTTTCTAGCATGATTTCACTCTTTAATTGCATGGTTTTACACTAGCACTATACACTTGCCAAGTGCTTGATGAAATGTCCGATTATAATTTATTAGGAATTGAAGATCCAATGCATGTCTTATGAGTTGAATGACTTTATGATGATGCAAGTACATTGTATATATGTTAACTTCATGATGAACTTCTACGGGGAGTTGTAGGCCCGGGTAACTTCATCGAGGGGTTGGTACCTTGGTTGCCTAGTACAGGGGGTAGTAGGCCCATATAACCACACGAGGGTTTGGTACTTTAGTTGCCTAGTACAGGGGATAGTAGGCCCGTATAACCATATTGAGGGGTTGGTACCTCATTAACCACATCGAGTGGTTTGTACCTTGGTTGCCTAGTAGGGGTATAGTAGGCCTGTATAACCATATTGAGGGGTTGGTACCTCATTAAACATATTGAGGGGTTTGTACCTTGATTGCCTATACGGATGCTCGCTTGCCACACATGTATTATGTTCCATATAAGCATGATTTACTACGTAGCATCTCACATGCATGCCATATTGTTATATGCTACTCATTGCCTATGTTTATGCATTTCGATTATATTACTTATCTCTTGTTGCATTGCATCCTACATACTTAGTACATTTAAACGACTAACACATACTCTATGCTTACATGATGTCACCATGTAGGAACCGGAGCCCCACTTGATCATCCTTCTCCACGTGGCTAGTACGACTTCCTCAAGCTCTTGGTTGAGTCCTCCATTTCGGGGACGATGTTTATGATCTCATACTATGTTTCAAAACTATCTTCTTTTATGTATATGTTGACTATGAATGTGAACCTGGTAGCTTGTCTTGGCCCCCGCTAAGTATCTAAGTTTTAGATGTGTTGTTGGATATGTTTTGTATTATGTTATGAGCTTTGACCCTTTCTTGACTCTTGATGTTTATGATATGGAAGTTGTCCCCTAGCCCCATTGTCCCTATTTACTATCTTTTGTTGTATTTTATTACTTCTGCGACTAAGGATTTGCAATGATATGTTAAGTGGCTTGCTTGGGGTCCTTTTGTGTTCCCCATGCGTCGTGTCATGTCTAGGCCGTAGGCTTTGGTCGTGACAAACTTGGTATCAAGCACTAGGTTGTAAGGTCCTTGACGTCCAACACACCATGTCAATTAGAGTCTTATTCATGGTTGTGTTGTGCACCATAACTATGAGCAAGAGGTTATGAGGCGTTTAGGAAATATTTCCCTTCTTCTTACTCTATGTCGTGGTATAGAAGTTGAGTTAAGGTTTTCCCCTAATAATTATCCTTTTCTATGCTAGATCTTGCCTAACGACAGGAAGAAGAGCCCGCACACCCGAGGAGCAATCGACTAATAGAGAGCTTCGAGATGCTCTCATTTTGCTTGCACAAGTTGTGGCTAATCAAGCCAACCAAGGGACCAAGCCCCTCATGCTCCTACACCGGCATTTTGGGTGAGAGATTTCATGAGGATGAATCCCCCGAAATTCCATGGGTCAAAGGTGAATGAGGACCCTCAAGAATTCATCAATGAGGTTTACAAGATCTTGGCTATTATGGGTGTAAGGTCAGAGGATAAGGCGGAGTTGGCAGCCTACCAACTCAAAGGGGTAGCACAAAAATGGTACAATCAATGGAAAAAGGAGAAGGGGATCGACAATGTGGTACTTTGGGAGGAGTTCAAGGCGGCTTTTCTTAATTGATTCTTCCCTCTTGAGCTTAGGGAAGCCAAATTGGTGGAATTTATGAATTTGAGACAAGGGTCTATGAGTGTAAGGGAGTATGCCCTCAAGTTCAATCAACTTTCAAAGTATGCTCCACACTTGGTGGCCGACTCAAGGTCTAGGATGAATAAATTTGTTATAGGTGTTTCCGACTTGGTGAGTGAGTAGTGCCGGTCCGCTGTGTTGATTAGTGATATGGACTTGTCCCATTTGATGACCTATGCCGAGCAAATGGAGGAGTAAAAATTGAGGAAAAGGAGGAGTCATGAGGCCAAGAGGGGCCCGTCTTGATGGTAAGTTCCAAAGTCGCAAGGGTGGCCAGTTTCATCAAGGCCAAGGATCTTCTAATGCTCCCAATAGGAGGTTTGCCAATGACATTCCAAGGGCTCAAGGTGATGGTGGTATGGATCCTATTGATGTGTGCCGAAGTGTGGTAAGGGTCATGGTGGCCCATGCTTGAAGAATACCTGTGCTTGCTATGGTTTTGGGGAAATGGAGCATAAGGCAATAGATTATCCTCGAAATCACAACAAAGGTAAGGTTGTTCGTCCTAAAGGCCAGGGTGCCAATGCGGTTCCTTTAGGGAGAGGTGGTCAACAAGGTGGTTCCCCAAGACACAATCAGTTTTATTCTTTGCATGGGAGGCAAAGGGTTGATGAGGTGACCGACGTTGTTACCGGTATGTTAAAAGTCTTTGATTTAGATGTGTATGCATTGATTGATCCGAGTGCCACTCTTTCTTTTGTTACCCCCTTTGTTGCCAAAAAGTTCCATGTTAAGCCCGAATTGTTGTGTGAGTCATTTGAGGTGTCTACTCCTATTGGTGCATCTATTATTACTAGGAAGGTTTATAGAGATTGTCCTATTTGCATCTTGTGACTTGTTGAATTAGATATGGTTGATTTTGATGTCATTCTTGGGATGGATTGGTTGCATGCATTCTATGCCTCTATTGATTGTAGAACCCGTAAGATCAAATTCCAATTCCCAAATGGACCACTCCTTGAGTGGGAGAGTCATCTCTTGCATTAAAGCCCGTAAGTTGATTTCTAAAGGGTGTCTTTACCATCTTGTGAGAGTTAGGGATATGGAGTCCAAAGTTCTCCCCATAGAGTCGGTTCCGATTGTAAATGAGTTTCTTGATGTCTTTCCAAATGACCTCCTCGGTGTTCCTCCCGAAAGGGAAATAGACTTTGGTATAGACCTCCTCCCCGATACTCAACCTATTTCTATTCCCCCTTACCTTATGGCCCCGACAGAGTTAAAGGAGTTGAGGGAGCAATTGAGGGACTTATTGGGGAAGGGTTTTATTAGACCTAGCCTATCACCTTGTGGTGCACCGGTATTATTTGTGAAGAAGAAGGATGGGTCTTTTAGAATGTATATTGACTATCGGCAACTTAACAGGGTCACCATCAAGAATAGGTACCCTCTTCCAAGGATAGATGATTTGTTTAACCAATTGCAAGAGGCTAGCTACTTCCCTAAGATTGATCTTCGGTCCGGGTATCATCAAGTGAAGGTGAGGGAGTGTGACATTCCCTAGACGGCCTTCTGGACTAGGTATAGGTATTATGAGTTTGTTGTGATGTCATTTAAGTTGACCAATGCACCAGCTATCTTTATGGATCTTATAAATAGGGTCTTCAAACCCTACCTTAAGTCTTTATTGTGGTCTTTATTGATGATATTTTGATCTATTCACATAGTGAGGAGGAGCACATGGGTCATTTAAGGGTAGAGTTGCAAAGGTTGAGGGAAGAGAAATTATATGCTAAAAATGAGAAGTGTGAATTTTAGTTGAAAAAAGTTGCCTTTCTAGGTCATGTGGTGTCGGGGGATGGTATTAAGGTGGATCCTAAAAAAATGGATGTGATTAGAATTTGGCCTAGACTATTGACCCCGTTAGATATTAGGAGCTTCTTGGGCCTAACGGGTTACTACTGGATATTTGTGAATGGGTTCTCTTCTATTGCTTCTCCCATGACGAAATTGACCCTAAAGAAAGTTAGTTTGTATGGACCGATGAGTGTCAAAAGAGCTTCCAAACCTTGAAACATAAGCTTGTATTCACTCCTTTGTTGTCACTACCAGATGGGCTAGAGGGGTTTGTTGTACTTTGATGCTTCTAGAGTTGGTTTGGGTTGTATTCTAATGCAAAATGGTAAGGTCATAGCCTATGCTTCTAGGCAACTCAAAGTGCATGAAAAGAATTACCCTACGCATGATCTTGAACTAGCCGCTGTGGTATTTGCATTAAAGATATGGAGTCATTATTTGTATGAGGTGCATGTTAATGCGTTCACCGATGATAAGAGCCTCCAATATGTCTTCACCCAAAAAGATCTCAACTTGAGGCAAAGAAGGTGGCTACAACTTCTTAAGGACTATGATATGAGTGTGCATTATCATCCCGGTAAGGCTAATGTGGTGGCAGATGCCTTGAGTCGAGTATCTATGGGTAGCCTAACTCATGTTGATGATGGCTAAAGCGGTCCATCAGTTGGTTAGATTGGGGGTTAGGTTGGAAGAAGTTGATAATGGGGGTGTTGTTGTTGATGATGGTTCTAAATCTTTATTGGTTGAAGAGGTGAAAGTTAAGCAAGATCTTAACCCTGCTTTGTTGGAATTGAAGGCATTAGGTAAAGATGGTAAGGTGGAGGTTTTCTCCCAAGGGGGAGATTATGCCCTTAGTTACCAAGGTAGGTTGTGTGTGCCTTGTGTTGATTGCTTGAAGGAAAAGATTCTTGATGAGGATCATGGTTCTTCTCACTCTATTCACCCCGGCTCTACTAAGATGTATAGGAATTTAATAGAGGTGTACTAGTGGGGAGGCATGACGAGGGACATTGCCAAATTTGTTTCTGGTTGCCATAGTTTCCAACAAGTCAAAGCTGAACATCAAAGGCCAGGTGGCCTAACCCAAGACATAGAGATTCCTACTTGGAAGTGGGAAGAGATTAATACGGATTTCGTTGTTGGGTTGCCTAAGACTAGAAAGGGTTTTGATTCCATATGGGTTGTGGTTGATAGGATGACAAAATCAGCTCACTTTCTACTGGTTAAGACTACATATGGGGCGGAAGATTGTGCTAGGTAGTATATTTATGACTTAGTAAGGTTGCATGCGGTTCCTTTGGCCATCATATCGGGCCATGGTGCACAATTCACTTCACAATTTTGGAGATCTTTCCAAAGAGGTCTTGCAACTAAGGTAAAGCTTAGTACAACCTTCCACCTTCAAATGGATGGCCAAGCCGAAAGAACTATCCAAACATTTGAGGACATGCTTAAGGCTTGTGTATTAGAGCTTAAGGGTAGTTGGGATGGTCACCTTTCATTGATTGAGTTTGCTATAACAATAGCTATCATTCTAGCATCGGTATGGCTCCTTTTGATACCCTCTATGGTAGATGTTGTAGATCACCAGTTGGGTGGTTTGAGGTTAGTGAGGTGGCCTTGTTAGGACCAGATCTGGTTATGGAGGCTCTTGAGAAGGTTAGAATGATTATAGAAAGATTGAAAATAACCCAAAGTCGCCAAAAGTCATATGCCAATGTGAGGATAAGGGATTTTAAATTCAAGGTTGGTGATTGGGTTTATTTGAAGGTATCACCCATAAGGGTGTGGTCCATTTTGGTAAAAAGGGCAAGTTAAGCCCAAGATATACGGGTCCTTATAGGGTGATGAGAAGGATTGGTAAGGTGGCCTATGAGTTGGATTTTCCTAGAGAAATGGAATTGGTTCATCCGGTCTTTCATGTGTCTATTTTGAGGTAGTGTGTGGGTGATCCTAATGCTATTGTGCCTCTTGATGTTGTGCGGGTACTTGAAAACAACTTGACATATGAAGAAGTTCCAGTAGAGATCTTGGATAGGCAAGTGAAGAGGTTGAGGAACAAGGAAGTTGCTTCCGTTAAGGTCTTTTGGAGGATCCAACTAGTCGAAGGGGCTACTTGGGAGGCCGAAGGGGGATATGCAAAAGCGATACCCTTATTTTTTTCACTCCACTCAAGCCTAAGGTATTAATCTAAGTCATTTATATGATCTCAAGTCTTAAATGCAGCCCTCGTGTCATTGCATACGTTCATGTTTAAATTGACAAGTTCATGATTATTTTACACTTATGTTGAGATTTTTGAAATGATGTTTAAGTGCATTATTGCATCCTTATGTGGGTTGAAATTGTCATGTTTGCATCTCTCATATAAGTTTCTTCGACATTTGGGACGAATGTTCCCAAGGGAGAGATATTGAAACGACCCCAAAAAGTGCTCGAAAATGTGCCTTGGAAGTGCCCGAAATCGTAATTTCCATATATCTCAAAATTCGTGCGTAATATGAAAAGTCCAAATTCATATTCTTGATCAGAGGGGTCAAATTGAGTGAAAAATGGGTCTAACCCAGATTTAAGAGCAACCTATCAAAATCGCAAAATGCAATTTCCAGTGAGGTTTTCGCGCCCAAGGCACGACGCGCAAAGGGCGTGCTTCAGTTCATTAGTTGTGCTATTTTTTCATGTTCGATCTAAGGTTTTTGGGTTTTGGGCCTAAGTGTTCCCAAACGTGAAAATGCCTATACTTAGCAATGTTTCACCCTCATATCATTCAAAACATTCCCCAATACTCACTCAAACACTTAGCCAAATAGCTCACTCCTAAATTCAAGTCCCAAGACTCATCCGGATCTTAAGGTTCTCATTCAAGCTTCAAGTTCTCCATCTCCAATCTTCTTCAAGAATTCTCTAAAGTCAAGGTATGTGGGTTTCTTTCATGGGTTCCTTTCACCCATGATACCCAAACTCTCTTTTACCTAAAATTGCATGATTTAAAGTTGATTTACTCATGGGTCTTATCTATTATGAATTTCACTGCACAATATGTTGAGTTTTATGAAATGGCGATTGTTTTAGCATGTTTTGAGCTATGAATCTAAGATCTAATGTGAGATTTGATGAAGGATTTTGATGTATATGGATTGAGGGTTTTACCAAGTATCTATTGATGCTTTTACATTGAATTTTCTAGCATGATTTCACTCTTGAATTGTATGGTTTTAAACTAGCACTACACACTCTTCAAGTGTTTGATGAAATATCCGGTTATGATTTCTTGAGGAATCGAAAGTAAAATTCATGTCTTATGAGTTGAATGAGTTTATGATGATGAAAGTACGTTGTATATATGTTAACTTCATGATGAACTTCTATAGTGTTGTGAGTTGACTAAGCCTAGCTTAGGGGGTTGTAGGCCCGGGTAACCATATTGAGGGGTTAGTACCTTGGTTTCCTAGTACGGGGGGTAGTAGGCTCGTATAACCACATCGAGGGGTTTGTACATTACTTTCCTAGTACAGGGTATTAGGCCCGTATAACCATATTGAGGGGTTGGTACCTCATTAACCATATTGAGGGGTTTGTACCTTGATTGCTTATATGGATGCTTGCTTGCCACACATGTATTATGTTCCATATAAGCATGATTTACAACATGGCATCTCACATGCATGCCATATTGTTATATGCTACTCATTGCCTCTGTTTATGCATTTCGACTATGTTACTTATCTCTTGTTGCATTGCATCCTACATATTTAGTACATTTAAAGGTACTAATGAATACTCTATGCCTTCATGATGTCACCATGTAGGAACCAGAGCCCCACTTGATAATCCTCCACGTGGCTAGTACGACTTCCTCAAGCTCTTGGGTGAGTCCTCCATTTCGAGGATGATGTTTATGATCTCATACTATGTTTCAAGACTATCTTCTTTTATGTATATGTTGACTATGAGGGTGATCCCGGTAGCTTGTCTTGGCCCCCGCTAAGTATCTAAGTTTTAGAGGTGTTGTTGGACATGCTTTGTATTATGTTATGAGCTTTGACTCTCTCTTTACTCTTGATGTTTATGATATGAAAGTTGTCCCTTAGCCTCATTGTTCCTATTTACTATCTCTTGTTGTATTTTATTGCTTCTGCGACCAAGGATGTGTAATAATATGTTAAGAGGGTTGCTTAGCGTCCCTTCGAGTTCCGTATGCATCATGTCATGTTTAGGCCCTAGCTTGGGTCGTGACAATCTTGAATTGGCAGCCATGATATTTGCTTTGAAAATTTGGCATCACTACTTTTATGGGTTTCATATTTATTTATTTACTGACCACAAGAGTCTTCAATATGTGTTTACCCCAAAAGATCTTAACTTGAGACAAAGAAGGTGGTTAAAGATCCTTAAAAATTATGATATGAGGGTGCATTATCGCCCCGACAAAGCTAATGTTGTGCCCGATGCTCTATGTAGGGTGTCTATGGGTAGTCTAGCTCATGTTGATGATCGTGGCAAAAAGGTGGCTAGAGAGGTTCACCGGTTGGCTAGATTGAGGGTTAGGTTAAATGTAGTTGGTAATGGGGGTGTGGTGGTTGTTGATGGTTCTAAGTCTTCTTTGATTGAGGAGGTAAAGGCAAAACAAGATCTTGACCCCGCCTTACTAGAATTGAAGGCCTCAGTGAGAGATGGTAAAGTTAAAGTTTTCTCCCAATGGGGAGATGGTGCCCTTAGGTACCAAGGTCGATTGTGTGTGCCAAATGTGGATGATTTGAAAAAATTAATCTTGAAGGACACCCATAATTCATCCTATTCCTTTCACCTCGGTTCTACAATGATGTATAGAGACTTAGGGGAAGTGTATTGGTGGGGTGGTATGAAGAGAGACATTGCCAAGTTCATATCTGGATGTCACAATTGCCACAAGTGAAAGCCGAACATCAAAGGTCGGGTGGCCTAGCCCAAGATATAGAGATTCCTACTTGAAAGTGGGAAGAGATCAACGTGGATTTTATAGTTGGATTGCCTAAGACTAAGAAACATTTTGACTCTATTTGGGTTCTTGTGGATAGAATGACAAAGTCTACTTGCTTCTTACGGGTCGAAACTACTTATGGTACCAAAGATTATGCCAAATTGTACATTCATGAGGTTGTTAGATTGCATGGGTGCCCCTGTCTATCACTTCAGATAGTGGTGCTCAATTCACTTCTCACTTTTGGTGGTCCTTCCAAAGAGGTCTGGTACCAAGGTTAAGCTTAGCACGACTTTTCATCCTCAAATGGATGGTCAAGCTGAGAGGACTACCGAAACTCCTGAGGATATGCTTAGATCTTGTGTTTTGGAGTTTAAGGGTAGTTTGAATGAACATCTTCCACTCATTGGGTTTGCTTACATAAATAGCTACCACTCAAGTATTGGTATGGCTCCTTTTGAAGCTCTTTATGGTAGACGTTGTAGATCCACAGTTGGGTGGTTTGAAGTGGCGGAGATGGCTTTGCTAGGTCCGAATTTAGTCATGGAAGCCTTGGAGAAGGTGAGGTTGATAAGGGAGAGACTGAAAACAGCCTAAAGTAGATAAAAGTCCTATTCTGATGTGAGGAGAAAAGATCTTGAGTTTGAGGTTGGTGATTGGGTCTATTTGTAGGTCTCACCCTGAATTGTGTGGTCTGGTTTGGAAAGAAGGGGAAACTAAGCCCAAGGTTTATAGGTCTTTATAAAGTTTTTAGAAAAATAGGTCAAGTTGCATATGAGTTGGAGTTCCCAGTGGAGATGGACATGGTTCATCCGGTCTTCCATGTGTCCATGTTGAGAAAGTGTGTGGGAGACCCAAGTGTTATAGTGCCCTTGAATGTTATGGTGTTGTAGAAGATAATTTGACTTATGAAGAGCTCCCGGTGGAGATTTTGGATAGACAAGTGAAGAGGTTGAGAAATAAAGATGTAGCTTCCGTCAAGGTCCTTTGGAGGAATCAACAAGTTCAAAGTGCCACATGGGAAGCCGAGACAGACATGAGAAAGTAATACCCATATCTCTTTTACTCTACTCAAGCCGAAGGTATTAATTTAAGTCCCCAATATGATTTCAAGTCTTAATTTTTTAGCTCTTATGTCATTTTGCATGCAGTCATGTTTATGTTGCCAAGTTTAAGGTGATTTTTGACATTCATGTTAAGATTTTTAAAAATGATGTTTAAATGCATTTGTTGCATTCATGTCTGGTTGAAATCTTCATGATCACTTCTCTTTTGTATGTTTCTTTTACATTCGGGGATGAATGTTCCCAAGGGGGAGATATTGAAACGCCCTAAATGCGCCAAAAATGTGTTTCGAAAATGCCCATAGTCGTAATTTCCATATACCTCAAAGTTCGTGCGTGATATCGACAATCTGACTTCATATTCTTGACCAGGGGGAAAAATTGAGTGAGAAATAGGTATAATCCCGATTTTAGAGGACCCATAGCAAAAAATAATTTTCGAAAAATTTTCTTATCTAGTGTGCATTTGCGACCAGGCTGCGACACGGACTGGGCGTGGATCAGTGTAAATCTTGCCTACATGTTGGGTCCATGTCGCGGACCAATTCAACATTTTCCTTAATTTTCTGTTACGGCCCAAGGGCCTTGGGGTCATAGCCATATGCACACTTATGCGTGAAAACGCCTCTACGTAGCCATTTTTCAACTCTATATATCAGTCAAGACTCTCTCAAAACTCTCTCCAAGACTTAACCAAATATTTCATCCAAATTCAAGTGTCTCAAGCTTAATTACGGATCTCAAGAACTCCTTTAAAGCTTCAAGTCTCCTTCAAGTCTACATCAACGAATCCACAAATTTAGGTATGTGAGTTTCATCTATTGGGTCCTTTCACCCATGGAGCTCAATCTTCCTTTTTATGAAATTGCATGTTTTTAGTTGTACTGCTTATGGGTATCTATTATTATGAAATATGAGCATGAAATATGTTGGGGTTTTATCAAATATTGATGATTATGCATGAATATCTATTTTGAGCTTATACTATGAATAAATTTTTGTCTATTCAGACTATAGATGATTCAAGCTATGAAATGTATGAACTATTGTGAAGTTTTTATATGATTTAGTTACACATGATGGGGTTCTACCATGATGTTGGTGGGCTGATTTACATGACTTTAAGATGCAATGATTTCACTATTTCATGATCTATATTCTTGCATTTTGCATGATTTGAACTCATATTTGCCCACCAAGTGTTCGATGAAATGTCAAGTCAAGAATTCTCAAGTTAATTACATGTTTTACAAGTCAAGTGACTTCATGATGAATATAGGCTATCAAGTATGTTAAGAAATCATGAAACTATCTATGATTATGCAAGTATAAAGTTAAGCCCTATTTTCAAGATTTTACCTCTTGTGAGCCATTCATATTAAAGCAAGGGTTCATGTATGATTATGATTATGATCTATTCTCATGTTTCAAGTTAGGCGCACTATAAGAGGTTAAGTATGTTTAAGAGCTACTCATGTCATGTTTCCATGTTTATTATAAGTTATTAAAGTTATGATTACTTCAAGTACTCCGTTGAATTAGACTTAGCACCGTCGGATTGGACGTCGGCGTGGACTATCTTCAAGGGTCTATACACCTTTCCTCAAACTATGTGCCAACATAGGATTATGTTACACCCTTGTTATACTAATGGATCCATTTAGTGCACTTTATCATGAAATCCGCCCCGAAATGGGATGAGTTCCCGTAAGGGGGTTACTTCTCCAACATGGGACGATATCCCGTATGTGAAGTATGGTTTACCTTGTCAAGTAGATCACCTCTTTACCGATGAGGGGTAATTATCGGGATTCCAAGTTGTAGCTTGCTTGGTCTATTCTTTATCGGTGGAGGTATCTTTATACGTATGTTTCCTATTCTATGCAAGTTGAAATGATTCATAAACATGTTTTACTTCAAGCATTGATCATGCATGCCATATTGAGATTATGCTTATCTGTTGCCTGCTACTATGAATTTTGGCTATATTGACTTATGTCTTATTTGCATTGCATCCTACATACTTAGTACATTCAAAAGTACTAACACATACATTATACCTACATAATATCACTCTTTAGGGACCGGAGCTCCTCTTGATCATCCTCCACGTGGATAGTGAGATTATTCGAAGATAAGCTTGGTGAGTCCTCAAGTTCGGGGACGCTATCTACTTTCTCTTTCTATTTCTAAGACGTCTTTATGCTGAACATTTGACATTATGAAGGTGAGCCAAAAAATGTCTTGGCCCCCGCTCCATTCTATGTTTAAAGGTGTTGTTGGTATATTATGATGTTATTATGCTATGCGTTTGATTCTTATGGTTTGTTCATGTTCAAGACTTCCCTTAGTCCCACTTCCCAATTTTTTTAATATCTTTTGTTGTTGTTACTTTGTGTCACGCCCAAAGTCCTGTTAAGGCGGACTGGCACCCGTTGTCGATAAGGCTCGAGAGAACCAACCTGTATTGATGTGCTTTCTATACATATTATAAGGGATTTCTACATTCAACATGCTTTCAAGAAAGTAAACATTAATAACAAGCCAAAAGGAAATGCATATGACTAGGCCGTTGGAGCCACAATGTCTAAACTACGAGACATGATCACACTCTAATTTACATGGTCTACAAAGCCTCTAGATAAGGAAAAGTATCTAATAAGGGTCGGGATAGGCTCTGCCTCGACTAACTATACAATACAAAAATATAAGCTCTACACACACAAAGCTCCGAAGCAACCTGGAGCTTGGTAACAACAGCTGGATATCCTGTGCTCCTACTGGGGAGAGCTACTAACACCTGTACCTGCGGCATGAAATGCAGGTCCCCCGTAAGGAACGTCAGTACGAGATGATGTACTAAATATGTAAGGCAAGAAATATTGTACATGAAGTAACAACTCAAATTAAACTATGCACTGGTGAAGGATAAGAGACCACCTTTAGTCATACTGTGGAATCATGTACTTTATATTCTTTTTATTACTTTATGTTTACTGTATAATCTATGCATAACATGTAATAAAAATGACCAGCTGATCAGTGGTAAATCTATATCGGGATCGGCCCTAGCTAGGCTTTTCCTTTCACCCCTTGGGCTACTCTCCATGATAGGATCCACCCTGGCTAGGTGATTCTTTCACCCCTCGGGTTACCACCCATCAATAAGCAATATACCTTACTTTATCTATCAATTACTTTTGAGATGATTCTTTTGGTGGTCATAATATTGGAATTGTAGGACTGTAGATGTAGTATGTGACATGTAAATAATTATACAAGACAATATGACAATGAAAAAAGTACGTTACACAAATAATGAAATGTGTATGAGATGAAACAACTCGTAAACTTTATTTAGCAATAAGAACCCATGTAACTTGGTATCCACGTATGTATGCAGATTTGAAGGTGACTATGTATGGGAGCATATGAACATGTGAAAGAGTTGAGACGCGGTTAATAGTTGTGTCGGAGTTGGTAAGTGGCTTTATGTGCCAAGGAAGAATCAAGATTTCATGCCAAGTAATACGAAATCAAGTAGCCTCACATACCTCACTATATGACTTCGCTATTACCTTGAGATAACCTTCCTTTCCTCCAAATATTTATCTACAATATAGTAGGTAATAAAACTAGCATTATCAGCCAATAGATACATCTTGGTAGCCCAATCTCATAAAAAAACAACACATGGGCAGCAAGCGTATAATTATAAAGCTGGACGTATTCTTTTAACCTTTCCGCCTCTACTCGTATTTTCTAATACACATTCTCATGTACATATATTATGTGCAGCCTGTTTTAGTGCCACGACAGTCTTACAACAACCCACAAATCACAACACATAATAATTCTACACAACATACAAATAGGCGGCATAACGTTACATCCCTTCGCTAGATTTCAACGTAGACAATTCCAAACCTGTTCCAACTTTAACCAAATAGTCCCCACCATATATACACATACAAAAAGTCTTAAAATAGTGCAAAAATAGTTCTAAAGTATATGGAGAACGTGAAACAACAATCTCTGATTATCAGCCCACAAGTTTCTATTAAGAGCACAATTACGATATCACACGACAACTTATTTTTTTAGACTGTAAAAATGGTGCAGCATCCTTGTTATATCACTACAAAACTACACCTTGTTAAAAAAATAAACTTTACTTCATAATCCAGCCAACCAAGAAGAGAAATGCCTCTTAATCAACAAGAAAGGTGCACAACAATCCTTAGGACACATGTTGTCCAAAAATTTCAGCATAAACATAACCAACCTAGTCTCTTATTTTTGCATAAGAAAAACATACTAAACACATAGGTGTTCTTACTTACCTTTACCCTCAAGGTGTAGAGATTCTCTAAGAACCCTATGAGTCTCCTTGTGGCTGCTTTGCAAAGTTAAGAAGGTGTAACACCCCACACCTTACAATACTAGTACAATTCAAAGGAAACATGACATGATTTGGACAATTGACGCTAAATT
>JAPFFP010000012.1:7920631-7950956 GCA_026153255.1 Solanum medicagineum | reverse complement strand
AGCATAATGCTCATGACCTAGACCCATGCACTTCATATCGATCTATGTTCATGCTCAGTTCCTAGAGTAAGAAGTTTACATCAATACTTTTTTATCTTATATATTCTTTATACTTCAATCGAAGTGATACTCATTCTTAAATTTTGTATGAGCATAATGCTCATGACCTAGACCCATGCACTTCATATCGATCTATGTTCATGCTCAGTTCCTAGAGTAAGAAGTTTTCTCAATGAATCTAAGAATTTTCAACCTTATATTATATGAGACATGATGTATAGACCTATGTTTCACTTATGCTCAGTTTGATAAATTCATAATAGGCCCTAAAAGGCTAGTGAGATCATATTACATTATGAATGTTCTCAGACCAGATTTCTCAAATGAATCAAGCTTATGATCTTTTGCTCTAAGCTTTTCTAGTGATCTTTCTTTCCAGTCTTGAATGTGATGATGATTATAGTAGATAAGTCATGGAAGATGGAAGAGAGAGAGTATTATTTATTGTGATAGTGGTGGTGTGCTTATTTCAATTAAGGCTATAGTTGTAGAGGAGGAACAAGATGAGGGTTTGTAACATACAATAGATTAGGTAGGAGTATATAGGTGTGCCTTTTGGTAGGATGATAAGGTAGACACAAATTCTTAGACAAGGTCGACTTCAAAAAAGCTATTCAGTGATTATAATAATAGGCTTGAATAGGTTATTATCATTTTGTGAGTGATAACAGTTGGCTATTGGTGATTTCTTGTTAAGGATCTAAAGTAAGTGTATTGGAGTGGTAGAAAAGAGTAGTATCCTTTGAAGGAAAGTCTCTACAAAGGTATAGAGATAAATCTTGTGGATTAAATTTGTACAAGTATGATCATCTTATGGTAGCCCTCCTCTCAATTCAAACATGATGTCCATAGTGAGTTGAGTTCCTATATTTGAGTTAATGTTCATTCTTGAATATGAATATTTGAGCTCTTGCAGCATGTTTGGAGGGCTTAATGAACTTGAGAGCATACTCCCTCACACTCTTATTCCCTTTCTTGAGGTTAATAAATTCAATCATCTTTGCTTCCTAAGCTCAATTGGGAAAAAATGGTCAATTAATTAAGTTTGAAGTCCTCCTAATTGATCATACCATCATTCTCCCTTTCAGACACTCATTAAGTGAACCATACCTGGGCCACTCCCTTAAGTTTAAATGCTGCCAATTCTACTTTCTCTTTAGAAGTAACTCCCATGAGACCCTATACCTTATACACCTCATCAACGAACTCTTAAGCATCTTCATCTGCCTTCAAACTATAGAGCTCAGGAGGGTTCATCCGAGTAAAATCCCTCACTCTAGCTGCCAGAGTAAGAACATGGGGAGAAGGAACAACCATCTCTTGGTTGGCTTGGTTTGACATCCTTGAGCCAACATAGAAATAGCAGTCCAAAATTCAGCATTATTGACTTGTTCTCCAAAAGGATCACAAGGAGCTTTGTCCTCAATAGCACAAACATCTTGAAACGACCCCAAAAACTCCCGAAAATGTGCCTCGAAAATGCCCATAATCTTAATTTCCATATATCTCAAAATCCATGCGTGATATTAAAATCTGACTTCATATTCTTGATTAGAGGGAAAAATTGATTGGGAAATGGCTATAACCCGAATTTTAGAAGACTCGTAAGGAAAAACGAATTTCGCCATCTATGCATTTTCCAGTGAGGGTCTGCGACCGCTCCGCGACACGAACCCATCGCAAGGTGGTGTTTGCACTTCCTTGATTTTCCAGTTTCAGCCTAAATCCTTGGGGTCTTGGCCCCTTGTCCTTTTATGCGTAAAAACACCTATATTTAGTCATTTTTCAACCCTATATCACTCTAAAACTCTCTCAAAACCCTCTCTAACACTTAACCAAATGTTTCATCCAAATTCAAGTGTCCCAAGCTTAGTTCTGGATCTCAAGAACTTCATTCAAGCTTCAAGTTCTCATTCAAATCATCGTCAAGGGAGTCCCCAAATTTGAGGTATGTGGATTTCAACCATTGGGTCATTTCACCCATGGTGTCCAATCTTCCTTTTTATGAAATGTTCATGTTTTTAAGTTGTATTATCTATGGTATTAATTATTATGGGTTATGATTATAAACTACTTTGGGGTTTAGTGAAATGGTGATTGGAAACACATATCTACCTATTTCAAGCATATACTATGAGATGGTTTGTCTATTGCGACTATGCATGTTTTGAGTTATAAATCTATGGTCTATTATAAGATTTGATTAGGGTTTTCAATGTATCTTACATGAGGGTGTTACCAAGTATTGGTGTGTTGATTTACATTGATTTGTCTCACATGATTTCACTGTTGAATTGCATGATTTTGAATGAGCATAACACACCTAGCAAGTGTTTGATAAAATGTTTTGTTAAGGATTCTTGAGTTATTGATGTTCTATTGCATAGCTTATGAGCCAAGTGACTTTATGATGACGAAAAGAATGTATATATGTGTTGAATTCATGAAAAGTATCTATGATGTTGCAATTTGAACACCTTGTTGAGGGGGTGACATGCCTCAATCACCTTGTTGAAAGGGTGTCATGTCTCAATCACCTTGATGAGGGGGTGCCAAGCCTCGGTTTGCCTTGTTAAGGGGGTGCCAAGGTTCAATCACCCTGTCGAGGGGGTACCAAGCCTCTGTTGCCTTATGGAGGGAGTACCAAGCCTCAATCATCTTGTCGGGGGATGGTATGGTTGTACCACCAATTCAGGAGTATATACCTCAATCTCCTTTCAAGGGGTAGGTATGCCTTGGAGTTCGAGTAATAGTTTGCTTGGTCTATGATGATGGTCTCTCCCTACACATGTAATATGTTTTATATAATCATGTTTTACTTCAAGATTTGATCATGCATATCATGTTGTTATTACTCTTATCCCTTGCCTATTATCATAATTTTGACTATTTTGTCTATCTCTTGTTGCATTGCATCCTGCATACTTAGTACATTCAAACGTACTAACGCATACTCTATGCCTATATGATATTACCATGTAGGGATCGGAGCTCAGTTTGATCATCCTCCTCCTCCACGTGGCTAGTATTATCTCTTGAAGCAATCTTTGGTGAGTCCTCAAATTCGAGGACAATATCTATTGATTTCATGCTATGTAAAGACTCTTTTCTTTTGCTAGATGCTTATGACTATAAGGGTGAGCTTGGAAAGTGTCGCTGCCCCTGCTCAATTCCATGTTTAGAGGTATTGTTGGACAAGTGATGTAATTATGCTTTGAAATTTGACTATTCTATGCTATACAAGTATTAAACTCTTCTCTTTAGCCCCAAATCCCCTTATTTATGTCTATGTTGTTGATATCTTTCTTCCGCGACCAAGGATGTGTGTATGATATGCTAAGAGGCTTGTTTGGGGTCCCTTCGGGTTCCCCATTGCCGTGTCACATCTAGGTCCTAGTTTATGTCGTGAACATCTCTTGGCTTGGGTAATTTTCTTGGATGCATTTTCTAAAAAGCACAAAGATCAATCATTAGACTTAGAGGTCCTTAGGACACATTCTACAACACGATATGAATCATGAAAGAAATGAATCATTTCCAAAAACGTCTCATAGCCTCATACTCATAGATATGGTGCACTTCAAACCCATAAATAAGACTTTACTTAATATGGCATGTTCGACTCTCTAGGATACTTTAAAACCTTAATCTTTGATACTAAGTTTGTCATGATCCAAGCTAGAACCTAGGTGTAACATGGCACATGAGATCACCGATAGAAGTTCAAACTAGCCTTCTTAGAATATCGTAAGTATTTAAGGTAAATAAAGCAAATGCATAAGCGAAAGATGGACATGATCATAAATAAAAGTATGGGAGTGATAAGAAGTACTTATAACATAGGGACAATACCTCATGCCCAACAAGCCTCTAAATCATAGACTGGGGTAGAGATTAAGACATGTCCCTAGCTCACCCTCAATAAAAATAAAAGACAGTCTCAAATACATCATAGAAGCTATGTAATAAAAAGGTTTCGTTCTTGAAGTATGAGAACTCATCCAATCCAGCTCTAAGAGAAATTCAAATTTAGACACGAGGATGAGGAGGAAGGTAGTCGCCTGTACCTACATTGTGGTATAATATAGGTATAAAGTATGTGTTAGAACATTTTAGTATGTTTGAATGTACTAAATGTGCGGAATGCAATACAATATAGATAAATATCATCAATAGTTGCATAATAATGATAAATGAGCAAGGGCACATATGTAGAACCAAAGTAGAGAAAGGAATCGACATACCAATATGCAATGAGCGAAATGATACATGATATTACAATACATCAAAATATTTGAGAATGTCACTGTAATCGATAATAAGATCATGCAAGTTATAACATGAAATCATGATTTTGCCCCTACATCAAAACAATGGTAGCCTACTTGCCAAGGTAGGACTATAAATGTCATATCATAAGCTATGTGGATCCGCTAGCAACCTAAATTGGAAAACATCATCATTCCTATGGTGGCTTGTAGTTATGAGATAATGAAATTTACTTCAAATGGGTCATGTCTCAACTAACAGGTGAGCCGTAATCTTAAGATCCTCTCATGTTAAGTCAACATCCCATGAAATATATAATGTATACACATAGCCATATTCATCATAATTAACATAATTCATACTTGTACATCATCATCATAAACTTGATCATAGTCTCACAGTTCAAAATATCATGCATCAGAGTAGCACATTTCATACTACAGTCCTAGGTCACCCTTTGAAATTTTGAATCCTCCCGTTGGGACCCCAAACAACCTCAAGGTGCTAAATCCCCTACTTGGGTCATAGGTCACATTTCGAAATCCTGAATTGCCCCTTTGGGTCCCCAAGTCAACCTCAAGGTCCTAAATTTTCTATTCATAATCATAAGCTTGTTTGAGAATCTTGGACATGCATGAGCATGTTACAAGTGATAGGCATATGGCATTGGTTCATATCCCACAAGTTTAAAATCATGATAATTGAATAAACACATGCATAATCATTGAATTGTTGATCATTTGAATGAACTCATGCATGAACTTAATAATAATCATAACATACTTGGAGAAATCTCATGTAAATCATGTAATTAATATAATTTTGAATTGATTCATGCATAATCTAGTATACAAAGGCAATCTACATCATAATAATATCATTTGAACTCAAAACCATGAAAAACCTAATTTAATTATATTTGAAACTAAATGGATAATGGAGAAAATAAGTTGCGCTCAATGGGTGAAAGGTATCCATGGATGAATCCTAGATATCTTAATGAGAATTGAAGAATGAAGGATGAATTGACTTGGAACTTGAGGGTTCTTCAACTAATTCCTCACTTCAGCTTGAGGGTAGACTTGACGATGAAGATTGATGAGAGAATTATGAATTTAGGAGAATAAGAGGGAACGAAGGGCTTAGAATAGTTAGAATAGCACAGGAGGGATAAAAAGGTCCAAAAAGTATCCTGAGAAATTAAAACATAGATGAGAAGAAAGACCAAAAAGTCCTCACATGAGTATTCAAAGCTCACTGCACGAACCCCTTCAAGACACCCTCCATAAGTCGTGAAGGAAACCACGACCTGAGGAGGGTCTGGTGGTACGAACCTTGCACATGAAAGCCTCCACACAAGCCAAGGGCCCCTCCACAAACCCCTTCATAGACAGTGATGTACACCTACTGTCCATGAAGGGAGTCTTGGTGAGGATCCTGGGCCAAAATTTTTTGAAACACATTTTCAAGTCTCGATTTCACCTTTTGAAGTATGAGGCCCTACAAATTTAAGAGGCTATCAACTACAACCTATAATTGTTTTTTGTTCTTAATCTTTAGATGAGACTTTACAGTTTTGGGCTTAGCATGAGCAGACTGGGCCTTTTGCTAGAGTTAATATGGTTGTTTTTATTTTTTGACTATATTTTATATATGTGTGTGTGCGCGCCTTTGATTTGATTATTTTTTTATTTTTTAAAATAAATTTAAGACCTTACCAAATATTTATTGATTTTTAAAAATTTAAAGTCACTCCAAAACAAAACCAAATGAAAATCGATTTATTTAATCGGTTTGGTTCAATTTTTTGATTTAGATTAATTTTTATCCAAACCATGAATACCCCTAAACTAATGCATATTTGTCATGTATGTGTTAGTTTTATCGTATTTACATACTGTCTTGTGTTTTTCATTATTATTCTCTCTTTTTGTTCCCTTTGCTTTCCTTTCCTTTTTGTCATATCTAGTCTTTTCGGTTGATGGCTTTTTGAGACGAGGACTTCAGGAAATAGCCTCTCTACTTCTATGAGGTAGTAGTAAGGTTTGCGTACATTCTACCCTCCTCAGACCCCACTAGTGGGATTACACTGGGTATGTTATTGTTGTTGTTATTGTCGTATAGCTTTT
The DNA here is from genome assembly GCA_026153255.1 of Solanum medicagineum. Classification (NCBI taxonomy): domain Eukaryota; kingdom Viridiplantae; phylum Streptophyta; class Magnoliopsida; order Solanales; family Solanaceae; genus Solanum; species Solanum medicagineum. The sequence continues at coordinate 7,944,498 of JAPFFP010000012.1, read as the reverse complement.
TATGATATTACTGAATATCATCCCATATCGAAGTTTAATTTTGATTACCGCATTGCTGAACTGGGATATAAAATTTTGATGTTTGAGATTGACTTTTATCTACTGATTATCAAATTCTAACTTTGAAATTTCAGAATTGAATATCAAACGCTTATCTCTGCTATTTAATGCTGATTTTTCCAAGAAAATTTATATATTTTTGGCCACTAATTAAATAAATGAATACTAAAAAATAACATTTCAAATTTTATATGTCAAAATCAAATTTATTTTAACATAAAATTTTAACAATTATAAATGACTAAAAACAAAAAAAAAATCAATTAATTGGTCACCAAAATTGAGAGCATATATGATAGAAGCAGTTTCGTCACGACCCAAAATAGGCTGTGAGTGGCACCTGTGCTTACCATCTTATGTGGGCGAACCAATGATACAAATCTCAACCTATATCAATGGTTCAACGTACAAAATATGATAATAATCGAAAGCTCAAACTTATAAAATTCGGAAATAACAATATCATGACTCAAACTAGGGCCTAGATGTGACACGACGAATGGGGAACCCGAAGGGACCCCAAACAAGCCTCTCAACATATCATACACACATTTTTCGTCGCAGAAGCAAGATAAACAACAAGAGAAACATAAACAAGGGAAATTGGGACTAAGGGAGAGATTTTAACACTTAAATAACATAGATGAATCAAAACTCAAGAATAATACATAACTTGTCCAACAACACCTCTAGACATAGAACTTAGCAGGGGCCAAGACAAACAACCGGGCTCACCCTCATAGTAATGACCATAAGTATTCCAAAATATATAAGATGTAGTCTAAGCATAAGCATGAAAGAAAATAGATATTATCCCCGGACATGAGGACTCACCAAAGCTAACTTGAATAATCCGTCTAGCCACATAAAGGAGAATTAATGGGAGCTCCAGTTCAGACATGGTAATATCATGTAGGCATATAGTATGCATTAGTACGTTTGATTGTACTAAGTATATAGGATGCAAAGCAATAAGGGATAAGCAACATAATCGAAATGCATAAACATAGGTAATGAATAAGCATATAGCAATATGGCATGCATGGATGATGCTTAGAGTAAGTCATGCTTACATAGAACATAATATGTGTGTAAAAAGTGACCATCAATATAGAATATCCAAGGCCTACCACCCCCTTGGAGAGGCGATTGAGGTACAAACCCCTCAACGTGGTTATTGGGGTACATACCCCCCAATCATGGTAGTAGGAGCCCACTACCTCACGAGCAACGCAATCGAGGTACAAACCCCTCAATGTGGTTATTGAGGTACATACCCCCCAATCATGGTAGCACGGGCCTACTACCTCCCGAGCAAGGCAATCGAGGTACAAACCCATCAATGTGGTTACTTGGGCCTACAACCCCCTGAGCGAGGCTTGGTCAACTCACAACACTATAGATGAAAATGACACATATATACATTCCTTTCATCATCATAAAGTCATTCAAATTATAAGCCATGCTTTAGACTTTCAACAACTCAAGAATCCATAACCAGACATTTTATCAAACACTTGGCGGGTGTGCAATGCTAGTGTAAAATCATGTAATTAAAGAGTGAAATCATGCAAGAAATCTTGAAGTAAATCAACCCACCAACACTTGGTAATATCCTAATGCGAGATACATCAAGACCCTTCATCAAATCCACAATGGATCATAGATTCATAACTCAAAACATGCTTACACAGTCACACTTTTACAAAACCCCAACATAGTTCATAGTCAAATTCATAGTAAGTAAAACCCATAAGTAAATCAACTTAGAAACATAATATTTAGGTAAAAAGGGAGCTTGAGCACCATGGGTGAAAGGACTCAATGAAATGAAACCTATACACCTCAACTTTGGAGAATTCCTTGATGAAGATGGAGATGAGAACTTGAAGTTTAAGTTATATACTTAAGACTCGGAATGAGATTTGGGACTTGAATTTTGAATGAAATATTTGCCTAAGTGTTTGAGAGAGTAATGGGCAATGTCTTGTATGATATGAAGGTGAAATGTGGCTAAGTATAGGTATTTTTACACATGGGAAGACTTAGGCCCAAGACCCAAAAGCTTTTGACAGAACTAAAAATAACTGGGCAAAAATAACACTAATCCGCACCCTAGCCGCGTCGCGCCAAGGGCGCGGACTCATTCTAGATAAGAAAATTTTGGGAAATTAAAATTGTGATGCGTTTGCTCTAAAATCGGGGTTAGACCCATTTTCCACTCAATATTGCCCACGATCAAGAATATGAAGTCAGATTTTCAATATCACACACGAATTTTGAGATATATAAAAAGCACGATTTTGGACACTTTTGAGGAATATTTTCAGGCACTTTTGGGGTTGTTTCAAACAAAATTCATTAAGTCTATTACTTAACATTCCCTAAAAGTTGAAAGTTATCACCTCAAGGACATCTAATCTCGAATACTGAGTCTAAGAGTAGAAACATCAAAATAAATAAATAAAATAGTTTATGTTCAAAAACTAAGGACATCATGCTATAATGGATAGAATCCAACATGAGCTAGAAGGTTAGCTCATTTTGAAATCTGATATATCAATGATCGGCTAGAGCTGAGTGTGAGTCAATGTTGATGGAACACTCGTTACACTCCATAAAAGCAAAACAAAAAAAATACACATAGGAGTCAATACGAGCCACATGTACTGAGTAGGTATCATCGGCCCACTCCAAAGCAAAACCAATAGACATAAAGTAATATCAGAAAATCAACTATAGAACTTAACAGTGCCAAGCAACAAACAACAAGTATTAGTGACAACACAATGAATCATGTATATAATCTGTCAATAATATCAGGAACACGCATGAGGACTCAAGTCTCCGCACCATGCTTCTTTGGGGAGATAGATTCTTTGAGATTGAGAATTTTAAATCATTTTAATATGTTTTCCTTTATTATTATCATGTCAAAACGTGGCACCTGATCCAATATATATCGTGTTGGAATATGACACCCGATCCAAATATACAGTGTCAGAATGTGACACCTGATCTAAATATATCATGTTGGAATGTGACACCTAATCCAAATATACCATGTCGGAACGTGACAGCCAAACAGCAACAACAACATACTCAGTGGAATCCCACAAGTGGGTCTAATGAGGGTAGAATATACACAGACCTTACCACTACCTCATAGAGGTAGAGAGGTTGTTTCCTGGGGAACCTCGTTTTAAAAATCCATAAGCAGAATAAACTAGATATGACAAAAGGAAAGGAAAGGAAAGGAAATAGAAAGAGAGACACCCGATCCAAATATATTATGTTTTAACGTGATACCCGATCCAAATATATCATATCAAAATGTGACACCTGATCAAAATATATCATGTTGGAACGTGACACTCGATCCAATTATACTTAATTCATCATTCTTTATCATCACTTTCCACTTCCTTAACAATATTTCACCAAGACTTCTTTATTCAAAGCATCTCCTTGATAAAATAAATTCAAGATTATGAATTTCATAGTCTTGGGATTTCAGACCAATCACAACAACATATCAATCATCTCAACCACAACAATTAAATGCATAGAAAACTTCACAATAATACTCAATGAATATCAATCACTATGAAGAGTCTTTCTATCATACAGAATAAACCATAACCTACCTCAACCGAAGAATTAAGGAACCAAAGTCAAGTAAGCTAGTTCACCACTGCTTTTCCTTTCTTCAATACCTTCAAACACTTTGAATCTATCAAATACATGATATTCACAAGTAAATAAGTTCATAAACACCCACATTCCTATATATCTAACCTAGACCCAAAAATTCATCTAATTCTATAATCTAGTTCCTAAATTTCAAGTCTAAGGTTAAACCTTAATTCCTTTAAAATAGCATAATTCTAATGATATTTATATAATACAATACACCTAGCATAATTACCTATACTTATATATCAAAACTTGAATTATAATATAATATTTAAAAGAATAAATTATACAAAAATTAACTGATACTAAAAGTGCTGCAAGAAAAAAAAATGATTCGCTAACCTATATTAGAAGAACCTCTTAAATTTTGACATTGAAACTGCCAAACACATGACACCAATAGTTTAGCCTATAATTCCTACAATCTATGTTTTATATATAATATAATATACATTCATATGTATTAAAAGTAAGCATATAATTCTATTGGCCAATCCCTCGGGTGCCGTCATCACCATTACTAAATTACAACCATTCCTTAGTTTTGATTTGGTTTCCACCAGTAATATACCAAAATTCACCTTATTGTTAATAGGGATAAAACATTAAAATTATAAGTACCTTTCAGTGGCCTTGAAGCTGTGAGAATCTCCCTCCGAAGTGGCGATATGCATGAAGCAGTACTTAGCTTTCGTGCACCGCTTAGTTGAAACCTCTTGATATTATTCCATATTTTGGTTAAAAAAAAATTTCTTCCCTCTCTTTTTAACTAATTATATATTAAAAGTGATAAATTCTATTATTTATTTTAATTAATATTGGATAAGTGGTGTAGAGTATTACCTAAACTATCAATTTAACCCACTAGTTAATTTAACAATCTAAAATTACCCCTCATATAAATAATAAAATTTATTGAATCGTCCAAAATATCCCTTAAAACAATTTACTAGATAAATCTTTTATAACACACAAAACTCGATATCTCAAAACGACTTAATAGCCCATTACAAGTTTATAGAAATTTACATATACTATCTTAAAAATATATTTATTATTTATAGTAATAATAATTTTTCTTCTATACACTTATAATATATTTAAAATACAATATTAATATATATTACAAAAAAATTATTTTAGAATATATATAATACACATTTTACTAATGAACAGTATATTTATCACATATTTTAATACTAAAGGTGCATAACACGTGCTAAGAACAGGCCCATCAGTTGAGAATTATTTATTGTATTTGTTATATTTTGATAGGTGCAAAGGTTGATGCCTTCTCCCTCACACACCAACGTGGTAGCATAACGTGCCCAGATCTCGTAACTTTATGTGAACTAAAATATATCCTCTTGCACCAACCAAGCATTCAAAACAATTTTAAACCTTACATAAATCATGTATCATATATAAATATTTAATAACAGTTTCAACATTTAAAGAAAATAATAAAAAAAGGACAGGCTCAATTCCTCTTGCCTACATAACATTAACACACACTCTCAACTTTTCTTGAAAGCATCTAGTTCTATTCCATAGCTTTATTTTTTTGGTTTGAAAGCATCTGCTTTCTAATTTGCTTGGTTTAGAACTTTTGTTCCTATTGACCTTTTCCAACATCAAATACCTTGCTAGAGATAAACTTGACTTGAATATTATATTTCCTCTAAACTTCTCCAGAATCAATATCCCAAACTTCAATAACCTTTAGTTTTACAAAATATTTTGCAAATCATAAGCAAATATATACCAACTTTTCAGTAAAAAAGATATGTAAGTATAGTTTCAAAAGCAGAACTTATGCTGAAGAAACTTGTTTAGCATCCACGTCATTTGTCTAAACCACCAAAAAGAGATTCCACTTAAAACCGTATTGATTTTTCTTTTTGGGAAGCAATATGACACCCATAGGGTACTCAATTTGGACTTGCTTTACACCTTTTCAATCACTTTTGAAAATTTTCATATAAACTTTGTTGTTTATCTAGTCATAATGATTTCTAATTATACACGTATTTTTAGAAAAAAATCACACGAATGCTCCTGAAATACAGATGAACGCATAAAACAAACTATAAATTTATCATAGCAGCAAATTAAGATATATCACAAGTTCTCCTCCTCTTTTAGGACACCTATTTCATGCCTATTCTTTTATCTGAGAGTAATTATTCCACACTGCCAGATGTCTCTAATCTTCTAAAGAATTATTTGATTTCTATTTAAGATAACGTAATACCAGAAGAACTAAAACATATCAGTTTGTACATAATATGTCGTCGAGGTTTAACATTCTTGAATATATTATAATTTTGGGACAAGACTTCCTTTTTTTAAGACAAAGAATAAGCAGAGAATGAGTTCTTCCGAATCTTTGAACGAAAAGAGAGAGAAGATTAAATGAGGATTCCAGATCACAACTATATCTAATTAAAAATATAAAGAAGTTAGGAAATTGGAATGACATAGTAGTGAGCAAAAGTTATCCCGAAACGACCCCAAAAAGTGTCCGAAAACGTGCCTCGGAATGTCTGAATTTTAAATTCCTTATATCTCAAAATCCGTTAGCTATTTCGAAAATCCGACTCCATAATCTTGTTCAGGGGGTCCAAATAAGGTTAAAAGGGGTCTAACCCCGATTTAAGAACAAAAGATTAGTAATTATGAAATTCCAAGAATGCAAATTCCAGTGGGGTTTTCGCGACCCCCTCGCAACGCGCCCCTGTACATTTTGGGGACTGTTTTTTTTTTTGTTCAGTCCAAGACTTCTAAGTCTTTGGCCTAAGTGTTCCAAAACGTACTTTTTACCCATCTTAGTCAAATTTCACCCTCATATCATCCTAAACATTTCCCAATACTCACTCAAACACTTAGTCATATTTTTAGTCCCCAAACTCAAGTCCCAAACCCTCATCCCAAGCTAAGGTTCTCCTTCAAGGTTCTTCTTCAAGATTTAAGTCTCCATCTCCAATCTTCACCAAGTTCATCTCTAAGCTAAGGTATGTGGGTTTCTTTCATGGGTTTCTTTCACCCATGATACCTAAGCCTCCTTTTACTTAAATTGCATAATTTAAATTAGATTTACAAATGGGTCTTGCTTATTATGAAATTCACTGCACACTATGTTAAAACTATGTATAGTTGTGACTATTTTGCCATATTTTAAGCTATAAATCTTTGATATATTGTAAGATTTGAGAAGGGGTTTTGATGTATATTGCTTGAGGGTGTTGCAAAGTGTTGTTTGATGGTTCTACAATGAATTTTCTTGCATTGTTGCATCTCTACATTTCATGGTTTTACACTAGCATTACACACCCTCTTGATAAAATGTCCAGATATGGTTTCTTGAGGAGTTGAAGGTCCAAAGCATGAGATATGATATGATGACTATATGATGATGAAATGAGCTTATGTATATAATATACTCTATATAAAGTGTTGTATTAGACCATACCCAATCTGGGGGGATAAGAGTCCGGGTAACCATGTCGGGGGTTTGTACTCATCAACCATTTGAGGGGTTTGTACTTTGCCATCCTGTTGATAAGGTGTGATTATCATCAACCATGTGAGGGGTTTATACCATACAACCACCAACGGGTTTGTACCTTGAATAGCTAGTTTGGTCTCTTCTACACATATGATATCCTATATGAGCATGAGTTACTTAAGCATGTTTTACCTAAGCATTGATCATACATGCCATATTGTTATATTATGCCTTTTTCTTAATATTATGCATTTTGATTATGTTGTCTATTTGTTGCATTGCATCATACATACTTAGTACATTCAAATGTAGTAATGCATACTCGATGGCTACATGATGTCACCATGTAGGAGCCGGTGCCCGAATTGATCATCCTCCTCCACGTAGCTAGTTTGGTGCTATTCAAGCTAGTTGGTGAGTCCTCTACTTTGGGGACCTCAGTCTATACTCTCTTGTTATGTATTGAGACACTCTTCTCTATTTTCTATTTGACTATGAGGGTGAACCCGATTGCTTTCTCTTGGTCCCTGCTTTTATCTATGTAGTAAAGGTGGTTGTTGGACAACTTATGTATCTATATGAACGTGACTCTTGTCTCTTGACTATGAGATTGTGCAAGATTTTCCCTGAGCCCCTTTGCCCTATTCTTGTTCATTAATGTTTTATATGCTTCCACGACCAATGATGTGTCACGACAAGTTAAGAGGCTTGTTTAGGATTCCATCGGGTTCCCCATTCGCCGTGTCACGTCTAGGACCTACCCTTGGGTTGTGACAAACTTTGTATCAAAGTACTAGGTTGATAGATCCTCAAAGTCTAACCCACCGCGTCATTAGAGTCCTGTTCATGGTTGTGAAGCGCGCCATGACTATGAGTAGGAGGCTATGAGATTTTCTTGGAAATGTTTCTCTTCTTCATGCTCTAGATCGTGCTATAAAGTTGTAGTGAGTTTTTCCCCCTATTGATTATGTTTTTGCTATGCTAGATCATGCCAAACACTAGAGAAAGAATGGCCCAAACTCTCGAGGAGCAACCTACCAATAGTGAGCTCCGGGATGCTCTCACTATGCTTGCCCAAGTGGTGGCCAACCAAGTCAATCAAGGGGCCCAATCCCCTCATGCTACTACCTGGGAGGTAGGGTAAGAGGCTTCATGAGAATGAATCCTCCGGTATTCTATGGGTCAAAGGTGATGAAGATCCACAGAGTTCGTTGATGAGGTTTACAAAATCTTGAATATCATGGGTGTTGGGCTAAATGAAAAGGCGAAGTTGGCAGCATACCAACTCAAAGGGGAAGCTCAAATATGGTATGGTCAATGAAAGGATAAGAAGGGAGTTGGTAATGTGGTGCTTTGGGAGGAGTTCAAATTGGATTTCCTTAATCGGTTCTTCCCTCTTGAGCTTAGGGAAGCTAAGTTGGTGGAGTTTATTAACTTGAAACAAGGTGCTATGAGTGTGAGGAAGTATGCCCTCAAGTTTAATCAACTCTCAAAGTATGCTCCTCATTTGATGATTGATCCTAGATCTAGGATGAATAAATTCGTGATGAGGGTCTCCGACTTGGTAAGTGAAGAATACCGGTCCGCCATGCTAATGGGTGACATGGACTTGTCTCAGTTAATGAATTATGCCAAGCAAATGGAGGAGGAGAAATTGAGGAAGAGAAGGGGGCATGAGGCCAAGAGGCCCCGATTTTAGGGCAAATTCCAAAAGGGTGCTAAATTTCGCCAAGGAAAGGACCTTCTCATGCTACTAATAGGGGTTTGCCAATGACTTCCCTAGGCCTCAATGTGTTGGTGGGGTAGCTCCTATTGATGTATGCCCTAAATATGGAAGGAGCTATAGATGCCCATGTTTGAAGGGTTCTAATGCATGCTATGAATGTGGGGAGCTTGGTCACAAGAAGGTAGATTGTCCAAGAAACCATGGAAAAGTCTAGGGTGCTAATGCCGACCCATTGGGTAGAGGTGGTCCTCAAGGTGGTGCCCCAAGGCACAACCGATTTTATGCACTACATGGGGGCAAGAGGTTGGTGAGGTCCCCTTATTGTTACCGGTATGTTGAAAATCTTTGACTTAGATGTATATGCTTTGATTGATCCGGGTGTCACTCTTTCCTTTGTTACCCCTTTTGTTATTAAAACTTTCCATGTTGTCCCCGATTTGTTGCATGAGTCATATGAAGTGTCTACTCCTATTAGTGTCTCTATTGTTTCTAGGAAAGTTTATAAAAATTGTCTCATTTGCATTTCGTATAAGTTGTTGCCTTCTGACCTTGTTGAACTAGACGTGTTTAATTTTGATGTCATTCTTGGGATGGATTGGTTGCATGTCTACTATGCTTCTATTGATTATAGAACCCGTTAGGTCAAGTTTCGATTTCCTAATGAACTCGTCCTTGAGTGGGAAAGTCAAGATGTGGTGGTGAAGGGTAAATTCATTTCATGCATTAAAGCTCATAAGTTGATTTCTAGGGGGTGTTTGTATCATCTTGTGAGGGTTAAAGATGTAGAGTCCAAAGTCTCTTCCATTGAGTCGGTTCTAGTTGTAAATGAGTTTCTTGGTGTCTTCCCAAATGACCTTCCTATTTTCCCTCCCGAAAGGGAGATAGATTTTGGCATGGATCTCCTTCCCGATACTCAACCTATCTCCATTTCTCCTTACCATATGGCCCCGGCAGAGTTGAAGGAGTTAAAAGAGCAATTGAAAGATTTTTTGGAGAAGGGATTTATTAGACCTAGTCCATCACCTTGGGGTGTTTTGATGTTGTTTGTGAAAAAGAATGATGGGTCACTTAGAATGTGCATTGACTACCAGCAACTCAATAGGATCACCATCAAGAATAGGTATCCTCTTCCAAGGATTGATTATTTGTTTGACCAATTGCAAGAGGCTAGCTTCTTCTCTAAGATTGATTTTCAGTCCGGGTATCATCAAGTGAGGGTGAGGGAGTATGGCCTTCTAAAGACGGCCTTCCAGACTAGATATGTGCGTTTAAGAGTTTGCTGTGATATCGTTTGGGTTGACCAATGCACCGGCTATCTTCATGGACCTAATGAATAGGGTCTTCAAACCTTACCTTGATTCCTTTGTTTTGGTCTTTGTTTATGATATTTTGATCTATGCACATAGTAGGGAGGACCATATAGGTCATTTGAAGGTTGTGTTGCAAAGATTGAGGGAGGAGAAATTTTATGCCAAATATGACAAGTGTGAATTTGTTGAAGGTGATTGCATTCTTAGGTCATGTGGTGTCGGGGGATGGTATAAAAGTGGATCCTAAGAAAATCAATGTGATTAGAAATTGGCCTATACCATAGACCCCGTCGGATATTAGGAGCTTCTTGGGCCTAACGGGTTATTATAGAAGGTTTGTGAATGGGTTCTCCTCCATTTCTATCCCTATGACCAAATTGACTTAAAAGAAGGTTAAGTTTGTTTGGACCGATGAATGTAAGAGGAGCTTCCAAACATTGAAAGACAAGCCTGTGTCTGCTACTATATTGTCACTACCGGATGGGCTTGAGGACTTTCTTGTTTATTGTGATATATTTAGAGTTGGTTTGGGTTGTGTGCTAATGCAAAATGGTAAGTTCATAGCCTATGTTTCTAGGCAACTCAAGGTGCATGATAGGAACTACCCCACCCACGATCTAGAGTTAGTCGTTGTTGTGTTTGAATTAAAGATTTGGCGTCGCTACTTGTATGGGTTGCATGTGGATGTGTTCACCAATCATAAGAGCCTCCAATATGTCTTCACTGAAAAGGATCTCAATTTGAGGCAAAGGAGATGGTTAGAACTTCTTAAAGACTATGACATAAGTGTGCATTATCATCCGATTAAGGCAAATATGGTGGCGGATGCCTTGAGTCGGCTGTCTATGGGTAGGTTAGCCCATGTTGAAGGTGGTAGGGAGATGGCTAGGGAGGTGCATCAATTGGCTAGATTGGGGGTTAGGTTGGAGGAGGTTGGTGGTGATGGTGTGGTTGTTACTGATGGGTTTAAGTCTTCATTGGTTGATGAGGTGATAGCAAAACAAGATCTTAACTCTTCCTTGCTTAAATTGAAGGCCTTGGTGAAAGAAGGAAAAGTAGAGGTTTTATCCCAAGGGGGAGATGGTGCCCTTAGGTACCAAGGTAGGTTGTGTGTTCCTTGTGTTGATGGTTTGAGGGAGAAGATCCTTGATGAGGCCCACAATTCTTCTTATTGTATCCACCCCGGTTCCACCAAAATGTATAGACTTGAGAGATGTATATTGGTGGGGAGGCATGAAGAGGGACATTATCGAATTCGTTTTTGGTTGCCATAGTTGTCAATAAGTCAAAGCCGAATATTAAAGGCCGGGTGGCCTAACCCAAGACATAGAGATTCCCACTTGGAAGTGGGAGGTGATTAATATGGATTTTGTAGTTGGGTTGCCCGAGACTAGAAAATGTTTTGATTCCATTTGGGTGGTGGTTGATAGGATGACGAAATCGGCTCATTGTCTACCAGTTAAGACCACATCTGGGGTTGAAGAGTATGCAAGGATGTATATCCATGAATTAGTGAGGTTGCATGGGGTTCCTTTGTCCATCATATCGCATCGTGGTGCACAATTCACTTCACACTTTTGGAGGTATTTTTACAGGGTCTTAGAACAAAAGTTCACCTTAGTACGGCCTTCCACCCTCAAACGGATGGCCAAGCCGAGAGGACAATTCAAACCCTTGAAGATATGCTTAGGGCATGTGTAATGGAATTGAGGGACAGTTGGGAGGACATCTACCTTTGACTGAGTTTGCCTACAACAATAGCTATCACTCTAGTATCAATATGGCTCCTTTTGAGGCTCTTTATGGGAGACGTTGTAGATCACTGGTTGGTTGGTTTGAGATTGGAGAGGTGGCTTTATTGGGACCGGATCTAGTTATGGAGATTCTTGAAAAGGTTAGGATGATTAGGGAAAGGTTAAGAATAGCCAAAAGTCATCAAAAATCTTACGCCAATGTGAGACGAAGAGACCTTAAATTCAAGTGGGTGATTGGAACTATCATGCTAGACTAAAGGAAAGGTGTCATTTATTTGAAAGTGTCACCAATGAAAGGTGTCGTCCGATTTGGTAAAAATGGGAAGTTGAGTCCAAGATATGTTGGTCCTTATGAGGTCTTGAAGAGGATTGGCAAGGTAGCTTATGAGTTGAAGTTTTCTAGTGAAATGAAATTGGTTCATCTGATGTTTCATTTCTCTATGTTGAGGAAATGTGTTGGTGATCCTAATGTTATTGTGCCTCTTGATATTGTAGGTGTTGTTAATGATAACTTGACTAATGAGAAGGTTCCAGTTCAGATCTTAGATAGGAAAGTGAAGAGATTGAGGAACAAGAAAGTAGCATCCGTTAAGGTCCTTTGGAGGAAACAACAAATCGAAAGTGCTACTTGGGAGGCCTAAGCGAACATGCAAAAGTGGTACCCTTATTGTTTCCACTCCAGTCAAGCCTAATGTACTAATCCTAAGTCCTCTATGTGATTTCATGTCTTATATTTCAGCCCCTGTGTCATTCATATGCATTCATGTTTAAGTTGGCAAGTTATGATGATTTTACACTTATGTTGAGATTTTGAAAATGGTGTTTTTAATGTAATGTTGCATTTTAATTGGGGCTGATTTGTTATGATCATTCTTGTCTTGTACATCTCTTTTACATTGGGGGATGAAAGCTCCCATGAGGGAGATATTGAAACGACCCCAAAAAGTGCCCGAAAACGTGCCTCGCAATGCCTGGAATTTTAAATTCATTATATCTCTAAATCCGTTTGCTATTTCGAAAACCTAACTCCATATTCTTGTTCAGGGGGTCCAAATTAGATGAAAAGGGGTATAACCCCGATTTAAGAGCGAAAGATTAGCAATTATGAAATTCCAAGAACGCAAATTCTAGTGGGGTTTTCATGACCCCCTCGCGACGCGCCCCTGTACATTTTGGGGACTGTTTTTTTTTTTTTTTAGTTCAGTCCAAGATATCTAAGTCTTGGGCATAACTATTCCGAAATGTGTTTTTACCCATACTTAGCTAAATTTCACCCTCATATCATCCTAAACATTTTTCAATACTCATTCAAACACTTAGTCATATTTTCAATCCCCAAACTCAATCCCAAACCCTCATCCTAAGCTAAGCCTCTCCTTCAAGGTTCTTCTTCAAGCTTCAAGTCTCCATCTCCAATCTTCACCAAGTTCATCTCTAAGCTAAGGTATGTGAGTTTCTTTCATGGCTTCCTTTCACCCATGATACCCAAGCCTCTTTTTACTTAAATTGCATGATTTAAAGTTTATTTACAAATGGGTCTTGCTTATTATGAAATTCACTGCACACTATGTTAAAACTATGTACAGTTGTGACTATTTTGCCATGTTTTGAGCTATAAATCTTTGATCTATTGTAAGATTTGAGAAGGGGTTTTGATGTATATTGCTTAAGAGTGTTGCAAGGTGTTGTTTGATGGTTTTACAATGAATTTTCTTGCATGATTTCATCTCTATATTTCATGGTTTTACACTAGCATTACACACCCTCTAAGTGTTTGATAAAATCCGGATGTGGTTTGTTGAGAAGTTGAAGGTCCAAAGCATCAGATATGATATGATGACTATATGATGATGAAATGAGCTTATATATATGATATACTCTATATAAAGTGTTGCATTAGACCATACCTGATCCGGGGGATAAGAGCCCGGGTAACCATGTCGGTGGTTTGTACTCATCAACTATGTGGGGGATTGTACTTCGCCACCATGTTGATAAGGTGTGATTATCACCAATCATGTGAGGGGTTTATACCACACAACCACCAAGGGATTTGTACCTTGAACAGCTAGCTTGGTCTCTTCTACACATATGATATCCTATATGAGCATGAGTTACGTAAGCATGTTTTACCTAAGCATTGATCTTACATGCCATATTGTTATATTATGCCTTTTGCTTTATATTATACATTTTGATTATGATGTCTATCTATTGTTGCATTGCATCCTACATACTTAGTACATTCAAATGTACTTACAAATACTATGTGCCTACATGATGTCACCATGTAGGAGCCGGTGCCCGAATTGATCATCCTCCTCCATGTGGCTAGTTCGGTGCTATTCAAGTTAGTTGGTGAGTCCTCCACTTCGGGGACCTTAGTCTATAATCTCTTGTTTTGTATTGGGACACTCTTCTTTATGTTCTATTTGACTATGAGGGTGGACTCCATTGCTTAGTCTTGGCCCCTGCTCTTATGTATGCAGTAGAGGTGGTTGTTTGACAAGTTATGTATCTATATGATCTTGACTCTTGTCTCTTGATTATGATATTGTGCAAGGTTTTCCCTTAGACCCTTTGCCCTATTCTTGTTCTTTTATGTTTTATATGCTTCCACAACCAATGATGTATAATGACAAGTTAAGAGGCTTGTTTAGGTTTCCTTCGGGTTCTCTATTCGCCGTGTCACGTCTAGGCCCTACGCTTGGGTCCTAACATATCCACAAAAGTATGAATAGAAGGATAAACGAAAGCTCAAATCAAGCAGCATTCTAACTACCTATTGGGGTGTCATAGTACATAGCCCTAGCACTTTCCCAAAAGTATACAACCCCAACTCATGATAAACATCGAAATGTTTTCTAGGAAACATTTCGTGCATCTCAACCATTTACAAATAAGTAATTATGTGGAGTTGATTCAATTTCACTAATTGCTCCTACACAAGGTGTCGGATGTATATGTATAATTATTGTATGATCTCATCTAGCTTTGATTATTCTTTTAAATGGCTCTACTACTGTATGTGCTCATTTGACCATTCTGTGTTGATTTGCAGCAATCTATAGATCCTCCTTCATATGCATGATCTTTTCTTCAATCTATCTTTCTGTATGTCAATTTGTCTCTCATTTATTCTATTTTTGTGACTTTTCTTGTCATGTAAGGTTAGGCAACAGAAGTAATAGAATGAAAATATCATTAATATCGACACAAGGAAAAACATTTTTCGTTAGTGTGTTATATTGATCCGCCAAAAAAGGATACGGATTATTTATTATAGTAAATGAATAGTAAGTTGGAAGTCAAAATGTAATACGATACCAAATAAACAAAGCACTTTATTGTCAAGGAGTACTGAACTCTTCCATATTTAAATTAACAATTTGAATTCAAAATATTAGTGGATACACTCCTTCAGTAGGGAAATACTTACGGTATTTGTAAAGAGGACAAATACCAGAGTCATCAGTAAAATAATAAATCCATTAGAAAATATAAAAGCAATATGGTCCATGAATACTTCAGTAGAAACACGTATAAAGGCATTATCATTGAAGATGGAAGAACTTCCTAAGTCTCTTAATCTGTGATTTCGATCTAATTTGATTAAACATATGAGCAGCATCCCGCTGCAAATTAGATGCAAATATATCAATTGAAGAAGTATGATCAATCTAAAGAGTGAAATTTGAAAGATAACCTGACTCATTATAATCATTTTCAAATAGTAATGTATCAACATTTTCATTTCACAATGGTATGTCATTTACCAAAGTAAAGAACAAATGGTTGTCAGTGATAGCCGGAACTAGCGGAAGAGAATAAATTCTCAAAGTTACTCCTCTAAGTAAGGTTAACTAAGACATCTAATTAAAATTGACATTGTATTCCTTCCAGGTACTATTTGTCCTGTCTTAACTTTTTGTTTCATTTTTAACCAATTGAGAATTTTTAAAATCTTGTCCGTTAGTATTTCTGAAGTTCAATTAAACAATACATAAAACACAACACAGAGAATAACTACTTTGGTGTTATAGTTCAAAAATGAGAAAATATAGTAGAGATAAACGTACATATACAACTCAAATAGTTTAACTTATAGAATATAGAAGAAGAAATCAAAAGGCAAAAAAAATCGAAAATACTTAAATATCACTTATTCCTAGGCAGGCAAGCACAACAATGCTATCTATAATTTCTCCAGTACCACCAACGACACACGATGCAAGGATCTTTTCATTTTATAGGTCTAAGTGCCACAAGAATTTTAAGATAAAGTAAGAAGATAAAAGGGCTCTTCCGGAAAGCAAGGAGGGCTCACCAACTCTGGGATGCATTGATTTAGACTTCAATGGTGCATGGGCTGAAGTCCTTTTTCACCTGTATCTGCATCATAAAATGATGCAGGTCCAAATGGACGTCAGTACATAGAATATATTGGTATGTAAAATAGCTCAAGAAAATAAGGCTAAACTCACTCATCTCGACTCAACAACTCATGCTCAACTCAGTACATGCAAGTTTAAAGTACATCATGCTTTTTAAAATACTTTCGGTAAAAATAAACTTAGTTTAAAATATCATGCTCAAACAGTGTTGCTTAGGAGTGCCTTTTAACAGACATCTAATCCCATCACATTTAGTTTGGTCATGCACGATGAAGGTGACGTCATTGCCACGTTTGTCCTAGACTTGCCAAGGTAAAAGATGATCAACTCTCTCATCGATCCATAGTAAAATGTCCACTTTTTGGGAAAAGAGTCGCCAGAATGTGTTGTACGACTATTCTACGCTGGCAACGTAGTTCTGTGGGTTAGAGTAGATATTTACTCACTCCTAGCTCGGTGCTCGATACTCCTCCCAAGACTAAAACATGCTCAACTCATCAATCAAATCAATCCTCAATTTTCAATAAGTCAGTCAAATCTCAACCTCATTAGGTTATCTCATCTCAACTCACCTCAGTTACTTATCAACTCAATCAGTCCATGAAGGCAATCAACTCAACTCAGACTCGAATGGTCATTCAGACTCATTCATTAAGACTCATCATATGGTGCAACCAAGGTAATTATATATAGCAGTGTATGTGACTTAATACAAAATGCTCCTTATGCTCAATTTAACCAACTCAGATACTTAGACTCAACCCTAATTTGGTAACATGCATAAATTTTCATAAAATCATGCAATTTAGGGTTTATGCTATCAAGTATAAGACTTTACCTCAATTTACTGTCAAAAATTATGCAATGCAGCAAGTAATTCATACATTATCAGGAGAATTCATAACAAATGAAGGAACTTCTGTATTTGGATAATAGAATTCCCAAATCCCAACTCTTTTCCAACGTTTTACTCAAGTAGATGAAAGGGGTGTGTGAATGAATGCAGTTCCACACTTTAGTAAGCCTTACATACCTGGAGAAAGAAGAAATAATCCAACTCTAGTTAATCATGATGTTAGAATTGAGAACTCTTGCTCTTCTCCCTCCTCTAGTGATCTCAAGAAATACCTAAGGTGAAGAATTGTGGAAAATACACCTAGGGTTTCTTTCAGGACTTAAATTAAGTCCAAAACATCCAAGGGTTAAATTAAAAGGGACAAGAATAGACAAAATCCCTTCTTAAAAATTGTCGTCTGAGTCTACGAGACCCTGTCTATGGGCCGTAGACCATTCTACGAGTCATAGATGACCTCTCGTAAGCAAAGGGTCCTAAAAATTGAGTTACTAGAATTTGTCACGAAACCTCTTCTACATGTCGTAAAACGTCCTATGAGTCGTCTGCTAACTTGTAATTCAAGATATGAAAAGTTGATATTTTTACCATCAATTTACGAAACCAATCTACGAGTTGTGGATTACATTACGGGTCGTATACTAACTTGTATATAGGCCTCAGACTTAGAAAATTTCACTAAGTCATCTGGGGGTTTTACGAGACCTATTCTACGAGTCGCAGATCTATCTACGGGACGTAAATGGCCCTCTGAATCCTTCTTCAGTAGTTTTTATTAGTCGTTCCTCAACATCCTCTGTGCATCTACTCCAGATTAGGTAGAAGAAATTAGGGGGTATTACATTATCTCCCCCTTGGGATCATTCGTCCTCGAATGATGAGAAATCTAGGGATTTAGGTCAAAGCACGAATTTTACTATGGACTCTAACAATCAACTATCTCTCATCTCACTCATCTAATCAATAAAACAAGACACTTAACAAGTGTCAATACATCACATCAATCCTTACTCGGACTCTAAAGCTCTATTGTCTATCATACTGGGAATAAAAGGAGAACTTAAGGAATGGGAATTAAAGGATTTAGATGGGAATCATTACCATCAACTCTCTCATTATCAACAGGTAGGAATAAATGATGGTATTTGACCTTCATGTCCTCCTCCAACTCCCAAGTAGCCTCTTCTATGAATTAGTTCCTCTACAATACTTTGACAGATGCAATCTCTTTGGTTATCAGCTTACGAACCTGATGATCAAGGATTTGGATAGGAATATCCTCATAACTTAGACTGTCTCTCACTCCAAGACTCTAAACAGGCACAACAAATTGTGGATCTGCCAAACACTTTTTGAGCGTAGAAACATGAAAGAGCGGGTGGATGGCCGCTAACTCTGGTGGTAGCCTAACTCATAATCCACGTTGCCCACTATCTTTATGATTTGATAAGGGCCAATGTACCTCGGGCTCAAGTTTCCTTTCTTTTCGAACCTCATCACACCTTTCATGGGTGACACTTTCAAATACACCCAATCATTGACCTCAAACTCTTAAGTCTCTTCTTCTAACATCTTTGTAGGATTTCTATCGACTCTGGGTAGCTCTCAACCTTTCTCGAATATCTTCACCTTCTCCATAGCTTGGTGAACCAAGTCTGGTCTAATTAACTCTACTTTACTTACCTCAAATCATCCAATCAGTGATCTATACCTTCTCTCATAGAGTGCCTCATATAGGATCATCTGAATGCTCGAAATGAAGTTGTTGTTGTAAGAAAACTCTATCAAAGGCAATGGTCATCCCAATTACATTTAAGGTCAATGGCACAGGCTCTTAACATATCCTCCAATGTCTGAATAGTATGCTTTGCTTGGCCATCAGTCTGCGAGTAAAAAGTAGTGTAAGGTGCACCTTCATACCTAAACTTTCTGAAAAGATTTCCAAAATAGGGCAGTGAATTGAGCTCCTCTATCCGAGATGATAGACAAAGGGACTCCATGCCGTCTACCAATCTCCTTTAGATATAGTCAAGTGTAATCCTTTGTGGTGTTAGTCATGTTGACTTCTAAGAAATGTGCAAATTTCGTTATCCGATCAACTATCACCTGAATTTTATCGTGTTATCTGCGGGACCTCGGTAAGCCTGTAACGAACTCCACGTTAATCATATTCTATTTCCACTCTGGAATCTCAAAATTTTGAGCTATTCATAGGGCCTTTGGTACTCAACCTTAACTTGTTGGCAATTTGGGCACTTGGAAACAAACTCAGCAATGTCTTTCTTCAATCCACTCCACTAGTAGACTTCCCTCAGGTCACGGTACATCTTGGTAGACCTAGGTGGATGGAATATCTGGAACTGCGGGCCTCTTCCATAATCCTCCCTCGAACATTATCAACATCAAGAGCACACAATCTGCCTTGATACCTTAATACCCCCATCTTCCCCTTTGGCGAAAGCCATCACCTTCTACTTATGCACATCCTTCTTTAGTTGTAATAAAACAGGATATTGATCTTGTTTCTCCTTCACCTCCACTACTAGGGATGATGCTAACCCATTATGCATAAAAACTCCTCCTTCACCTGATTCGTCTAACTGATTCCCCAATTAGGCCAGTCTGTGAACCTCTTTGGCGAACTCTCTCTTCTCCTCCTCCACATGGCGGTGCTTCCCATGGACAATCTGCTAAGAGCATCAACAACCACATAAGCTTTACCTAGATAGTAGAAGACGCTTATGTTATAGTCTTTGAGCAACTCAAGCCATCTCCTCTGCCTCAAGTTAAGCTCTTTCTGGGTGAAAACATATTGCAGGCTCTTTAAGTCTGTGAAAACATCAATATGTGCTCCTTAGAAATAGTGGCACCATAATTTGAGAGCAAACACCAGTGCTGCCGACTCCAAGTCATGAGTGGGATAGTTCTTCTCATCCACCTTAAGCTTTCTAGAAGCATAGGCAATAACCTTTCCCCCTGCATCAACACATATCCCAATCCCACTCTCGAAGCATCGCAGTAGATAACAAATGCATCCATTCTGTCGGGCAAGGTCAAAACTAGTGCAGTAGTTAACCTCATCTTCAACTCCCAGAAACTTCTGTAACACTTGTCAAACTATTGAAACTTGACCTTCTTCTGAGTTAGTTTAGTCAATGGTGTGGATAGGGAAGAAATTCCATCAAAAAACCTCTGGTAGTAGCCACCCAATCCCTGAAAACTCCTTTATCTCGGTCGGTGAGGTTGGTCCTGTGTCACACCCAAAGTGCCGTTAAGGCAGACTGGCACCCGTTGCCGATAAGGCTTGGGAGAATCAACACGTATCCATGTGCTTTCTATACATATTATAAGGGATTTCTACATTCAATATGCTTTCAAGAAAGTAAACAGTAATAACAAGCCAAAAGGAAATACATATGACTAGGTCATTGGGGCCACGTTGTCTAAAGTACGAGACATGACCATACTTTAATTTACATAGTCTACAAAGCCTCTACATAAGGAAAAGTATATGATAAGGGTCGGGATAGTCCCCTCCTCAACTAACTATACAATACAAAAATATAAGCTCTATACACATAAAGCTCCGAAGCAACCTGGAGCTTGGTAACAACAGTTGAATATCCTGTAGTCCTAGTGGGGAGAGCTACTAGCACCTGTACCTGTAGCACGAAATGCAGGTCCCTCGTAAGGGACGTCAGTATGAGATAATATACTGAATATGTAAGGCAGAAAATATTGTATATGAAGTAACAACTCAAATGAAACTATGCACTGGTGTAATGATAAGATACCACCTTTAGTTATACTGTGGAATCATGTACTTTATGTTATTTTCATTACTTTACTTTACAGTATAATCTGTGCACAACATGTATACAAATGACCAGTGATCAGTGGTAAATTTATATCGGGCTAAGCTTTTACTTTCACTCCTAGGCCTACCCCCCGTAATGGGATCTTAGGTAGATGATTCTTCCACCCCTCGGGTTACCACCCATCAATAAGCAATATACTTTACTTCATCTTTCAATTACCTTTGACATAATTCATTTGGTAATCATAATATTGGAGTTATAAGACTGTAGATGTAGCATGTGATATATAATCATACAAGATAATACGACAATGAAAAGAGTACATTACACAAATAATGAAATGCATATGAGATGAAACAATTCGTGAACTTTATTTAGCAACAAGAACCCATGTAACTTGGTATCCACGTATGTATGAAGATTTGAAGGTGACTATGTATGGGAGTATATGAATATGTGAAAGAGTGGAGACATGGTTAATAGTTGTGTCGGAGTTGGTAAGTGTCTTTATGTGCCAAGGAAGAATCTATATTTCATGCCATGTATTACGAAATCGAGTTGCCTTACACACCTCACTAAACGACCTCGTTATTACCTCGAGATAACCTTCCCCTCCTCCAAATATTTATCTATAATATAGTAGGTGATAAAACTAGCATTAGCAGCCAATAGATACATCTTGGCAGCCCAATCTCACAAAAAAATAACACACGGGCAGCAACCGTATAATTATAAACTCAAGCGTATTCTTTCAACCTTTCCGCTTCTAATCGTATTTTCTAATACACATTCTCATATACATATCGTTTCCAGCCTATTTTAGTGCCATAAATTTCTTACAATATCCCACAAAACACAACACATAACAATTATATACAACATACAACTAGACAGCATAACATTACGTCGTCTCGCTACGTTCGAAGTCAACAATCCCAAATCTATTTTAACTTCAACCAAACTATATATAACATACTAACACATAAAATAAGCCTTAAAACGGTACAAAAATAGTCCAAAAGTAGATGGAGTTCATGGAACAACAATTCCCAACTACCAGCCTATAAGTTCGTACTAAGGACACAATTGTGATATCATATAAGAACTCACTTTTTCGGACTATAAAAATGGTGCAGCAGCCTTTCTAAATCATTACAGAACTAAAAATAATTAAGAAAAACAACCTACCTTTATAATGAATCCAACCAAGAAGAGAAAAACTCTCAAATAAACAAGAAAAAGTGTACAGTAAACTTGGAACCCATGTTGTCCAAAATTTCAGCACAAACAATACCAGCCTAGTTCGCTTGTTTTTCATGAAAACCCATAATACATACCCAATTATAATTACCTACCTTTACCTTCAATGTTGAGGGCCTCTTTAAGAACCCTAAAAACTTCTTGAGGATGCTTTACAAAGTCAAGAAAGAATAATAAATAACCTTTTTGAAAGCTGAAATTTTCCAAGTCTAAGAATGACTTAAAGGTGTTGCTTGTAACCCCTTTAAAAGGATTTCTTTGGTTGACTTTCTTTTACATTTTAGGACTTATTTTATCAAGTTAGTAATGTACCTTTTTTCCCCCTTCAATTGGGCCTTATTGGGTTGTAAAATAATGGGCCTTGGCTGCCCATTTTTCCCCTTTCTCTTTACTTAGATTGGGCCCAAATCATTAAGTAAGTTGTGATGTACTTAGGCCCTTTTCCTATTCTTCTTGGGCTGTAAATATTGTCCATTTACAATGCTAAAATGTGGGATCAAGTCACACCCTTAACCTGGACTTTATTAATTATCGAACTTGGACAAATTCGGTGTCGGGCCTTTACCTCACCAATTTGGCTTAAAACTTATATACACTCACTCATCTTAAACGCTAGACGTACATATAGTCCTTTAATCTGAAACTCAAACACTTCTAAAAATGGTTGCTAAATTGGCCAAGTCACATCATGTTCCATTTGTATAGAACTAGTACATGTAAGGTGTGGGGTGTTACATCTTGGCCAGTTCTTAACCACCTCAATATTTTTAGTATCCACTCGAATTCTATTCTAGAAACCACATGGCCTAGGAAAGCCAGGAATTTGAGCAATAATGCATACTTAGAAAACTTTGCATATAACTCATTATCTCTAAGCATCTACAAAGCGATTCTGAGGTGATTGGCATGCTCCTCCTCATCTCTAGAATACACCAGAATATCATTGATGAACACAATCATGAAC
Source organism: Solanum medicagineum (assembly GCA_026153255.1). Classification (NCBI taxonomy): domain Eukaryota; kingdom Viridiplantae; phylum Streptophyta; class Magnoliopsida; order Solanales; family Solanaceae; genus Solanum; species Solanum medicagineum. The sequence goes on along the minus strand of JAPFFP010000012.1, from coordinate 7,921,155 downwards.
ATGTCAAGATACTGTATGAATACTCTGTTCATCGGGTCCATAAAGGTCGCAGGTGCATTTTTCAACCCAAGTGACATCACTAAGAACTCGAAGTGACCATATCGTGTTCGAAAAGCCATCTTCGGGATGTCACATTCTTTTAACTTCAATTGGTGGTATCCTGATCTGAGGTCTATCTTAGAGAAAACAATAGCACCCTGAAGTTGGTCAAATAAGTCATCAATCCTCGGAAGGGATACTTATTCTTGATTGTTACCTTATTCAACTGACAATAGTCAATACACATCCTAAGGGAACTATCTTTCTTTCGTACAAATAAGATCGGAGCTGTAACAGCCCGGACCCACATGTGCATATATTGTCCGTTTTGCTAGCCATGGGTCGCCCATGCACCAGCGCACGGTTTTGTTTCTCCCAGGTTTCCCCGGGAAAAGGCCTATGCACATTTAAGTTCTAAGCCCCTTCAAATAGCCCAGTAACTCCCTCTCTTTTTCTGATGTGGGATTTGCCTAAGTGAGCTACAG
>JAPFFP010000012.1:7888901-7905369 GCA_026153255.1 Solanum medicagineum | reverse complement strand
CGGATTCTTCCCCCAACTAACCAAGAGATCTTGGCGGAATTGCCACATATGAAATTGAGCACAGTTTTGCAAAGTAACAACCCACTTGTTTCTCGAGAAGAGATGGAAAACATGCTCAATATCATTTAATTGAATAGTTGACCCAACCCTTGTTGTTTGAAGAAACCCTCCACTTTAATTGGTATTTTTTCACGAAAAACAAACATGAGATCAGAAATCCGTATGATTTTTTTCTTTTTTCTTTTTTCTTTTTGTGTCTTAGATGGTAAATAACAGGGTTAGAGGATCATCAAATTGATGCTTGAAATGACAAAATGTCTTTGATCATATTTAGGCAATGATTTTTCAATTTAATTTTGTGTATATCATCTATTTATGCAAAAGGAGAGATGTAGAATGCAAATTATGTTGTGTATCTGTTATATAGTGATGATTTTTTTTTTTTTATAATTAAGTGATGAGGAAGAAATCCTCTTAAATTTTGTAATTAACTGATCCACATAAAAAAATGTACTTGAAATATTTTATTGTAGAGAATTGTTTATTTTATTTTAAAGAATTGATGATCGAAGCTTTTAAATTCTTTAATATTTTGTAAAAATTTAAGATAATAATTTATAAATCTCTGTCTTTTAAAATGAATAAAAAGCTCCAAAAACCATAAATGAAAATAATGGCTTTAGAGGCATGCCACATCGGCATCCTTACATTCAGTTTTTTGGATATATATATATATATATATAGTAGTAAATATGTTTAAGACCTATTAGTAATATGAGTGAAATAATAAATTTCCTATATCAATTACTATTTTTTTAATAAATGTGTGACAAGTAAATCCGAATGAAAGTAATGATCGACCATCCTCACAGAGTTAATCCCCTTCATTTCACTGAGTTCTATGTTATACTATAGAAAGGGATTGACAAGTATTCCATCTAAAATTATTCTTTTACTCGTTTAATGTCCATTTTTTCAAAAACTATGTTTACCCTTTATTTATGTTTGAATTTCATGGCAAGTATTGGAGCTAAAGAGGAGAAAAAAGAAGAATGCGCCAAACATGATATTATCATTAAGATACGAGAAACCAGTACAAACATCTTACAGAGAACCATTTCAGCTTACTCCAATTAAAAAAGGAGAAGCAGCCAAGACTGGACTCTCGCTATCGCTCAGGCTCACATATATACCAGAACTTCCACATAAACTATGTACAAGACCAGATATGCTCAACAGTAGCCACTAAATATTTGGCTGCAGTAGTATTATAAAACAAAAAAGCATAATATAGCTGTACAGATATCAACTCATTTACCACAATCATCTACCAGAAGTAGCATACGCTTCTTTATCTGTATCCCGTTTGGCCGTCTGTGAGCTAGCCGAGGTAATGGGCAGAGGAAGAGGAAGTGGTAGAGGGGGCTCTACATTTGGAGTAGTTGTGTCCGTAACTTCCTCTTGTGGGGTAACAAGGACCGGTTCTTCTGTTTTTGGAGTGTAATTAAAGGAGAGATCCTTGTTAGCTGCCAATGCTAGTAGTTCTTTCTCCTCGAGCCCTTTTGGTGGCCCAAGGGTGCAACGATCCGTACCATACTTTGCCAATGCATCTTTGAATTTTTTGATCTGTTCCATGGCATGCACACTGATATTAACTAGAGTTTCCAACAAAGATAACTAATACAACACAGCCAATAATTGCATTGATGTTATAACATTCATAGAGAATCAAGCTCAGTAGATTGCAAATCACTGCTTAACCTTTCAAAGAATATCCAACAAGCAAAGTACAGCTAACTTTAGTGACCTAGAAAAGAAAAGTGAGATCCAATAACTTTGAGTGAATTCGAAGAAAGCATAGCCAGCTAACGGAATCCATCATCAACTTTCTTATCAAAAAACACAATAAATTGCATAAAATACTAACCGTGGCATTAGTACAGCTAAAGCTGCAAACGCGACCTTCAGCTCCTCTATAGAAACGGAAAAATGGGAGAACGTGAACGTTAAGAGAGTAACACATGGACTTGTGTTCCTCATAGTTCACCTGAAGAAACTGCACATCTGGATTCATCTCTGCCAGTTGACACAACTGTATTTACCAATACAAAGTTCAAAACTAATAGAAATACAGTTCAAGGTGACACACACATACAACCAGCTAGAATTTGCATCCTTAGACCAAAAAAAGGAGTTTGTACCTTGGGATGAAGAGCTTTGCAGCCTCCACAGCCAGGGGAAAAGAAATCAACAACTACTAATTTATCCCCCGCACTGAGAAGAGACTCAACAAGGTCTTGGGCACTGGTCACCTCTTTCATGTTAGGTTGAATCCCTTTGTCCCACCATTTCTGTGGTTTCCTGAATCCGATAGTCATCTGTAAGAGTTGAGAAATTTCAACTTAATAAACAGAGCATAAAGTAGCTATTATCAATTTAATAAAATCAAATTTAACATCACAAGACTCATATTCAACCACAACGCCCGCAAATCCCCAAAACAAAAGAAAAAAAAGAAAAGAAAGGAACCTGAGTAGTGAGAGCTGCAACTTGGGGATTTCTTCGGTTGAACTTGAGTACGACTTCATTTATGACTAATCTACGACCACAGAAATCGCTTCTTGGCAAACAAGAAGATGAAATCTTCAATGGAAGATTGACCGATCTATTGCGAAAAGAAGAGATGTTAATTTCAGCAGTATCAGAAGACGAAGGAAACACAAAACCTTTGCTAATCAATTTTGTCATGGCTTTCCGATCTCAAATCATCAAACAAACACCAGAAATCCTCCCAAGTTTTCTTCGAGATTCAAGTGTTAAAAGGGAAAAGTTGGGGAAAGAGCGACACAGACCGGGTCCCAAAGAACTTGAAAGACAATTTTGGGAATATTATACTGGACTTTATCATAATCCAACGGTTAAAAGGACTTGGTTTGGATGATGATCTGTGGTCCAGGTTCCAAATAGATCCGGACCAGAAAAAACTGCAACATATATTTGGATAATGGATAGAGTACGGTTTCGATTACGCCTCCTCATTCCTATTTTCTTATTTTTACAAAAATATATTTTACATGTCTATTTAAATCATTAAATTTACTCAGATTTTTTTAAAAAATTAATTTTTTCTAGACAAAAACTGATCTTTCACTTAATATCCAATGCACGAGTCCAACACTATTATTATTAAATGTAAAATTAATATTAATTAAATTTTAAATTTTAATGATTGTAGTACTCCTATTTAACATAAATATATTCATAGAAAGATATTAAATAGTTATTTAATTTTATTTGTTCAATTTAAAGAGAAAAAATAACTGATCGAGATGATATGGTAAAATTATAATTGAAGCAATCGAGAAAATTATTTATTAGCGATAATATTGTAAACTCATAATTAAAGTAAGTATCTGCCGAAAAAAGATTAAACTAAAAAGTTTACGAAATATTTTTATGAACTCCTTATAATATATATATATAAGCAAATAGCTTAAGCAAATACGTCGCCTAACTCCCTCTTATTATCATATATAAGAGAATTGGCAAAGCTAACTAGTAATTATCTTAATCTAATAATTATGATGACCTTCTATTTTTTTTGCCAACGATAATATAATTTATAATGGTACGGTATAGTTACACAATCATAAAGTTATATAATTTTTTAAAATAAAATTTAATTATTTAATATTAAACAAATAAAAAAGCCTTTTATAAATGATACTAAATTAAAATATATAAAGCATATATAGTATTTTAAAAATGTAATAATCAATAAATTCGTAACTAATATCCTAGAAGTAATTAATTTATATTTCTTAAATCAGTATATTTTAATTAAATTAATCATAAAAGCTAAAAGTATAATATTTATAAGAACATCACGAAATACATGCTTGTTAAAAATGTTCATATTATAAATATAATATTAATAAAATTATTAAATATTTGATAAAGATAATCTATCAAGTTTAATTAAAGAATCAATAGCTTGTAATGTGAAAATCAAGTTAACAATACCTAAAAAAAAGCAACTAAGAACATAATGTAAGTTTTTAATTCAAATTAAAAAATTTAACATAATACTCTTGTGTCAAATTTCAACATAAAATACATAAATAAAAGAAAAATAAAAGTCTATATTTATTCAACAATGAATTCTGCGTTAATTTGAAATTTAGAATACTAACAAAATCATGTCCATAAAAAAATTAAATAGAATAAAGATAATACAAAAAACTGCATGGACTCACATATAAGATTGAGAACGCGAAAAAAATGATATAAAATCAAAGGTATATATATTTTTTTAAAAAAATTAAAAGAATAGAAATAAGAATAAAAGTAAAAGAAATAATAGAAATAGAAATAAAAAAAGAATTCATGTAATTACATGGTGTAATTAACACTCAATTCCTTACCTTCTCTTGGGAATTGAGGAGTGTAATTATGTCACGACTCGGATCTAGGGTCTAGCTGTGACACGGCGATACACCCGAAGATATTTCATCCAAACCTCATGTTCAAATCATAAGCATTTATAAGATAAAATAAACATACATAAGAGGATAAGCAAGCGGAAATTTATCAAAGTAAAAGTCATAGTTCCCATAGGAGAATATACACAATCCATTAAGGTCCAAATCATGCCTCTACATCAGAGATCTTGGTGGGGATTAGCACAGACTCACTAGTTCACCCTCAAGTTATACATCAATAGAATGAAATGACAAAGTCTCAACATAAAGGAAAAACATCATAAGAGCTTGTTCCTGAAGCATGAGAACTAACCAACAAGTCTTCAAGCTCAAACTCCGAATCTAGCCACGAAATGGAATAGTTATCTTATCGTCCGTCCCTACATGGTTAAATCATGTATGCAAAGAAGTATGTGTTAGCACATGGAATATGTAGGTGTGCCATGAAGCAAAGGACATCACAATAATATCAATATGCACAATCATAATCAATAGGATAAGAACACAATATGCATGAACATGCAAGTTTAAAACCATGAGAAGAAGCATCATCGATTCCATTCATAACCTTAATATTACGTATGTGGGAATAAGACTACAACCGACATATAGGACCATGCAGACTATTAAATGGAATCCTGATGTTATCGCTACCCTAAGTAAAAGAGTAGCCTACTTTTGCAGGGTAGACTATACATTACCTTATTGGAGCTTTCACATTTCGGCAAGTGCTTTAGCATGAAACCTTATGGAAACCTTTCTATTTCAACATATGTGTTACTTATTTGAATCTACTAACACAATATCATATAGACACATAATCATCATCCCTACAGTGACCTGTAGTTATGGGAGAGGTAGGCTTTACATTAAGGACCCCTTAGGTCGAGTCCCCACCCCTAATCTCATTCGGTGCTAAGTCATATCCCACAGAGTACATAAATCATGCATACACATAGCTTTAGTTCAAAGTCATACTTTCATAATTCATAAATAGTCGTCATAACTTTCATGAAAACATCATGTCATAATAATAGTCCATCTACGTTGCTTTCATCATAGTATGGGTGGACATTCTCCCCTTAACATCATCATAAACATTTGAGTTGTTATCACCCTCTTTAATATAGCATCATCATATCTTTCAATCCATCATCATTGTCATAAAACACACTTTTACATACTTGAGATCATAATCATGAAAATTCATAACTTCATCATAAGAGACTAGGGGTAAGTGTAGTCCATGAACAATTTAGTTAAAATCATGCAATTGAGCAGGCTTCATAGAGAAAAAAATGTAATTAAAATCAAATTGGATCATTGATAAAGTAATCCACATCAAGTCATTAAGCATTAATCATGCATACTTTGAAATCACATACTTTTGCTTAAAAATCATATAGATCATGTAATTCATCAATATTCGTGTATAATTAGTCACAATCATCATATAAGAATTGTAAAGCGTGACCCAATTTATGGAATAGAAAATAATATAGAAAGTCTGGAAGGATCTAGACATGTGTGAAATTCTTTAGAGGAGTCTGGAAGATTCTAAAGACGCGTGGAGTTCTCTAGAGAAGTCTGGAAGATTCTAGAAGAATGTGGATCTTGAAGGAGGAACCTGGAAGGTCCCAGAGAATTCAAGATAGGTGTAGAGTATTCTTACACCTTGTAAAAGATATTTTGGTAGAGGTTTCTAGAGACTTATTTGTAGCCATTAGATCAAATTGATCCTAGCCGTCTATTGAGGAGGTGGAGTAGTATATATACCTCCCCATGACATTCATTTTGTAACCATTCAAGAATCCAAAATCAAGAAGCAAAAATATTAATACAAAGAGCTTCCTTTTATAACCACCTTCCATAATCTCTCATTTTCTCCTTCACACACATTTTTTATTTATATTGTGAGAGTTTGTTACACTTCTTACTACCTTAATACTTGGTATTTTATAATACTCTCATAATATACATATTATCCATATTGTGTGTGTTCCTCATTTTGTTACTTATCTTGCATTCATTCTTCCATATTCTCAAATTTCTCACCTTATACACACTTTCGCTCTTGGTTCACTCCCAACAATTGGTATAAGAGCTAACTGTACATTATGTCGATGGTCACTTAGTTCGACATTGAGAAATTTGATAGCAAGATAAGTTTTAGCATATGGAGAATCCAAATGAAGACTGTTCTTACACAGAACGGATTAAAGAAAGCTCTTGAGGGAAAAACTAAGAAACCTTCAACAATGACTGATGAGCAATGGAAAGAGTTAGACGAAAAAGCATTGGCTTCTATACAATTATATCTCTCAAAGGAGGTATTACGTGACGTTGTTCACGAGGAAACGACAGCTGGGCTATGGACAAAGTTTGAGTCGCTTTAAATGACAAAAAGTCTTGCCAACAAGCTTCGTCTTAAAGAACAACCTTATACTATTCGCATGGCTGAAGATACTTCTATTCAAGCTCATCTTAATGAGTTTAATTCTATTATTATTGATCTTGAGAATTTGGATATTAAAATTACAGATGAGGACAAGACTATTTTGTTAATCGTCTCCTTACCTCCCTCTTATAAACACTTCAAGGAAATAATGTTATGTGACAATCATGATACTTTAACATTTAAAGATCTTAAAGCATCCCTTCTTTCTAAAGAAAATTTAACCTTGAAGTGCATTCTGAAGATAAAGTCGAAGGACTTCATGTAAGAGCGAGGACTCATGGAAAAGTAAATAATCATAAAAGAAATTCAAGATCCAAATCCAGGGGACATAAAGCCAACACAACCTGTCATTATTGCAAGAAGCCAGAGCATGAAATTTCTGAATGTTATAAATTAAAAAATAAGAAAGCAAAAGGAAGAAAAATCCAAACAACCTCAAAAAATTGCCGAAACCAGTTTCATTGAAACAAACTCAGAAGGTGACCCAATGTTACTCGTATCTTCTTCTAAGAAGAGTCTTAATGAATGGGTTTCTGATTCTGGTTGCACCTATCATATATGTCCTCACAAGGACTGGTTTGCCACTTATGAATCCGTTGATTGTGGCACTGTCTTGATGGGGTATGATTCCCCATGCAAGTCTATTGGGATATGTTCAATTAAAATCAAGACACATGCTGGTACTATCCAAACGTTTACTAAGGTTCGACATGTTCCCTATTTAAAATGAAATTTGGTATCTCTGGGTACTCTGGAGAAACTTGGCTATAAATTCTCAGCTGAAGGTGGAGTTCTGAAAGTTTCCAAAGGTGCCCTGGTTCTCCTAAAGGCAATTAGAGATGGAAATATATATTTTGCAAGGACATACAATGACAGGTTTTGCAGCCATTTCATCCTCTCTTTCTGAAGCTGATCACACTCATCTATGGCACATGTGCGTTGGTCATATGAGCGAGAAAGGTATGGATATCCTGAACATATGTGGTCTTCTAGGCTCACCTGGAATGGGTAAGATTGATTTCTGTGAGCACTGCATTTATAGGAAACAAAAGAAAGTAAGTTTTTCTACTGCCACTCATAGCTCTAAAGATATTCTCGATTATGTCCACTCTGATCTGTGGGGATCTTCTCGAGTCACATCTTACTCTGGCAAGCGCTTTATGATGACCATCATTGATGATTTCTCTCGTAAAGTCTGGACTTATTTCTTGAGGCATAAAAATGAAGCTTTGTTTGCCTTTAAAAAACTCTTGTTGAAAATCAGACAGGGAGAAAGGTGAAGAAGCTGAGGACAGATCGAGGATTGGAGTTCTGTGATGGAGACTTCACAGAGTTCTATGCACAATCCAGTATTACTAGACATAAAACACTTCCTAGAAGGCCTCAACAAAATGGTTTGCAGAACGCTTAAATAGAACTCTTCTGGAAAGAGCTCCCTGCATGCTCTCCAATGCTCATAACGGGATCTATGGAGGGAAGTCTGTTCTCAGCAACATATGTCATCAATCGATCTCCACACACTACAATTAACTTCAAGATTCTACAGGAAGTATGGTCAGGTACACCCATCAACTATTCTTTCCTCAAAGTAATTGGGTGTACTGCTTATGCTCATATTAATGATGGAAAATTAGCTCCAAGAGCTATAAAATGCATTTTCATTGGTTATTCTTCTAAATCTAAAGGCTATAGATTGTGGTGTCATGAGATTAAGAAGATTATTCTTAGTAGAGACGTCACCTTCAATGAAAATGCTATACTAAAATCCTCTGGTTCGAAGTCTTCTATTTCTTCTAATACAGATGATCAGGAAGGTATTGGTGAGAAGGTGGAGCTAGAGACAATCTCCCATGATTAGTGATATCTCTTCCTCGGACACTCAACACTCTCAGTCCAGTCATGAAGCACATCAAGAGATGCATGACCCTATTACTACTGATCAGCCACAAGGTTCACAACAGTCGAATTATCGACTTAACAAGGATCGTTCGAAAAGAACAGTCACAAAATCTACCAAAATACCCTGAACATGAATATGTTTCTTATGCACTCTCAGTCATTTGAGGCTCATATGAAAAGAATACCACAAACTTGTGCCAAGATGGAGATTGTTAAGTGTGGCCCAATTTATGGTATAGAGAATAATCTAGAAAAGTTTGGAAGGATCTAGATATGTGTGGAATTCTCTAGAGGATTCTGGAAGGTTCTAGAGACATGTGGAGTTCTCTAGAGAAGTCTGGATGATTATAGAAGAATGTGGATCCTGAAGAAGGAACCTGGAAAGTTCCAGAGCATTCAAGATAGGTGTAGAGAATTCTTACACCTTGTAAATATCTAAGATATTTTGGTAGATGTTTCTAGAGACTTATTTATAGCCATTGGATCAAATTTATCTTAGCTGTCCATTGAGGAGGTGGAGTAGTATATATACCTCCCCACGACATTCATTTTGTTTCCATCCAAGAATCCAAAATCAAGAAGCAAAAATATCAATATAAAGAACTTCCTTTTATAACCACCTTTCATACTCTCTCATATTCTCCTTCACACACATTTCTTATTTATATTGTGAGAGTTTGTTACTCTTCTTACTACCTTATTACTTGGTATATTATAATACTCTCATAATATACATATTATCCATATTGTGTGTGTTCCTCATTTTATTACTTATCTTCCATCCATTCTTCCATATTCTCAAATTTCTCACCTTATACACATTTTCGCTCTTGCTCCACTCCTAACAGGAATCATAATTCATGCATAGGAATCATAACTTAAAAGTCCATAAGAATTCATCGTGAAATTTTGATAAAAAGAAGGTTTTGGATTTGGCTTCATAGATGAATCTAATCCATGAATGAAGCCTTAGATACCTCAAGTAGAATCCTTAGAATTGAAGAAGAAAATCTGAAAATTCTTAATCAAATCTTCAAGCTTTAGCTTCAATGGAACCCTTGACTTAGAGAGAGAAATATTGAAACCCTTTGAGAGAAATTTGGGGATTAAAGACTTCGAAAAAATTAGGAACAAGATTTATAATGGATAAGTCAGTTAAGTCAGTGAGGGTATCCAAAACGACATGGTTTATGGCTTAGATCAATTGGAAATATCAAAGACACCCTTCATAAAAAACTACCGGAGTCATCCACGAAATCCCTCCTACGAGCCGTGAATGCACCTACGGTCCATACCTTGGCTAGTGGAATTGAGTGTCACAAAATTTGAGCTACTGGAATTGCAACTTCTATGCCATGAACATGTAGCATGACCCATCGTTCCACTTATGAGCCGTAACCCCTTCCGTAGATCGATTCCAGACTAAGCTAAATTTTGAATATTGATGGCCCATGGTTCCTTATACTGTTCAGTTTGGTTGATTAGATGAGAAACATCAATTAAATTCTGTTAATTAATCTCTTTTTATATTCATTACTAACTTGGTCCAGTCAGTGACACTAGGTGGTTTCTAATATTGGCCACCATTAGAAAGCATTCAATACGAAGATAATTAATTAATACATGCATGCACACTTTTCAAAAAGTACGAATTATCCGATTTTACCTTGTTAGTTCTTCATGGTTCCCACAACCCTAGTTGTGGATTTAGGTACTCATGATCAGTGTACATATCAGGCTTATGAATTTGAATAACATAATTAAGTACTTGCACAAGAGAATTAAGAATAAGAAATTCAAACTCTTCAATGAGAATCACAAGATTAGAATCGAAAGATGAAATAAAGTTTTACAAATATTTCTCAAACTCTCTAATGCTTCTTTATTGTTCCCTCGTCGTTCTCTAGGAAAAATAACCTAAAAATCCTATTTATAGTGTTTAAAATACAAAACCAAAATGAAATAGGATAACAGGGTCGGTAAGCTTTACGAGGGTCTCTACGGTCCGGCAACAATTTATGGCCTGTGATTGGGCTTACGTGAACTGTTGATTTGATTCTGGAACTGTCTTTTACGACACCCCTCTAAGACCCGTAAGGGGTTTCGTATGATGGATTTTCAGCAAGTCCCCACCTTTTGATCCTCAGGACATGATACCAAGTCTACGATACGTAAAGTCTTCTACGGCTCATCAGCATGTTCATAGACTCAACTTCAGAAATCAACCCTTCATTGGATTTGCACACGAAGTTAGCTTTACGGCTCGTATAATTCTCTATGGCCTGTAAAGGGTCTTGTGGAACTTCACTTTCAGTAGCTTCTGCACACTTTGCCTAAAAATCGTGTCAATCCTGAAATCCTGCAAAACAAACACAAAAACACATCAAACCCACTAACATCACGAGAACACATGAAATTCCAGGTTTTAAGAATCAAAAGTGTTGTATTTTATCAGCACATCACTCATCCCATTCACGAGCATTGTTTACGACCCATAGTTTGAACCACAAGCCGTAAATGAGGCTCGTACTCTGCTATGCAACATTTCTAGTTCAACTTCTTCTGCACTTTCTAGCTTCCAAACTTATGGGTCCTTACAATATCTCTCCCTTGAGAACCTTCGTCTCAAACTAAATGTAGGCTCTAGAGAGTTAAAGAAGTAGCTAATGACCCTACATGAATGAAAAAAATTCAATTTTAAACGTCTCAATGTAAAATTTTTAAACTCATGTTTCAAGTACCATCCAAAACAGTCCCACGAACATGCAAACATACATAAATGACTTGAAAATTAAAATGCAAGAAACTTGAGGTCTCAAGTGTCACGACTCGGACCTAGGGTCTAGGAGTGACATGGCGAATGGGAACCTGAGAGTCCCTAAACAAGCCTCATAGTATTTGTATTCACATCATTGGTTCGGAAGTGTATACGAATAGTAAAAAACATAGTTCTAAGGGACGGGACAAGAAGGTAGGACTCAAGCTATGGGGATGTCATAGTGAAAGGGAATAACATGGATCTACATAACACGTAGCACATAAAGACTAAGGGGCGGGTAAGTATGACTCACTATATGGGGGACAATTCAGGACTTAGGATCTTTCATAACATAACATAAGAATACATCATAATACTCACAACCAATCCACATAACGAAATCCAATAAATAGTCAGATCCATAAATATAATCTCCGAATACAACACTTAGCATATAAAAGTAGAATAGTCTACAAGGTGTCCAAAAATGTCTTTAGTCATAAGATAGGATGGGGTCAAGACATATCCCAGGCTCACCCTCAAAGTAAATACATAAATAAAAACACCATAGGTAGAGGAATGGTGGTTCGTCCTATGATGATAGGACTCACCATAACAAGCAATATCAAGATCCAAGCTAACCGTCGTATGATGTATGAAGGTAGTCATCGGTCCTTACATGGTTAGATCATATAGGCAAAAGTATGCGTTAGTACGTTTGAATGTACTTAGTATGCAGGCATGCAATGCATATGACTTATCAAACCTGCATTCAATGTTAGATGACAAGGGCACATAATATAAAATGAGATATATAGCAAGAGATATAGTATACAATATGCCATGAAACCAATGATGCATGAAATGCAATAATGCTCATATATAACAGGGATGGACTAAAATCGACATATCAAACTCACGTGAGCTATTACATGAATTAGTCCAATGAAGACCTCCATCGGTAGGAGAAGATAGACTTGCCAAGGGTAATCCACATCACACCTTACGATCTCGTCATTTCGGTGGATGGCCACCTTCCTTACAACCCCATCATTTTTGAAGGATTTTCAATATCATATCATATCAATATGTAACCATTCCTTATAAAACCGTCATTTCAATAATGGCTACATATACCTATGCTGGTACATAGTTCAAGGAAAGAGAAAGGACCCCTGGGGATAGCCCTGATGCCCCCAATCCATCGGTGCTAAGTTAAAACATCCCACGAGAATATCTATGCATATACATGCTTTCAAAAGAGGCAATAATCATTTCAAATCCTCTGAATGCACATTTAGGCTTAAAAGCCAAACACTCATTATAATCATTCATACTTGGGCTAAAAAGCAAAGTCATAGTTCATAATCATGCTTCTCATGCATAGAATAGCTCATTCAGATAACACTATGGTGCAAACACTTAATATGCTCAAAGAGCCAATAACAATAGACATTTATGTGATCACATTCTTGTCATATCCAATATCTTACCAAATCATATACATAAACATAATTAGGCTTAACCCACTTCATAAACTTCATAAAATCAAATGCTCATGAATACATATGTTATGAATGATGTGAGAATAACATGGGTAATTTAGATTTAAACGAAAATCAACAATACAATATGAAATTGAAGTAAATTCATAATTAAATCCACATTTAAATCATAATATCCCATGCTTAGTTCAAACTTTAAAGGGACAATGCATAATCAAATCTTCATAATGCTCATGTAATTCAACATAATAGGGCTTAAATCAACTTAAAATCAACAACGAAGCATAGCTCATACTTCAATTGAATTTATTAAACCATAAATCTAAAAGTCCAAATTTAAAGTAAGCAAAATTCCATGAAATTCAAGTGAAAAAAGTTTGGGTCTTCTTAGTTCGAAGGGACCAAGAATCAACCTCACATACCTTAGCTAATGAAGGAGATTCAAGAAAAAATTTGATGAAGAAAAGAATTTTCCCTTGATTCTCAAGTTTAGTCTTCACAAGAGCCTTTGAGAGACTTCTTAAGGAGAATTCAATATAATTCTAAGTGTAGGAAGGGATTTGGATGAGAGAAATAAAGTATAGGTCATTTGAATGTCTTTAGATAGCATAGAAAGTTACAAAAAACCCTTAGGAGAAACCACAATTACAAAAATGCCATTAATGAAACAAGTAGAAAAAATTGAAGTCAGGGATCTCAGAGAGGGATATACACCCCCCCATGATGTATATGGACCGTATACTTGCTTTGTGATCCAACACTTAGAAAAATTCTCCTGCCGAAGGTCTGAGGCGGTAATTTCATACTTAGAAAATTTCAATGTAGACATCTATACGGTTGGTCTCACGGTCCGTACCAAGATATATGGACCGTATACTCCTCCGTACCTCTTCACTTAGAAAAATCCTTAACGACAAAGTTTCGAGACGATGATCCAATACTTGAAAAATTTTAACTCCGACACCTATACGAGGAACCTCACAGACCTTGAAGTGTCATACGGTTTGTGAGACGTCCGTGTGGCATGCTTTGGCTTCAAAACTGTGGATTTTCAAGGTCAAGGCTACCAACGGTCCACCACACCGTCCGTGAGGACTCACACGGTCCGTGTGGGGTCCATCTATGGTATGCCTTAGTCTTAAACTCCACGTTAAAGCCCACACACCCCACAAAAGGCCAGGGGCCACTTCAAGGAGGCTCTACACGGTCCGTATAGCCCCACACTGATCGCGAAGGCTTCCATGAAGCATCACCTTGGTCTAAAACTTTTCGAAATCAAATTTCCAAACTCCATTAAGGTCGTACAATGCCTGGGTCTTTACATCAAGGCAAGAAGAACTTAGTACCTTCGGCTTGAGTAAATTGAAAAGGATAGGTGTATCATATGACTCGGTTATTGGTAGAGTGAATAGATCTGCCACATTTTGAAATCTCTCTTCTGATGCAAAATCGTCATCATATCTGCCACTTCCCACATTGCAACCCTCAACTTGTTAATTTTTTCAAAGTACTTTAACAGAGACAACTTCTTTGTTTCTTAACCTCTTTATTTGCCGGTCTAGAATCTCAATCAAAATATCTTCATAGGTCATGTTCTCTTCAACACTCACATTTTCTAGTTAAACTAAGGAGTTTGGATCATCCAAGAATTTCCATAACATTGACACATGGAATACCAACTGAATCATATTCATCTCTGTTGACAACTCCAATTTATAAGACACTTGCCAACCCTTTTTACAATTTTATAAGGTCCTACATACCTAGGGCTCAATTTCCCTTTCTTGCTAGATTGAACTATACCCTTCATGGGAGGCACTTTCAAATGACCCAATTATTAACAGTAAACCCGAGGTTTCTTCTTATAATATCAAAGTACAACTTTTGTCGACTTGGAGCCATTTTCAATATCTTCCTTATGAGTCTTACTTTTTCCATGACGTCCATCACCAAGTCTGACCCTAACAAAGTTGTTTCACCAACTTTAAACCATCTACCTAGTGATCTACATCATCTACCATATAAAGCTTCAACAACGTCATCTCAATACTTGAGTGAAAATTATTGTTGTAGACAAGCTCAATAAGAAGTAGATTATCATCCAAACTTTCTTTGAATTCCAACACACAAGACCTCAACATATCTTCAAGTGTTTGAATTATTCTTTCGGCTTGCCCATCAATTTGGGGATGGAAAACAGTACTTAACTTTATCTTAGTATCAAGGCCCTTTTGGAATGACTCTCAAAAGTGAGAGGCGAATTTGAGCTCCACGATCCGATATGATAGACAATGTAACCCCATGCTATCTCAACAACTCCCAAATATACATTTTAGCATGATTTTCGGCACTAAAGATTGTCTTGACCACTAAGAAATGAGCTGACTTCATCAGTCTATCCACTATCACCCATATGGAGTGAAAATACTTCTTGATTTTAGGCGGCCAACACGAATAACTATTCGTCGATATGTCATTTTTAATAAGGGATATTTTTGAATTTTTTTAGATATATTATATATTTAAAAGATTATGTAAAATTATTATAAATCATAAAATAATTTATAATTTTAAAATATCCAAAATTAAAAAAATAAGAACATAAGACTCTAGAAACTTTATGTACTCCTATGCATGTCAGAATATATAAATATATTATATAAAAATAAAAAAAGATAATATAACATAATTTATAAATTAAAATAATTTTAATTGACTCCTAACTTTTTAATATTGCGTAATTAAAATTAAAAGAAGTACTGACACAAACTGTTGTATCTAGTTAAAAAAAAAAAAAATCCTAAAAATAGTAAATGTAGTTCCAAAAGAACATTTACAAATAAATGTGGAAGAAGAGTTATACTCCATTAGAAAACAAATGACAAAGAGAAATGCACGTAACAATGTGATTTCCAACCACGTGGACCACAAACAATCAGAAAATGGGTAGACTAGATTAGATAATTTGGAGGTCCTTTCAATTAACGCCAGGTGCCTCCTCCATGCCCATCAAGCAACTTATTAGTGCCACCTGCCATCACATGCATCACCACAAGTCTTCTAAGTAAATTATTCATTACGCGTGTCCCTACTTAACTTTGATTCAACTTATTATTGTAATTACAAAAGTTGACTAGCTCATCCTCATAGGTTTTCGTGATTAGTTATTTATCAAATTACATTAATACTCCATTAATTATTTTTTCGAGTTTTAAAGGTTATTATTGGAAGTAATAATTAATTAAGTATATAAGGAAAATAGAATTATATTAAGTATGTAAGGAAATATAATATAAGGAAAATAGAATTATACTATTACTATAATTAGGATTATTATATGTGTATATAAACATATACATACACACAA
>JAPFFP010000012.1:7860799-7886179 GCA_026153255.1 Solanum medicagineum | reverse complement strand
GTGGTCACAATATTGGAGCTATAGGGCTGTATATACAACATGTGACATGAGAATAATCATACAAGACAATATGACAATGAAGAGAATATGTTACATAAGCAATGAAATGCGTATGAAATGAAAGAAAAACTCATGAACTTTGTTTTGCAACAAGAATCCATGTACTTGGTATCCACGTATGTATGTAGATTTGAAGGTAACTATATATAGGAGTATATGAATATTTGAAACAGTGGAGACATGGTTGTTTGTCATGTTGGAGTAGATAAATGCCTTTACTTACCGAGGGATCTATGTTTCATGCTAAATGATACGAACTCAAGTAGCCTTACATACCTCGTTGTATGACCTCGCTACTACCTTGGAGTGGTTGCTTTTCCCTAAAATATTTATCTATAGTATATTAGGCGATAACACTAGTATTAGCAGCAAAGAAACACTTCTTGACAGCCCAATATCATAAAAATGATCACCCGGACAGCAAGCTTTTCAATTAGGGACGCACAGGCATTTCTTCAACCTTTTCCCTTATAAACATATTTTCTAACAAGCATTCTCATGTACATGTCATGTACATCTTATTTTAGACCTTTAATAGCACTACAACAACCCACAAAGCACAACACATAACAATTCTTCACAACATACAAACAAGTGGCATAACGTTACATTCTTTCACCCCACTTCAACATCGACAATCTCAAAACTGTTTTAACTTTATCTAAATTGTTTCCAACGTTTTTAACACACAACACCATTGTTAATATAGTTCAAAAATAGTCCTAAAATAGGGGAAGGTCATGGAACAACATATTACAATTCTACACAACCTACAAATGGACATCATAACGTTACCCCCCCCCCCCTCTTCGCTACATTTCGACGTCGACGATTCCAAACCTTTTCAAACTCTAACCAAACTGTTCCAATAACATTTACACATACAAACAGTGCTAAGATAGTCTTAGAATAGCACCCAAGAAGTCATGAAGGACGTGAGCCAATAGCTTTCCATCCAACAGCCCACAAATTCCAATCAACATTACACTTAAGATATCACAATAAAACTAGTTTGTTAAATGAAACCAAAATCAGGGCACCAACTTTAGGGTAATATCTATAACTTAAACCATGTTAAAAACATCAAATTCTCTTCATAATACATCCCACAAACCATAGAGAAGTCACTAAAACAAAAGGCAAGTGTGCAGCAACTTTCTAAACACAATCTGTCCAGATTTTCCAGCACAAACATACTAGCATATACTTCATGTTTTTCATGAAGAAATCATACTAAATATACAACTATAATTACTCACCTTAGTTCTTCAAGATCCAGGTGTTCCTTTAAGATCCTAGAAGTTCCCTTGTGGCTGCTTTGATAGTTTAAGAAAGTGTAAAGAGAAAATTGGGAAAGCTGGAAATTTTCTAAGTGTAAGAGTGAATGGGATTTTGCTGCTTGTAACCCCTCTTTAAAGGCCTCATTTGGATGACCTTCCTTGGGCCTCTTGACCATGTAAGACCACATATTATTGAGCTGGAGGTAGCAACTTGGGACTCTTACTTGGGCCTAAATGGGTGTCAAATTTAATGGGCTTTCGCTGCCGATTTCCAGCTTTCCTCTTAATCCATTTTTGGTCCAAATAGCCAAGTGGTTTGTGTAACACTTGGGCCCTTCTTATATTCTTCTTGGACTGAAAATAAGGTTCATTTATGATGCTAAAATATGGGCTAAAATTACACCCTTAAAACAGATTTTATTCGTCATCGGACTTGGGCAAATTCGACGTCGAACTTCTTCTCCGTTTAGTTTGCACATTTAAGCTAAGCAAGTAGGTGACTCGCCTACTAGATTATTAAGTCATACAAGAATCTCAATTATTTTACTTTGTTTAGGGCTGTGGTCTCATCAACTTAACACAAAACAAGAATACACTCAACCCTCTTAAGCGTTAGACACACATATCGCCCATAACACGAGATTTAAGCACTTTTAAAAAATTGGCACTAGTTTGACCAAACCATATCATGATCCATTCACATAGTAAAATGTGGGGTGTTAGACCCCTCAATAAAGTTACCCGGGCCTACAACCTCTGGAGTGAGGCTTTGTCATTTTCCCCACATCATAGAGATAATATCATATACATACATTTACATCATACACATACATTCCTTTCATCATCATAAAGTCATTCACCTCATAAGACATGCATTGGACCTTCAATTCCTCAAGAAATCATAACTGAATATTTTATTAAATACTTGGCGGGTGTGTAGTACTAGTGTAAAACCATGTAATTCAACAGTGAAATCATGCAAGAAAATTCATTGTAAAGCCATCAATAGATACTTGGTAACACCCTCAAGCAATATACATCAAAACCCTTCATCAAATCTCACATTTGATCTTAGATTCATAGCTTCAAACATGCTAAAACAATTACAATTTCATGAAACCCCAACATAGTGTGTAGCGAAATTCATAATACAAAGACCCATGAGTAAATCAACTTTAAATCATGCAATTCAAGGCAAAAAGAAGTTTGGGTATCAGGGGTGAAAGGAACCCATGAAAGAAACCCACATACCTTGACTTTGGAGGATAGCTTAATGAAGAGTGGAGATGGAGACTTGAAGCTTGAGTGAGAACCTTGAAATCCAGATGAGTTTGAGACTTTAATTTAGGAGATGAAATATTAGTCAAGTGTTTGAGTGAGTATTTGGGAATGTCTTGAATGATATGAGGGTGAAATAAGGCTAAGTATAGGCATTTTCACGTGCGGGAACACTTAGGCCCAAACTCAAAAGTCTTTGACTGAACTTGAAAATTGGCCACAAAATGAACTGCTACGCACCCTTGGCACGTCGCGCCAGGAGCACGAAAAGCTCTCTGGAAATCGTATTTTGCGATTTTCAAATTTTGACACGGTTGCTCTTAAATCAGGGTTAGACCCATATCCCCCTCAATTTGACCTCCTGAATAAGAATATGAATTCGAATTTTTGATATCACGCACAAATTTTTAGATGTATGGAAATTACAATTTCAAGCACGTCCGAGGCACATTTTTGGGCGCTTTTTGGGGTCATTTCAATATCTCCCCCTTGGGAACATTTGTCCTCGAATGTCAAAGAAATGTATATGAGAGATGCAACATGACACTTTCAGCCCACATAAGGATGCAACAATGCACTTAAACATCATTTCAAAAATCTAATCATAAGTGTAAAATCATCATGAACTTGTCAATTTAGACATGAATATATGCAATGACATTTGGCTGAACTTAAGACTTGAAATCATATAAAGGACTTAGATCAATACCTTAGGCTTGAGCGGAGTGGAAAATATAAGGGTATGGCTTTTGCATATCCGTTTTGGCCTCCCAAGCAGCACCTTCGACTTATTGGTTCCTCCAAAGGACCTTAACGGAAGCAACTTCCTTGTTCTAAACCTCTTCACTTGCCTCTCCAAGATCTTTATGTGAACCTCTTCATATGTTAAGTTGTCTTCAACTACCCTCACAATATCAAGAGGCACAATAGCATTGGGATCACCCACACACTTCCTCAACATAGACACATGAAAGACTGGATGAATCAATTCCATTTCTCTAGACAAATCCAACTCGTAATCCACCTTACCAATCCTTATCATAACCCAGTAAGGACCCACATATCTAGGGCTCAACTTGCCCTTCTTACCAAAGCGGACCACACCCTTTATGGGTGACACCTTCAAATAAACCCAATCACCAACCTTGAATTAAGACCCGTTCTCCTCACATAGGCATAAGACTTTTGGTGACTTTGGGTTGTTTTCAACCTTTCTCTAATCATACATACCTTCTCCATAGCATGCATAACTAGATCCGGACCCAATAAATCCACATCTCCAACTTCAGACCACCCAACCAGTGATCTACAATGTCTACCATAGAGAGCCTCAAAAGGAGCCATACCGATACTAGAATGATAGTTATTGTTATATGCAAACTCAATCAATGGAAGATGATCATCCCAACTACCCTTAAGCTCCAATACACAAGCCCTAAGCATATCCTCAAGTGTTTGATAGTTCTTTCGACTTGGCCATCCATTTGAGGGAGAAAGGCCGTACTAAGCTTTACTTTGGTTCCAAGACCTTTTTGGAAAGACCTCCAAAAGTGAGAAGTGAATTGTGCACCACAGTCCGATATAATGGACAAAGGAACCCCATGCAAACTCACCAAGTCACGAATATACAACCTAACATAATCTTCAACCCCATATGTAGTCTTAACTAGTACAAAGTCAGCCAAGATTTTGTCATCCTATCAACCACAACCCATATGGAATCAAAACCTTTTCTAGTCTTGCGCAAGCTAACCACATAATCCAAATTAATCTCTTCCCATTTCCTAGTAGGAATCTCTATGTCTTGGGTTAGGCCACCCGGCCTTTGAAGTTCGGCTTTGACTTGTTGGCAACTATGGTAACTGGAAACAAATTTTGCAATGTCTCTCTTCATGCCTCCCCACCAATACACCTCTCTCAAATCTCTATACATTTTAGTAGACTTGGGGTGAATTGAATAAGAAGAACCATGAGCCTCATCAAGAATCTTTTCCTTCATGCTATCAACATAAGGCACACACAATCTACCTTGGTACCTAAAGGCACCATCCCCCCCTTGGGAGAAAACCTCCACCTTACCCTTTTTTACCAATGCTTTCAATTCCAACAAAGCAGGGCAAGAACTTGCTTAGCTTTCACTTCCTCAACCAAATGAAGATTTAGAACCATCAACAACAACAACTCAACATTACCATTATCAACTCCTTCCAACCTAATTCCCAACCTAGCCAACCGATGGACCTCCCTAGCCACCTCCTTGCCACCATCATCAACATAAGCTAGGCTACCCATAGACACCCTACTCAAAGCATCCTCCACAATATAAGCCTTACCAGGATGATAATGCACACTCATCTTATAATCCTTAAGAAGTTATGACCACTTTCTTTGCCTCAAGTTAAGATCCTTTTGAGGGAAAACATATTGGAGGCTTTTATGATCGATGAACACATCAACATGCATCCCATACAAATAATGATGCGATATCTTTAATGCAAATACCACGGAGACTAGTTCAAGATCATGGGTAAGGTAGTTCTTTTCATGCACTTTGAGTTGCCTAGAACCATAGGCTTTGACCTTACCATTTCACATTAGAACACAACCCAAACCAACTCTAGAAGCATCACAATACACAACAATTCCCTCTAGCCCTGTCGATAGTGACAATATAGGAGCAGACACAAACTTATCTTTTAATGTTTGGAAGCTCCTCTCACACTCATTGGTCCATACAAACTTAGCCTTCTTTTGAGTCAATTTTATCATAGGAGAAGGAATAGAAGAAAACCCATTCACAAATCTCTGGTATTAACCCGCTAAGCCCAAGAAGCTCCTAATATCCGAGGGGTCAACGGTCTAGGCCAATTTCTAATCACATCTATCTTCTTAGATCCACCTTAATACCATCCCCTGACACCACATGATCTAGGAAGGCAACCTTCTTCAACCAAAATTCACATTTTTCATATTTAGCATACAATTTCTCTTCCCTAAACCTTTGCAACACTACCCTCAAATGACCCATATGTTCCTCCTTATTATGTGAATAGATCAAAATGTCCTGAATGAATACCACAACAAACAAATCAAGGTAGGGTTTGAAGACCATATTTATTAGGTCCATGAAGATTACTGGTGCATTGGTCAACCCAAATGACATCACAACAAACTCATAATGCCTATACCTAGTCTGGAAAGCTGTCTTAGGAATATCACACTCCCTAACCTTCACTCGATGATACCCGGACTGAAGATCAATCTTAGAGAAATGGCTAGCCCCTTCCAATTGGTCAAACAAATCATCAATCCTTGAAAGAGGATACCTATTCTTGAGGTGACCCTACTAAGTTGTTGGTAGTCAATATACATTCTAAGAGACCCACCCTTCTTCTTCACAAACAACACCGGTGCACCCCAAGGTGATTGGCTAGGCCTAATAAAACCCTTCCCCAACAAGTCCCTCAATTGATCCTTCAACTCCTTTAACTCTGTTGGGGCTATGCGGTAAGGGGGAATAGAGATGAGTTGAGTATCGAAAAGGAGGTCTATACCAAAATCTATTTTACTTTCGGGAGGTATACCGGGAAGCTCATTTGGAAAGACATCAAGAAACTAATTTACAATTGGAACAGACTCCATGGGAAGGACTTTGGACTCCACATCCCTAACCCTCACAAGATGATAAAGACACCCCTTAGAGATCAACTTACAGGCTTTAATGCAAGAGATGAACCTACCTTTGACCACCACATCATGACTCTCCCACTCAAGGATGGGTTCATTTGGGAATTGGGTTAACGCTACGGGTTCTACAATCAATAGAAATATAGTATGCATATAACCAATCCATCCCAAGAATGACATCAAAATCAACCACGTCCAACTCAAGAAGATCACAAGCCAATACTTTATGCAAAATGCAAATGGGACAATCTCTATAAACCTTCCTAGCAACAATAGATGCGCCAATAGGAGTAGACACCTCATATGACTCACATAACAACTCGGGGTCAACATGGAACCTTTTGGCAACAAAAGGGGTAACAAAAGAAAGAGTAGCACCCGGATCAATCAACGCATACACATCAAAATCAAAGATTTTCAACATACCGGTAACAACGTCGGGCACCTCATCAATCCCTTGCCTCCCGTGCAAAGCATAAAATTGGTTGTGTCTTGGGGAACCATCTTATCGGCCACCTCTTCCAAAAAGAACCACATTAGCACCTTGTAGACAAACCTCCTTACCCTTGTTGCGATTTCGGGGGCAATCCATCACCTTATGCCCAACCTTCCCACAACCATAGCAAGCATTTGTATCATTCAAACATGGGCCTCTATGACCCCTACCACATTTTGGATATCCACCATTAGGAACCACACCTCCGACACCTTGGGCCCTTATGTCATTGGCAACTCTCTTATGAGAAGACCCTTGGCCTTGATGAAACCGACCACCCTTGCGACTTTGGAACTTTCCCTCAAAATGGGCCCTCTTGGCCTCATAACCCCTCCTCTGCCTCAATTTTTCCTCCTCCATTTGCTCGGCATAGGTTATCAAACGTGATAAGTCCATGTCACTAATCAACATGGCGGACCGGTACTCCTCACTCACCAAGTTGGAAACACCCATAACAAATTTGTTCATCCTATATCTTGAGTCGGCCACCAAGTATGGAGCATACTTTGATAGTTGGTTGAACTTGAGGGCATACTCTCTCACACTCATAGACCCTTGTCTCAAATTTATAAATTCCACCAACTTAGCTTCCCTAAGCTCAAGAGGGAAGAACTGATTAAGAAAGGCCACCTTGAACTCTTCCCATGGAACCACATTGTTGACTCCCTTTTCCTCCTTCCATTGGTTGTCCCATATTTGTGCTACCCCTTTGAGTTGGTAGGCTGCCAACTCAGCTTTATCCTCCGCACTCACACCCATGATAACCAAAATCTTGTAGACCTCATCAATGAACTCTTGAGGGTCCTCACCTACCTTTGAACCATGGAATTCCAGGGGATTCATCCTCATGAAATCTGTTTCTCGAGATGTTGGTGTAGGAGCATGAGGGGCTTGGGCCCTTTGGTTGGCTTGGTTAGCCATAACTTGTGCAACCAAGATGAGAGCATCCTGAAGCTTCCCATTAGTCGATTGCTCCTCGGGTGTACGGGGTCGTCTCCCTCTCGTGTTAGGCATGATATAGCATAACAAAGGACAACCATTAGGGGGGAAAACCTTAACTCAACTTCTATAGCACGACATAGAGTAAAAAGAAGGGAAACATTTCCTAAACGCCTCATAGCCTCTAGCTCATAGTTGTGGTGCACAATATAACCATAAACTAGATTCTAATCGATGGGGTATCTTGGACTCTGAGGATCTAACAACCTAGTGCTCTGAAACCAAGTTTTTCACGACCCAAGTCAAGGGCCTAGACATGACACAGGGCAAGGGGAATCCAAAAGGACCCCAAGAAAGCTTCTTAACATATCATTCCACATCCTTGGTCACAAAAGCAATAAAATACAACAACAATAGAGTAAAATAGGGATAATGGGGCTAAGCGAAAATTTCTATATCATAAACATCAAGAGTCAATAGAGAGTCAAAAACTCATAACATTACACATGACATGTCCAACAACACCTCTACTACATAGATAAGAGTGGGGGCCAAGACAAGCAACCGGGCTCACCCTCATAGTCAACATTTGCATAAAAGAAAGGTAATTTTAGAGTAAAGGATGATATCATAAGCAACATCCCCGGAATGGAGGACTCACCAACAAGCTTGAGTGGAATCGTACTAGCCACGTAGATGGGGATGCTCAAGTGGGGCTCCGGTTCCTACATGGTGACATCATATAGACATAGAGTATGTGTTAGTATGGTTGAATATATTAAGTATGTAGGATGCAATGAAACAAGTGATAAATACCATAATCAAAATGCATAACATAAACAATGAATAAGCATATAGCAATATGGCATGTATGAATGATGCTTGATGTAAAACCATACTTATGTAGAACATAATCTGTGTGTAAGGAGAGACTACTTTAGTGCAATCCAAGACCTACCACCTCCTTGGAGAGGTGCATGAGGTACAAACCCCTTCATGTGGTTGATGAGGTACAAACCCCCCAACGTGGTTGATTGAGTACAAACCCCCCAATGTGGATATCAAGGTACAAACCCCTCGACATGGTTTCACGGGCCTCACACCTCCCGAGCGAGGCGATCGAGGTACAAACCCCCAACAAGATTACCCGAGCCTACAACTTCCCGATTGAGGCTTGGTCATTTTCCTACATCATAAAGATAATATCATATATATACATTCTTTTCATCATCATATAAATACATTCCTTTCATCATCATAAAGTCATTTACCTCATAAGACATGCATTAAACCTTCAATTCCTCAAAAAAGCATAATCGGACATTCTATAAAACACTTGGCGGGTGTGTAGTGCTAGTGTAAGATCATGCAATTCAAGAGTGAAAGAAAAAACATTCATTGTAAAGCCATCAATAGATACTTGGTAACACTGTCAAGCAATATACATCAAAACCCTTCATCGAATCTCACATTAGATCTTAGATTCATAGCTTCAAACATGCTAAGTGTGCAGTGAAATTCATAATACATAAGACCCATGAGTAAATCAACTTTAAATCATGCAATTTAGGACAAAAAGGAAGCTTGGGTATCATGGGTCAAAGGAACCCATGAAAGAAACACACATACCTTTACTTTGGAGGATATCTTGATGAAGATTGGAGATGAAGACTTGAAGATTGAGTGAGAATCTTGAAATCCGGATAAGTTTGAGACTTGAATTTAGGAGATAAAATATTAAATAAGTGTTTGAGTGAGTATTGGGAATGTCTTGAATGGTATGAGGGAGAAATAAAGCTAAGTATAGGCATTTCCATGCATGGGAACACTTAGGCCAAAGACCCAAAAGTCTTGGACCGAACTTGAAAACTGGACACAAAATGAACTGAGGCGCGCCCTTGGCGCGATGCGCCAAGGGCGTGAAAAGCTCTCTGGAAATCGCATTTTGCGATTTTTGAATTTTGATACTGTTGCTCTTAAATCGGGGTTAAACCTATCCCCCACTCAATTTGACCTCCTAAACAAAAATATGAAGTCAAATTTTTTATATCACGCACGGATTTTGAGATATATGAAAATAACGATTTTGGGCACGTCCGAAGCACTTTTTTGGGGCGTTTCAGTAATAGCGCCATAATCTTTGATCACACCCAAGTTACATCTCTCTTTTTCAGGATAAAGCGGTCATTGACAAATATAAGACTTAACCAAGATTAGGGTCGAATCCTACAGAGAACATGGAGACTTCCAAATTGATTCACAAATAAATAATTCAAGTATTAACTAACTCAATTCCCCACAAGGGGAGATTGCAATAATTGATAAGAAATTAAACTAAACTAACTAAAACAAGAGGCAATCAATAATGGAGTGAAACTTGGAAATTGTGTTCCCCATGATTCACCAATTCAATATCCCCGGATAACCGAATTCTCGACTAGAGTATAGCATGTGGGACGATAATTTAAGTTTACCAAACCCTTTGGTCAAAGGCGAGAGGCAAATTTCACTATGTGACTTGACTCATCTCTATAGTGTGCTATACTAACCATTACCCATAGTCCCAATCAACCTCCCCTTGGTCTAGTTCGGTTAATTAGATAAGAACACATCATCGAATCCTGTTAACCCATCTCCTTTCCTATTCATTACCACCTGGATCGGGAAGGTAACATTAAGCAAGTTCTAATGTTGGGCACCACTAGAAAATACGCAAAATGAAGAGAATTGATTAATACATGTAAATACCCATTCCAAGAATTACAAATTATCCGGGTTTATTTGGTTAGATGTTCATAGTTCCCACAACCCCAAGTTGTGGATTTAGCTACTCGTGCTATGGGTAGATGAAGAAACTATGAATTGTGAAGACATAATTAATCACTTATCAAGTCGGATTGAAGAACAAGCAAACCCAAGTAGTATTGAAAATCACAAGATTGAAAGATACAATGAATCCACAAGTGTATTTTCCTCTCCAATATTTTGTCTCCAAGTGTAAAACCCTAAAAATACTCCCTAATGATGTCCTATCTACTGTGTTCTACGAATAATGAACTAAAAATTACTATTTATAGTATTTACAAATAAGTCCTAAAAATAGAAAAACTGGTCGGGTACATTCTACAACAAGCCCTTACAACTCATAAATTGATTTAGGAGTCGTAATTGGGGTCTGGTGTTCAGCTCTTGAGATCTTGGACTTCATTGCAATGGATCCACTTTACAAGTCGTAGACTGATTCATGACTCGTATTGTGCTCCCGTAAACTTCATATGGATCAACTAGTCCCTCATTGGATCTCACTGGAATTCTTCACGAAATCACTCTATACGACTCGTAGAGTGATCTATGACTCGCAAAGAGGTCTTGTCTGGCTGAACTTCAACTCTTCAAACTTTACTGAAAATCTCCATGAAAACCACTCTACGACTCGTAGAGGATTCTACGAGTCGTAGAAGGTCCTGTGAACCTTCAAAAACCAAAAAAATCTGCAATTTGCCCCAAAATCATGCCAACCTGCTTTCTTGCAAAAACTAAGCACAAAAACGCATAAAAATCATAAATGTCGTATTGAGAACACACAAAATCCTAAGTTTTAAGCACCAAATGTATTGTATTTTGACCGCATATCGGATGACAATCTATTCAATTTTATCCTAATCTATTCAATTCGTAGCCTTTTCTATCAACTTTATCTCAATTCTAGTTGATTTTCTTGAAATTTATTTCAATTCTAGCCGATTCCTTTATAATTTATTTTAATTCCAGTCAATTTCTGTCAATTCTAGCCTAATTGGGTCAATTTGTGGCCTAATTTTAAATTACCAATTCAATTTCATTTATTTGGATCCGAATAACCCATTTGAAACACAAAATCTGACCCATTACCTTAAAAATTAATCCTATTTGTTGATTTGTCTAATCTGATGGCTAGGATTAAAAGATCCTATTCTTTACTATTTTTTGACCCAACAACCTAAACTCAATTATCATTTTCTTCTTTCTTCAAAAGGGGCCACTGCCCCTTTCTTTCTCTCTCTCTCCCTCCAGCGCCCCTCCACTGAGAAACGCCACCAGCCACCATCGCGAGCCCCCTGACCAAGAGTCGCCAGCAGCCATGAAACCCAAACCCCTTCTCCGTACTTTTTTCGGTGACCAACAGAAACCCAATTCAATGACCCCCGTCGATTCCACCGGAAACCACCATGCAATGCCACCCTTCTCCTCCATTGTCACACCTCTCCAAAAATCGCACCAGATGACCTTACACCCTTGCTCGAAAACCCCTCAACAACTTTTCGCCTCTTCAACCAACCAAATGACCCCTTTTACTCCATTTTTTTGGTGACATCTGAATGGAGACAACCCCAAAACCACCATTTTCCTCACCCTTTCCTCCGTCCGAAATCATCCAAAACCCCTTGCTGCAACCCCACCAGTAACCATCACTGTTGGTGTCATCGACCACCACCAACAGGCCCCAAATGACTCCCCTTCATCTCCTCCAAACCCATCGGAAAACCCCCCAAACCTCCGTGCAAACAGCCACGCCCGCGGCCCCTTTATCTATCCAGCAGCAACACCATTGTGACCCCAAATTCCAGCAAAATTCATCAAGAAATGGATTCAGTCAAGACCAAATTGGCAGAGAACCGTTTAGAATTTTGAAAGATGCGAATTCGATTTGTTTTTCCTATATATTATTGCCTATTTCTTTGTTTTTGTTCATAGATTGAGCGATATATGTTTGTGTGTTAATTGCATATCTTAATTTTCTTACTTTGATACTTTTATTTCAAAAATGGTTGCTTCTGTTGTGGATATCAGGATTTGGGTTCATTGATTTCCTCGCCTTTTCTAATTTAAATCCTATTTTAACAATTAAATGGTGAATTCAGAATTTTTCTGTATAATGGCTGCTTGATTGTTGGAATTGATTATGGTAGATATCATTTGATTAATTTTTAGATTGTAATTTTGATTTTTAGAATTCTTATTTTGGTAAATTTCAACTCCTGCGAAAATTGTAATGATGTTGATTAATTTTTCTTGCCTTAATCAAAGTGGTTATACTCTTACTGGTATAACAAATTGTTAAAAATATTGTTGTGTGTGTGGTCTTCCTTAAATTATTCTTTTTTTTCTTGCTTGAATTTGGACAGAATTTGTTCTATGTATACGGAATGTGACGTTTGGAGTGAATTAAATTATTCAATTTTTTCCTTTTTGGATGACCTTATGTGGATCGATTTTAGTAAATTACTGCAATAAATTATTCTGTTCTCACACTATTTACTGATTTTAAAAAATCTTTGGTGATCTGATTTTTAATTTTTTGTTGGAAATATTTTACCACCTTATGATTGATCCTTTCCGTAATTAGTCTCCTTACAGGACCTATATAATCATGACCTCTCTTCATAATTTCTCATCAATACACACTCTACATGATAGAAGAAAAAATTTACACTAGACTTCTCTGTATTTCATAATTCTGCAACATGCCTCTTTTTCTCACTCTAATAGAAAAAAAAAAGAAGAAAGAAGACACTCCGACTATTGGCTCGCTACTGAATTTTCTTTATCTCTTTAACAAGTTACGTTTTTTTAAAATCACATTATTTTTTTTTTCATACACTACTCTTCTTTTGTTTGTTTAGCAAGTTCGGATTTTAAGTTGGGAACGGAAAGAGTCGCCTTGGGATGGGATGGATTCGGATTCGGAGTAGAAGACTTTGAAGATTTTCTTTTTATTTTTTATATTTGATGTTCTGTTTTATTTTTGAAAATCTTGTGATAATATAATAGTGAAATTGGGGAACCAGTTAGAGGGAGAATGGAAATTAGGTGCTAATCGTTTCTTCTTTTTTTTTTCTTTATCTGTGTTGCTTACTTGTTTGTTTTAAAAATAATTAGGCAATATTTTTTAGCCAATCTTAGTTAGGAGGTAATTTTTTAAAAAATAAACCGTGACTGCATTAAAAGATTTAGATTAGCCTAACATAGCACGGATAATTCTTTAATCAAGTTTGTTTTTTTAACATTTTCCTCTATTTTGAATTTGTTTGAAAATACTTTTTTAGATACCATGTCTATAGGTTTTCAAAAAAATTTATCATGTATTAGAAATCATGCTTTTAGGCTACTTTCTATTTTATTTTTCATATTAGCAATTATGCTTCTAGGTTATTCACTTTGTTTATTAAAATAATGCTTTAGGTTTAAATAATTTTTATAATATTATGAGATTAGAAATCATGCTTTAGGTTTAAATTCTTTTTATATTATTAGAAATCATGCTTTAAGTTTACATGATTCTCTCACAATATTATGAGACTAGAAATCATGCTCTTAGAATATTTTTTTCTCACCTAGTAATTTAGATATCATATTCATATGTTTGCTAATTAATTGAATTATTATAATATTTTTTCATAAAATAATCTTTAGCCTTATTATTAGAATCATGTTTGATATTCTTGTCATATAGTAGAAATCATGATTCTTAGGATTTAATATTTTCACATTTAGAAATCATGTCTTCAATATTTGTCATGGTAGAAATCATACCTTTAATATTTTTTACGGTGAAAATCATGCCTATAGGATTTCATCTTAACTTAAATATCTTTATATTATCTTCAACTTAATCCTTTGTCAAGTTTTAATAGTAGGTGTTTTTTTTGTGAGGCGCACACACACTTAGTAAATCTAGGTTCACTTTTTATTTGTGTTTTCAAGCATGTTAGGTAATATGTTTGGAGGCTACTTGAGACTTTACGTACTAACCATTGTCCAAATTATTTTGTTACGATGCGAGTCTAATAGGAGCTCTATATTTTCTTTAAGTCTAGACCTACCAAACTAGAGAGTCCAATAGCTCTTGAAAATTAGGATTGGACATTAGGCACTTTAAGAGTCATTATATATTTTTTTTCATTTCTTTTAGTGCGCTTTTAGTTTAGTAAAAAATCAACCTAGAAGAGTAGGGGTAGATAGGACCTTCAGAAAGGATGATGCAAACTCGAGCTTAATAGTACAAAACTTTGGTTTTCGTCTTTCGGCTTAAACAAGCCAAGTGAAGCTAAAATGGCAAAATCTAATTTTGTCTTCCGAAAATAAGCCGAGTAAACTGATCCGAGTGGTAAACATCTCACTTAATTTTAGATTTTTTTCTTCTATTTTATTTTTTATTATTTGGGGTAGATTAATCTTTAATTTATTAGTATTATATCTGTATTTACTTGTTTAATTTAATTTCTATTTTTGTGATCACTTAAGAGTTAATTAAGTAATATTTTAAAAAGAGATTATTTGTTAAACCCCCACATACTGCCGGGACCCGCATTTGCGGATCTCAAAGGGTGCCTAACATCTTCCTTTCGAGATAACTTGAGACCTTACCCGTTCTTTGTGACTTGATCCTTAGACTAAGTTTTAGGTTAGAATGGTGTCCTAATGCACCTCAAATCATTAGGTGGCGACTCTTCAATTAATTTTCAAATAAACAGTCGTTGCCACGCCGCCGCCTAGGTTCTCATCTTTTCGCAAGAAAAAATGGAGCACGACAAAGACATAAGAGAAATAGAATAATAGGTAGATAGAAGGTAACTTGCCCGTGAATGATAGGCATAAGCAACTCTCACAATCCAAGCTAACCATCCAGAGGTGGATGAAGATAGTCTCCGGTCCCTACATAGTTAGATCATGTAGGCAAAAATGTGTAGTGGTATATTTGAATGTAATAAGTATGCGGGCATGCAATGCATATGAACTTATTAACCTACAATCAATGTTAAATGACAAGGGCATATATATAGAAAGAAGCATATAAGAAGGAATAATATATCATTATGCCATGAATTCATGATGCATGAATGT
Organism: Solanum medicagineum; assembly: GCA_026153255.1. Classification (NCBI taxonomy): domain Eukaryota; kingdom Viridiplantae; phylum Streptophyta; class Magnoliopsida; order Solanales; family Solanaceae; genus Solanum; species Solanum medicagineum. The sequence goes on along the minus strand of JAPFFP010000012.1, from coordinate 7,870,555 downwards.
CAAAATACTTTGTACATAGTGGGGATGAGACATCAATCGACATAAGATCAAGTGAGCTATAACTTGGAACTTCGTCGTCTTCCCCACAGTGGATAAAGAGGTGACCTACTCATCAAAGGTAGATCCTTCACATAATCATCCCCTTGAAAGGGGCATAAACATAAATTATGTTTGGCACATAGTTATGGGACTTGACGATTTATATAACGGACCTTGGGGATGTCCTCCCACACATAATCCCACTCGATGCTAAGTCATCATCCCACGAGAATAGATATACATATATGTGCTTAAAAAAGGAGGGACAAATCTTTCAAATTATTTTCATGCATATTCAGGCTTCAAAGCCAAATATGCTTCATAAATCATGATACTTGGGCTAAAAAGCCAATCATACTTTAGATCATATTTTCATGCATAGAAATTACTTCTTCATACTTATAGAGAGTGGTGTAAACACTTATAATTGCTTAAAGAGTCATATCATAGAGATTATGTGATCACATTCTTGTCAGACCCATACTTTCCTTGACAACATAGTCATCATCATAATTGACACTTAGCCCACATCATAAAATTCATGAAAATCAATATTCATGTATACATATGCCATGAATGATGATAAAAATAGCATGAGCAATAGAGATTCATACTTAAAATAATAATATAAGACGAAATAAAAGTAAATCCATGAAGAAATTCACATTTAAAACATACTTGAAATTACACATGCCTAAATCCAACATTTAAAGGGACATGCATATTAAAACCTTCGTGATATTAATGCAATTCAACATATTAGGGTTTAAATCACTTTAAAAATATCAATTAAATACAATTCATATCTAAATTGAGTCAAACCAATATTAATTTAAAATGCACATATTCAAAGTAAGCTTGAAATTCATAAATTAAGAAGTAAAAAGTGTTTTGGGTCTACATGATAGAAAGGGACCATGAATCGATCTCGCATACGTTAGATAACTTAGAAGAATTAAGAAGAAATTGATTTGAGAAGAACATCCTTCCTTGAGCTCCAAGTTGAATCTCCAATATCACACTTGAGAGGAGCTCTTAGAAGAGAATTTTGAATATTCTAGGCGTAATAAATGAATTTGAATAATAATGAAGGAGTATAGGTCTTTTCAGGGGTTTAGAATAGGTTAGAAGGTCACAAACGACCCTTAAAAATCACTAAAATTATAAGAAAGTCATTAATAAAACAAGCATTGAAAAGTGCCCAGGTGGCCCGTGAAAGGCCACCAAGGGTCGTGAACATGACCATGGTGGTCTTCTGAAACTTAGCAAAATTTCAGACTACAGTCATTTCCACTGACGATTTCACGGTTCCTTCAAAGGTGTACTGGTTGTACAATGGTCCGCACAAATGAACCAAGTTTCGAGATGATAATTTTATACTTGGAATCACAATTTAGGACGAGGGTTTCATGAAATACCTCACCACGGCTTGTGGTGAGTTCCACGACCCTACTACGACTTGTTGTGGCTTGAACGGCTTGTGCAGGAGCCCTTTAGTGGCTGCCTTAGTCAAATTCTTGGCTTGAAGGCTGGGGTTCCCACCAAGAGCCCCTTCCACGACCAGTGGTGAGGACCACGACTCATGGGAGGTTCCTTGGAGGGCCAACAAGCCTACAATCCTTTCTTAAGCCACACAAAGTCATACACAAGCATCCCCCCATGGGTCACACACTTCCGGGAACTTGATTTTTAAGCATCAATAAAGTCTCACGAGATTCGTGTCCTTACAACAACGTTACCTTTGCCATTGGAACTGACATGGCAGTCCACCTAAGTAATCCAACATGGCAAAAGTTTCTTTCCTCTCAATCATTTTGTTCTTCTTTGTTGAGCCCTACGAGGAAAAAAATAGTACTTCCACTGTTCATGAATGAATTATGTTCGATTTTTAAAATTTCAATTTCGAAATATGTTGAAGTTTGATTGAAATGCAATTGCGTGTTATAGGATCAAGTTCATTATTTGAAAATTGAGGTCATGGATTCGCAAAACCCATTTTCAGATTTTCAAGTTTTTAAGAACTCTTTTATATTTTTATTTTTGGGTGTTCAATTCAAATCTTTAAATGCCAATCCTCAAACTAAGAAATCAGTAAAAGTCAATATCCAGCTTCAATTGCAATATCCAAACAATTTTCGTTTAGTATCAGTAACATAAAGTCAAATTTGTTCAAATTTTTGCACTTCAAGAACCCAACAAAAGTTAAAAAATTCTCACCAACAAACTTCAAATGAGTAGCTATTTTTAAGTTTCAACACAGAGAGAATGAGTTCAGGAGTTTTTCAACATCATTCAACCTTTGAAATTAAATTTTTAGTCTCAAATTCGATGATCAAGAATCCAAACAATGAATTTGATTTTTCAACACGTATGTACAACCTCAAACAAACTAAGCACACTTTAAAATTAAAATTTTAAAGTTCAAAAACAACTCAAACAATAACAATGGAAGAATTATTTTAGGTATTTTCTTTTCTTTTTTCTTTTGATAGGTTCAACAAGGAAGAACAACATGATTGAGAGGTAAATATTTTTACCATGTTAGAATGCCAAAGTGGATTATCAGGTTAGCTCCAGTAACAAATATAACATTGTAAGTGTATTTATCGTCCAAAATATAGACGACAAAGGTAATTTTGATCTAAAAGTAAACAAATAGTAAATGTGAACTATTTCAGATAGTTCTTAGGGTAATTTTGTCTTTTTAACACGGAGGGAGCACATATTTTTTTTGATGTTCCAGTGTAGGGTGTTTTGTTTCTTCCAAGTGTGCTATCCGTCTCACAATTTCCATTTTACATCAGATCTTCCAAGTGTGCTATCCGTCTCACAATTTCCATTTTACATCAGATCTGGTCGTCTCTTTTTATGTATGTATCTCTTTCATCTTCAGTCTTCTGCTCAGTGCTTTTGGTTTTTCGTTCAGTCTTGTTTCTTAGTCGAACTTGTTACTTTATTGCGTCTTCGGATGTATATGTAGGTTTTTGTATTTGGTGATTCTGTTGGAGGATTTGTAATCTTGAAGGGCTTATTTTTTGGGGCTTTTAGTGTTGAGCCGCCAGATTTACATAAATTTTGTTGGTTGAATATGCTATTTGAGATGAATTTTAACTGTTGGGTATTAGACTTAACAATCAGGTTTTTATGCGCTAGAGAAATTGTATGGTTTTCCGTCCAGCTGCTAAATTCACTGTATTGATCTGTTATTTCCTTCTGGTCCAAATTCTTTATTCATTTCATTTATGGGAGTAGACATTGCCTTTTTGTCCCCATCCAGTTAAAATTAATGTATATATTTTCATCAAAGTTTTCATTTGTATAAGCTGCTAACATGTTTGTTTTTCTGCATAGTTACAGCTATGAAGGGAGCAGTGCCATTTGGTGACCAGGTTGATATATCATCGGGTGACTCGTCTTCCTCTAATACAGATGACTGTAAAATGGAAAGCAAATGGTTGAAAAATAGTATCACCATTGATCAACCTGTTAGCGAATTTGATTCTGAAGGTATGTGTCATAATTCACATAATTGTCTACTGATTCTCTCAATCTACTCTCTGAACACGTGTCTGCGTATGTGGAAACAGACTTTCTTGCTTTTTTGCTGCCAGATGAAAAGAAAAACAAGATCTTCTCTTCATTAACCTTGGGATATATACTGTAGGCAGAGAATTTTTATGTTTCTTCCTCAATACCTGAGGATGCGTCCTCCTTTAATCTGGAAACTTGGGTATCAAAGATGGTGCTAGGAATTTAACTATCTGCACAAGATTTATCACATCAAGCTGAACTGTCATTAGCAATCAGTTTATGCATATGTAAGGATTGGTAGAACGAATTTGTTAATCTCATCTTACATCTTTCCAGTACTTTCTCTTTCAGTCTTTGGTGTTGTGGCATTCTGTAATGAAGTTCAGACATGCAGGCTCTTCACATGAAATCTTTTTATGAAGCACTTTATGCTAACTAGCACATGTCATCTAATAGCACTTCAGTTCCACTTGTTCGAATAACGTAAGCTAAGAGCATCCTAATAGAAGTGATTTGAAATATACTTTGTTAGCTGTTAGATTTTTTTCTGTCCTAAAAAAGGTGTTGTCTATGGTTACATTTACAATATGCCAAAAGGGAAATTTCCATTATTTCATTTGATGAAGTAAGGTGTTGCATTAATGGTATCAGATGTAATACAAGTACAAGATAAGCTTGGTTAACTCCTAATACAGAGTAACAGGGGAGCTAACCAAAACTATAAAGATTGGCTGCTGATCCTGAGTAAGAGGGCTGATAAAATCTAAATGGGGGACACTCATGTTTCTTCCCTTTGGGAAAATGCTCCCATGAACATATATACCAGATATTTCTCTCCTACTTCTTAGGTGGTGAAACACCCTTTTCCGGAGGCTCTTCAGCTGGAAAAACTCGTCTTCTTAACCTAAGTTATCACATTTTGTGATAGCTTCCGACCTCCTTTCATCTTTCAGCCAGTTGTAGTGCTTTTCAGGGTTTTTAACAGTGGCAAGCACAGTTTCTATTCAATAATTCTCTAGTGATTGCTTAGACTTTAGTTTTTTTTACATGGAGGAATAATATGATATATTTACATGGAGGAATTATATGATTTATTACTATGCCGGTTTTGAGTCTTTTGATATCACACAGACTTTCTCAAAATCAGAAAGTGGTTCTGGGTGTGGGTGGGGGTAAAAAAAAAATAAAATGAAAATTTCAAATATTTTTCAAAAATAATTTTAAATTTCTTTTTGGTTGGTTGGTTTGGGGGGGGGGGATGGTAGGGGGACGGGATAGGGGGGATAAAAACAAAATGAAAATTTCAAAATTTGAAATATTTTTCAAAACTAATGTTAATTTTTTTGTGAGGGATGGATGCAAAAAAATATAGTAATTTGAGGAGAGATTTGGAAAATGTTTTCCTTATTTTTTGGAGGGAAGTCATTTTTCTTAAATTTGAGGAAAAGAAGTTGATTTGGAAAACATTTTCCAAAATATTTAAGCCAACAAAACATGAGAAAATTGAAAAATATTTTCCGCAAAATGTTTTCCTTCATGCCAAACACACCCTTGTTCTGTGCCAATTGATCGACAGTCGCTGGCTAGAAGCAGCTTTCATTTAATAGAAGCTGGATGTCCTAAGGAAAATTCTCTTGCACAAATCTCTGTTCAGTTAAACTAAAACATCTCCTTTCTGATATTAAAGCACAAGTTTGAGAGGGCTCTTTGATGATAGTATTGATTCTCAAATGAGTTACATTTTTGTGTTGTGCGTATGGATATTGTTTCAAAGATTTTATGTTCAAGTCTTGGTTCAAACTAGTTGTCACGTGAGTTGCAGTGCAAGGTTACAATATATCCTACTTAATGTGTTATATTCGTATCACTAGTCTTATAAGCTCTGTACTACAGATTCAATCCTAAGAAGAGCAAGAATGTACCAAGAGTACATGAAGGTGGTCCCAATTCCCACGCAACGTGGCTTCAGTATCCCTTTCACCTCATGGGTCGGATTGGCTGCATCCATGAAGGAGTTATATGGGCAACCTCTACATTACCTGACCAATGTCCACATGAAGAAGTTGGATCAAATGAGGCTTGGTACTGATGATGAAGACATTCCATTAGATACCATCATCGATCCTAGCAAAGCTGAAGCAACCATCTGGCTTATTGAAGAAGTTCACAGGTCTACATTGTCTCATCATTACATTGCTAGACTTTGGCTTGCTGATCCAATGTATCATGTCGATGTAGATGCGATTTTCCCTAAGCTGCAGAATTCATCAAAATAGGTTCTTTACCAATCATCTTGGAGACTTCCCAACTCATGAGCCTTCAAACTTGAAAATCAATCCATCTCCTCACTCTTCCCCAGACAATCATCTATGTATAAACAATTGCACATCATATGGACGCTTTATCTCCTCATTTCACATGTTGCTGCAGTGAATATGTATACAGTGATTTGTGCTTGTGCAATATGTGGTGAAGCAGAAAATTTTCTTTTGTGCCTTTGCGGTTGTCAAATTAAGATAAATGGAATACCCCTATCAGAAGTGTACTAATTAAGAAGGTACGAGTTCGAGTAAACCCTAAAATTTTTGACACAGCTGGGGCATATATATATATATATGTGCGCGCGCTAAAAAGTTATAAAATTTCATTAAATATCCCATTTTGGACCCATACTTAACATTTAAGTTAGATATATGATGTTGTGTTCGCTGCATGTTTGACATTGAAGCATGTACGGAAGTAACAAAGTACATTCTGAAAGTTAGCAAGTGATGAATGTAACATCACAAGGCTTACAGAAATCCTCTTTTTTTTTTTAAAAAAAAAAATAAAATCTTTTTTCAAATAAGTACATTGTAACAAGGGCATCAAAGTAGTTAGAGATGATCATAACAATATTGTAAAAGAAAGAACTCTACTTGGTCAAGCATGAATTTCAAAGATATGATAGAGACTTGAAATTTTAATACCAAATATCGATGTAGCCGCTCCTGCGGAGCCTAGGGTTGCACCTATAGCCACGTCCCAACGGAGCTCGAGTTGCTCTTATGGGTTGACCCTCCTTAATGGCGGAGCATTTCTCGTACCTACGAGTTGCGCCTGTAACGTCAGGGTCGTCATGCAGCCTTGACAGTGATTAAATCACTAAGTTCCCTTTTACTATTTCATTTTTGTTTGTATTTTTCGAGAGCATTCCTTAGCCAATTTTTTGAGAAAATCTTTGCATAAGTTGGGATTAGCTTGGTGATGTTGCTTGGATTGATATTCTCGCTCCTAAACGGTAAGTTCTCGCTTAATTTGTGGTTTTCGATTTTAGAAGTGGGTTTCTTGAGCCCTAGTCGCATGGGTTGTTTTGGTTCTTAACTCGAATTATGCCCGTTTTTGAACAAATTCCTGAGCTAGTTGGGACCCCTTTGACAAAGTCAATTTTGTAATTCTTCACGTGGGTATTACAAAGTCATTTTTTATTCTTTTTGGACTTGTCTTCGATTATTACAAATTAGGTGTCAAAAAAGTTGTTGTGACACCATGATTACTTATTTGTTAGCGTGAATGCTTTAAGAGGATTTTCGAAAGGATTAAAGCTTTGGCTTTGTGGATTTTGGAGCACTCTAATTGGCTTTGAGGTAGGTCACGGTATGCTCTACTTTAGATTCAGCTCTATTAAATAATTCCTCGTATGGATTGCACGTGAATTAGTATAGTATAAGTCGGGTTTATGAATCCTTCCTTATTTCCATTCTATTGATTCCCGTAGAAGTCTCCATCTAACTTTGAATTACGAATGTCGACATCCAATTTTGATTCTTCACGATAGTCATTAATTATCGAGTTTCTTCAATTTCAGACAATCTAAAATAATTACTTTTAAAAAAGTTCAAAAATATTTGAAAGTCCATTATATAAGTGCTTTTGTTAGTTTTCAAAATAATTATATAATTATATATATTCATATAATGTTCACCTTTTATATAAATATTTAGAAAAAAGCCTAAAAAATAGTATTTAGCTTAAATATGCATTTATTTTCTTCAAATTAATCAATTCATAATTAATATGTAGTTTTTCTTCTATTTTAAGTAATAAGATTATGGCCTAATTGAGCCAACTGAAGGGCTTAAATCCTAAGAACCTTCTACCACTGAGGCGAGCGAGAATGTTATGGAGGTCTTGCTAGAGAACATGTTACACCCCGATATGTTATTCTAAGCGTGGTCGACAAGATCATTATTGGTTTCCAAGTAAACCACTTGGTGTTATCACTTATTCATTTAGCGGAAGACTTAAAAGGACAAAGAAATAGTCAAGTGGGCCCTTAAACATCACATAGGCAAGTAATTCAGAATATGAACTCAAACATCAACTTTATATTAATAATAATGGGTTACAAAGAAAATTCAAAGTTAACACCATCTAAATCAATCTATGAAGCCTCTATCAACTCTAAGAAGGTGCCAAGACAAGTCCAAGACTAAACAAATGAAAGAAAGTAAACTGAAAATAAAATATGTCATATCGAACACTAGGAAGTCTCACCAAAGCTCTGAAAATACTAAAAATCTTCAATAAAGTATTTGCTGAGAATCCATAGCATCAATATCTGCATCATAAAATGATGCAACAATGAGTGACATTAGTATGTTGAATGTAAGTGTATAAAATAGCTGAGCAAAACAAATACATCAACGGTACTCAAAGAAGGAATGAAACTCAACTCAATATCAATATGCTATGCAAGTTTAAAAATACAGAAAGTGATTTCATCAATCATGAATATGCATATGCAACTCAGTAAAACAATATGTTTTTACCCTTAGAGAGTTTCTCTAGCCGACAACCATCACTTATGATCTAGTGATGATATAATATGCGATGTCACTGCCACATTCATCTAATGCCTTACCGGCTAGAATGACCACCAGCTTCTAAAAGAATGTCAGACGATTATCTAATTCAACTGAATCATACTGAAGTACATGTGATTCATCTTGAATATACTGGCGTGCCATCGGTACGTGAAATACATGGTGTATAGCAGAATAAGCTAGAGGTAGGGCTAACTCATATGCAATTGGCTCAACTCGTCTCAGAATCTCAAAAGGGCCAATATACCAAGGACTAAGCTTACCCTGTCAACCAAAACACATGACCTCTTTTAGGGGCGGCACTCTCAGAAAAACTCTATCTCTAACCTCAAACTGTAAGAATTTGTGCCTGTGGTGGGCATAACTCTGGTGGCAACTCTGAGCCATCCTTAGTCTATGTTGGATGACCTGGACCCTGGCTAAGATATCCTGCAACAAATCTGTACTGTACAGGCCCTACTCTGTAGAGTCAAACCACCCACCAGAGTACGACATTGTCGGCCGTACAATGCCTTAAATAGGGCCAGCTTAATTATGAAGACCCGGACGTTGTACAACCTCATTGGAGCTTGAAAATTTCGCTCTGAAAAGTTTTAGACCAAGGTGACATTCCATGGAAGCCCTCACGGTCCATGTGAGGCTATTCGGACCGTGTGGATCCTCCTTGGAGTGACCCTTGCCCTTGTGTGCTGTGTTGGAGCTTTAAGGTGGAGTTTTAGACTAAAGCACGCACACATGGACCCCACACAGGCCCTATGAGGCTTTCACGGACCGTGTGGAGGTCCGTATCCTTGAGATTCCACAATATTGGAACCAAGTGAAGTGGGACGACCAAGTATATGGTCCGTATGGTATGGTATGACCTGTATACCTCCTCGTATGGCTTTTGAAGTGAAAATTTTCTCAGTATTGGATCACTGTCTCAGAACTTTGTTGTGACGAAATTTCTAAATGAGGTGGTACGGAGGAGTACACAGTCTGTATAGCTTGGTACAGACCATGAGGTCAACCGTTGGGTACTGTCATTGAATTTTTGTAAGTATGGGATCTTCAAGCTCAAGCTAAGCTAACTTTCAAGCCTTCAATTCAAGCTTGTTTATATTGTTTAGGTCCATCATGGGTCTCCTACATCAAGCGAAGTACAAACGAATTCCATTGGCTAAAGTTTTCATAAGAACTGATGGAAGGGTCAAGTTTAAATGGTCATATATCTTAGCACAAAAAGAAATGGGTGGTCCACGACCTATCAAATTAAAGCTCTTTGAATTAGCTTTCCAACGCATCCAGTTCACCTCATTCCGAGTACAGATCAAGAAGTTAT
>JAPFFP010000012.1:7832253-7855965 GCA_026153255.1 Solanum medicagineum | reverse complement strand
ATATATGATATTATCTCTATAGTATTGGGGATGACTAAGTCTCACTCGGGAGGTTGTAGGCCCGGTAACCTTGTTGAGGGGTTTGTACCTCGACTGCCTCGCTCGGGAGGTAGCAGGATCGCGCAACATTTTCAAGGGGTTTGTACCTTGATAACCTTCGTAGGGGTTTTGTACCTCATCAACCTTGTTGGGGGTTTTGTATCTCATCAACCTCATGAAGGTTTGTACCTCATGCACCACTCCAAGGAGGTGGTAGACCTTGGATTGCACTAAAAGTGGTCACTCCTTACACTTATATTATGTTCTATATATAAGAATGATTTTACTTCAAGTATTATTCATATTTACCATGTTGCTATATGCTTATTCATTGCCTATGTTATGCATTTTGTTATAGTTCCTATTACTTATTGCATTCTATCCTACATGCTTAGTACATTCAAACGTACTAACACATACTTTATGCCTACATGATATCACCATGTAGGAACCGGAGGCCCACTTGATCATCCACCTCTACATGGATAGTACGACGTCACTCAAGCTCTTTGGTAAGTCCTTCATTACGGGGATGATGCTTACAACCTCCTACTATGTTCTAAGACTATCCTTCTTTTGTATGTACTTTGACTATAAGGGTGAGCCCGTAGCTTGTCTTGGCCCCCGCTAAGTATCTAAGTTTTAGAGGTGTTGTTGGACATGATTTACGCTTTGAGCTTTGACTCTCTCCTGACTCTTGTTGATTATGTTATGAAAGTTTCCCTTAGCCTCTCTTGTCCCTATGTACTATTTGTTGTTGTATTTTATTTCTTTCACGACCAAGGATGTGTAATGATATGTTAAGAGGCTTACTCGGGGTCCCTTCGGGTTTCCCATGCGCCATGTCACATCTACGCCCTAGGCTTGGGTCGTGATAGTTCATGTGCATTGCACGCCTTCACACTTAGTACATTTAAACATACTAACACATACTTTTTTCCTAAATGATCTAACCATGTAAGGATCGAGGACTACCTTCATCCATCGTACGACAGTCAACTTGGATCTTGAGATTTGCTTGTTGTGGTGAGTCCTATTTTTTAAGGACTAACCACCATTCCTCTACCTGTGGTTCTTTTGTTTATGTTATTTACTTTGAGGGTGAGCCCGGAGTATGTCTTGGCCCCCGTCCTATCTTATGACTAGAGACATTGTTTGACATCTTGTAAACTCTTTTGCGTTTATACGCTAACTGTTGTATTCAGAGATTATGTTTATGGTTATGGCTATCTATTGATTATCATTATACAAAAATGGCTATGAGTATTATGATATGTTTATATGTTATGATGTGAAAGATCCTAAGTCCCAAATTGTCCCCATAGAGTGAGACATACTTACCGGCCCTTTAGTATTTTGTGCTACATGTTATGTGAATTCATGTTACTCCCTTTTCCTATGACATCTCCATAGACAGTCATATTGCTTTCTAGTCCTTGGTAAATCCATGATGAAATCCACATTCATATACTCCAACTTCTTAGTTGGTATCTCAATGTATTGAGTTAAACCACCGGGTCTTTGATGTTCCATTTTTACTTGTTGACAATTTGCGCACTCCATCATACACTTTGCTGTGTCTTTCTTCATGCCATTCCACCAAAACACTTCTCTCAAATCTCTATACATATTGGTAGATCACGGATAAATAGAGTACTTATAGATATGAGTTTCAACAAGCATCTTCTCCCTTTGTCCATTTACATTGGACACACATAATCACCGTTGGTAACATAACACTCCATCTCCCCCTTATGTGAAGACCTTTATCTTTGGATCCATCACCAACTTCTTCAACTCAACCAAAGTAAGGTCCAAGTCTTGCTTTGCTTTAACTTCCTCCATTATGGAAGATTCCATCCCATTAGGCATCAACACGCCACCATTGCTCAAGCTATTCAACCTCACACCCAAGCGAGCCAAACGATGCAATTCTTTGACCAACTCGTTCTTTCCATTTTCCACATGAACCAAGCTATCTGTACATATTGGTACTCAATGCATCAGCCATAACATTAGCCTTTCTAGGATAATACATCATACTTATATTGTAATCCTTCAAAAGTTCTAGCTATCTTCTTTGCCCTAGATTCAGATTCCATTGGCTAAACACATATTGCAAACTATTCTAGTCGGTGAATATGTCAACATATACCCCATAGAGATAATGTCACCAACTTTTCAATGCAAACACAATGGCCAACAACTCATGATCACGTGTTGGATAATTTTTTCATGCACCTTTAATTGCCTTGAAGCATAGGCAATGACCTTTCCATCTTGCATCAAAACACAATCCAAGACTATATTTGAGGCATCATAATACACAACAAAACCATTCAAACCTTAGGGCAATGTCAAAATAGGAGCCGTAGTAAGACAATCCTTCAACAATTGGAAACTCCTTTCACATTCATTCGACCATTGGAATTTTACCTTTTTTTGGCTCAACCTCATCAAAGGAGAAGTAATAGAGTAAAACCCCTCAACAAATCTAATATAATATCCGTCCAAACCCAAGAAACTCCTAATATCAGATGAAGACAATTGTCTAGGCCAATTCTTTACCGACTCTGTCTTCTTTGGATCAACTCTAATACCATCACACGAAATAATATGACCAAGGAAAGCTAACTCTCTTAGAAACAAATTCAAACTTACTAAACATTGCAAAGAGTTGTCAATCTCTCAAAGTTTGCAACACAATCCTCAAATGGTCTTCGTGATCCTTTAGATCCCATGAATAAACAAATATATCATCTATGAACACCACCATAAATATGTCCAAATACGGTTTGAAAACCCTATTCATTAAATCCATGAATGCGGTGGGGGCATTTGTTATTCCAAATAACATAATCAAAAATTCAAAATGACCATACCAAGTTCTAAACGTTACTTTTTGTCATATTCCTTCACCTCAATTGGTAATATCCAGACCGGAGATCAATCTTAGAAAAGTATCTTGCACCTTGTAATTGATCAGGTAGGTCATTAATCTTTGGGAATGGATACTTGTTATTGATGGTTACCTTATTCAATTGACGATAATCCACAAACATCCGAAGTGAAGTATCCTTCTTCTTTAGAAACAATATGAGAGCACCCCATGGTGACACACTAGGCCTTATGAACTATTTATCAAACAAGTTCTTTAATTGTTCCTTAAATTTTTTAATTCTTCTGAAGCCATTCGCTTTGGACGTGTAGACATAGGCTAGTGTCGAGCAAAATATCAATACCAAAATCAATTTCCATCATGGTAGGAATACTAGGCAAATTATTGGAAAAAACATGAGGAATTGATTAACTATGGGGAGTGAATCAAGAGTAGGAACATGAGACTTAACATTCATGACTTAGACAAAAAAATATAAGAAACCTTTGAAAATCATTTTCATAGCTTTCAGAGAAGAGACTAACTTTCCCTAGAATATCGAGCTATTTTCCTTCCATTCTAAGATAGGCTAATTAGGAACTTGGAAAGTGACCTTACACATTCTATAATAAATAGAAGCAGAGGATGTATGCAACTTATCCATACCAAGAATAACATCAAAATCGGTCATACCTAGCTCAACTGGATCACATAGGAAGACTTTGTCTAAGATTGACACAGGATAATTTCTATAAACTTTCTTGGCTGGGGTTGACTCACTAATAGGAGTATAGACTGAATAAGGCTCTAAAAAAATTTTGAAGACACATCAAATTTTATGGCAAGGTAAGGAGTAATAAAAGACATGTTGGCACCAGGGTCAAGCAAAGAACATACATCATGATCAAACACTCTTAACATACCGGTAATCACATAGAGAGACTCTCAACTTCTTGACTAGGATGCAAAGCATAGAACAGATTACCATATGGTCCACGATTTTGAGCTTGGACACCTTATTGAACTTTCCCTCTTTGAGCTACTTGACATTGTGGATGCCCCTTTTAACACTTATTAGCATTATTAGGATATTTGGAAATATTATGTACCATCTTTTCACAACCAAAACAAGCATTAGTACCTCTAAAACATCTCACGAACATGGTTCCTCTCACACTTGGGACATCTAGGAGGAGTAGCACCACCTTTAACAACATCACCTTTAGACTTAGGATTGACTCCTTTTTCTTTATCAAACCTTTGAGAAGCGCTTTTGAAAGAACCTTGACCTTGTTGGAATCGGCCACTACCGAACTTACCATAAGAAAATCCACCATCATAACGGGTCCTCTTGGACTCCCTTATTCTCATCTTTTGAATTTTCTCACTTTCCACTTGTTTATCATAGGTCATGAGTCTAAAGATATCTATTTTTTATGAGCATTGTGGCCTTGCACTCAGTCTTTTCAAAATCTGACAACACCCAAGGTTTATACGTTCATGCAGGTCCACGAGTCATCCACCAAAGAAGGAGCAAACTTGGAAAACTTGAGGGCATATTTCCTCACACTCATACCACCTTGCTTCATGTTCATGAATCTCATCACCTTGGCTTTCCTTAGTTCAAGTGCGAAAAAATGATCAAGAAAAGCAGCCTTGAACATCTCCCAACTAATATGTCCTTCTTCAACTCTTTCAAAATTTCATCGAGTGAACCAAGTTGTGTAACTCCTTTAAGTTGATACACCGCCAATTTGACCTTTTTCTTGGAAGATACCGTTATTATATCTACCACCTTATCCACATTATCAATGAACTTTTGTGGATCTTTGTCCAACTTAGAATCATGAAATATCAGGGGATTCATCCTAGCAAAATCTTTTGTTCTTGAAGCCGGAGTAGGAGTCCTTGGAGAAGCAACGACTTGAGCCAACATAGTGATAGCAATTCTAAACTCATTATTGGATACTTGGTCCTTTTGAGGGACTTGAGGGCCTTAAGGAACTAGAGGAACTTGGTCTTTGTTAGAATTACCTCCCTTAGGCAAAAGAGCATGTCATGGAGCCATTTCTAAAATTGTTAAAAGATAAGCATTAGGATACAGAAGCTTTGAAGGCACGGCATAGATCACAAAAGAAGAGAAGTTTTCATAAATATCTCATAGAATTCATTGAGGTGGCATGCTTCGCACCAATGAAAACCACTCTACTAGGCATGACATGTTGGACTCCCTAGGATACTTTCACACCTTACACTCTGACACCACTTTTTTCACAACTCGGACCTAGGGCGTAGCTGCGATATGGCATATGTGACAATCAAAGATATCATATCCCAGCCTCATATTGATATCATAAGCATTCATACTGTAAAATAGTCATAATTAAAAGAATTACAAAGGGGAAATGCATAAAACTAAGAACATCATAGTTTTCCTAAGGGGAATATACATCAAACCATAGTGTTCAAAACATGGCTATACATCATATGATCTTGGCGGGGTCTAGAAAATAGCTTACTAGCTCTCCCTCAAGATACACATAAAAAATGGTTGAATATCATAAATGGGCTTAGTCCCGAAGCATGGGAATTCACCAAAAATCTTCAAGCTTGGAATTCGAATCTAGCATCATAACGGAATAGTCACCTCGTCAACTATCCCTACATGGTTTGATTATGTCGGTAAGAAATATGCATTAGTATGTGGAATGTACTTAGTATGTAGATATTCCATGAAACAAAGGACATCACAATATTATATTAATATGCATAATCATAATCAATAGGATATGGACACAATATGCATGAGCGATGAAAGTTAAAATCATGAGAAGAAGCATTATTAAATCCATTCATATCATTAATAAACATATGTCATAATAAGACCATAATTGACATGTAAGACCATGTAGTATATTATTTGGAATCTTGATATTCCATTTACACCAAGTGAAAGAGGAGTGTACTTTGCCGTGGTAGAGTCTATTGTCACCCTATAGGCTCTATCCTAGCACCGTGAGATGAACTCACCCTTTAGGCTCTATTCTAGCACGGTAGTATCAATTAACAGTTATATGGATCCATTAGCATACTTTTAAGGCATAAATCATGAACATCATTCCTATAGTGATACATAGTTATGAATCTATGAAATCTACTAATGCCCTCTCGGTGCTAAGTCAAGTCCCAAAGAATATATAAATCATGCATATATAGAGCTTTCAACGTAATTCATACTTCATTAAAACATACTTTCATAGTTCGTAAAATAGTCATCATAATCTTTCATGAAAACATTTTATGTCATAAAATAGTCCATCTGCTTAGCATTTCACAAAATGTGGGTAGACATTCCCACATTATCATCGTCATTATAAACATTAGGTCTTTCATCACCCTTCATACCGTAGCATTATTATCATAATAAAACGTGGTTATACATAATTGAGAACATAATTATGAAAATATATGGCTTTATCATAAGAGACTATGGCTAAGTGGGGGTTCATGAGCAAGTGAGTCAAAATCATGTAAAATTAGGTGAGATTCATAGGGGAAAACATGCATTTTAAATCAATCTAGATCATTAGTAAAGGAACCTACATCACAAAATTTAGCCCTAATCATGCATACTTGAAATCACATACTTTTGCTTGAACATCATATAAATCATATACTTCTTCATAATTGATGCATAATCGGATATAATAATCATGTAGGAATCATAATTCATGCATTTAGAATTATAGCATAAGATTCTATAAAAAATGACCATGAAATTTTGATAAAAAAAAGTTTTGAGGATTGGGCATTATGGATGAAACTAATCCATGAATGAGAAGCCCTACATACCACAAAAATCTTTAGATTTGAAGATACTAGAAAACATTGGCCAAACCTTCAAGCCCTAGCTATAGTGAAACCTTGTTCTAGAGAGAGAATTATTTGAGAACCATTGGGAGAACTTTTGAGGAATAAAGTGCAAGGACCCGAATCTTGTGAGACGTTGTCGATGCTTAAAATCTACTTTTCAAAGGTTTGTGACCTATGTAGGTGCTTGTGTATGGTGTTATATGGCTTAATAAAGGATTTTAGGCTCGGTGGCCTTCCAAGACACTTCCAACGAGCCGTGATTCTCACCACTGGCCGTAGAAGGGGCCCTTGGTAGGTGCCCCAGCGTTCAAGCCAAGAAATTGGCTAAGGCAGCCTCAAAGAGACCTTGTACTTGTTGTCGACCCTCCACGGCTCATGGTGGGGTCTCGTGAAGGCCTAGTACCTAAAATTTTCTAAGTATCAAAGTACCGTCTCGATAATGAGGCACCCACCACGGACACTTGTATGGTCCATGGAGCTTTGTACTGCTTGTTAAGAGCTGTCGTGGATATGACCAAGTTATATTTCATGGTCCATTCATTTGGGTCTAGTGATCTAACCTCTCAAATCAGTATCATACCTTCCATATCTCTCCATGCACTTCATAACACTTAGTTCCTCATTCACTCATTTAAAACACTCTTCGAATCCTCCTTTCAAGGTCTAATCGAATGATCTCCATGGAACCTTCAAGCTTAAGCTAAATTCACTTTAAAACCTTCAAATATAGCTTATGTATGATGTTTAGGTCATCATGGCTCTTCTACATCAAGCCAAGTTCAAATGTATTCCATTGGATAAGTTATTCATATGAATCATTATAAGGGACAACTTTAAATAGTCATATCTCCTTGCACAAAAAGAACTGGGTATCCTACAACCAACCAAATTGAAGATCGTTGAATTAAATTACCAATGCAACACCTGCTTTTACCAAATTTTGAGTTTGGATCAAGAAGTTATGCTTGTTCTCGTAACGCCCATTTGTGCAGGGGCAGTGTTGTGTTCCCTCCCTTTTGGCTAAGGAGATTACCACGAGCACTTGTACGGTCCGTGCAAGCTACCATGGTACGTGGTGATTCTTACATTATGAAATCCTACAATTTTGGATAAGGGTTCTACCACAGATATTTTATACGGTCCGTGCAACTCTGTACGAACCGTGATGCTCTTCACGGGACCCCTGGACACTTTTTAAAGTCTGCTTCATTAATGGGGTTTTTCTTTTTTGTAATTTTGGTTTATTCTAAAGATCCTTTAGGACCTTGGAAACTATCTGAAACCCTTGAAAGTACCTATACTCTTTCATTCTTATTCAAATTCATTCATTATAATTAGAACACTTGAAATCTCTCTTCTAAGAACTCCTCTCAATAAGTGTGCCATTGGAGATTCAACTTGGAGCTCAAGGAAGGGCCTTTTTGTCCAATCAATTTCTTCTTAATTATTCTACATATCTAAGGTATATGGAATCAATTCACGGTCCCTTTCAACCATGAAGAACCCTAACACTTTTTACTCCTTGATTTATGAATTTCAAGCTTACTTTGCATATTAGTCTTTTAAATTAATATTGATTTGATTCAATTCAAATGTGAGATGTATTGAATCGATGTTCTAAAAGTGATTTAAGCCCTAATATGTTGAAGTTTATTGATATTATGAATATATGAATATACATATCCCTTTAAATGTTGAATTTATGTAATGGTAACCTCAAGTATGCTTTAATTGTGAATTTCTCCATGGATTTACTTTGATTTCATGTTATAATGTTATTTTAAATATGAATCTCTATTTCCATGTTATTCTCTCATCAATCATGGAATATGCCTACATGAACATTGATTTTCATGAAGTTATGAAGTGGGTTAAGACCCAATTATGTTATGACTATGTTTTAAAGACAAGTATCGATATGACAAGAATATGATCATATAATGTCTATGATAAGCCTCTTTGAGTAATTATGGGTGTTTACATCATCATGTACTAGTATGAATGAGCTATTTCTATGCATGAAAGTATGACATGAAGTATGATTTGGCTTTTTAGCCCAAGTAAGCATGATTATGAAGTATGTTTGGCTTTTAAGCCTAAGTATACATTGTTATGATTTGAAAGGTCTCATTCTCATTTTAAAAGCATGTATATGTATATGTATTACTTTGGGATAATGACTTAGCACCAAATGAGATTGTAGGCAGGAGGGATATCCCCAAGGTCCTTTACTCTTTCTTATCAAATATGTGCCAAACATAGGTTCATGTTTATGTCCCTTTGTGGATGATTATGTTATGTATAAAAAAATCTGTACCGAAATGGTATGTCCCATAAGGTGAGGTTACTTTTCTTAAATGGGAGGCCCGTAAGGAGAAGTATGGACTACCTTTGGCAAGTAGACCACCCTTTCTTTGATGTAGGGTATACTTCAGAATTCCAAGTAATAGCTCACTTGGTTTGTTATATGTTAGTTTATGTCACATCCCTCCTATGTTAAAGTATTATGGAATTTTGTGCATCATGAAATTCATGGCATATTGATATATTACTCTTCCTTGTATATATACTTCTTTCTATATATATACTCTTATAATCTAACACTTAATGCACGTTTAATGAGTTCATATGCAATGCTTGCCCGCATACTTAGTACATTCAAACATACTAACACATACTCTTTACCTTTATGATCTAACTATGTAGGGACTGGAGATTATCTTCATCCACCCCTTGACTGTGAGCTTGGATTGTGAGAGTTGCTTGTGGTGATCCTATCATCCAAGGACAAGCCACCTTCTATCTACCTATTATGTTATTTCCACTTATGTCATTACTTTGAGGTTGTGCCCAGGACATGTCTTGGCCTCGTCTTGTTCTATGACTTAGAGGCATTCTATGTGAATTCATACAAATTCAAATCCCTATGAAATCCCCATAGAATGAGTCATGCTTTTTTGTTCCATAGAACTATGTGTTTATTGCCTTATTATGCACTTCTAAACCAATGATGTGCATGTAGATGTCAAGAGGCTTGTTCGGAGATTCTCGCGTTCCCATTCGCCATGTTACTACTAGGCCCTAGGCTCGGGTCATGACAAAAAGCGTTTGAATGGTTTAGAAATATAACTTATGAGTGCTAGTTTGGTTAAGGTAGTTTAGATAGCCAAAACAATATAGTTATGGACTTAGATGAGTTGAAAATGTCAAAAATACCCTTCATTAAACACTGTTGGAGCCGTCCATGAGACCCTGTGTATAGGTTGTGGTTCAACCTATGGATTGTGACTTGGATCATAAAAATATGTTCCGCAAAAGTGGAGCTACTAGATTTTGCACTTTTTCCACAAACATGCAGAACGACCTGCTATTAATTCTATGGGTCATAAGTTACCTCATACAATCGTTCTATACTTAGAAAAAATTTAGGCCTTGTAGGACTCCTTTCAGTGACACCTTTGAAAGGTTGTGGTTCCATTTACTGTCAATCATGTTAATTCGTAAATTGATTCCAAAGATTTTTCAAATTTCAAATTTCACTGTACTCAAACCACGAACCCACCTACGACCCATAGATCCTTCCACATGCCGTAGACTGGCTCGTAGGACAAAACTAGCACCAAAATCCTCAACTTTCTATTCTCCAAGCTCATAATCATGAGAGGTGTTACACCCTATCTCTCCAACCTCCCTATTGAGGTTCATCTGACCATTTCCATCTCTCCATCTAGCACCATTTTCCTAACCCTGATTCGCGGGTGGCCTTGTAAAGGCCGGTTGAGAACTCACGACCTAATTTCTCATATAGTGCACCTTTTAACTATAAGTACTTTCGTACGAAACATTATATAAGTCACATCACTAGCAACACCTATAACATTAATACTTTTTCGACCACCACCGGTTACATGTTTTGTCTAAAGAACAATTGTGTCAACATTTTAGCCAAGCTTTCATCTCTCTCTTGATCTTTGGATAATTATTCCTTGGATGGTCCTTATTTAGTAGAGGAAACGAGGTTAGATCTTGTATATCAAGATCTATTTATCTTTGTTATATCATCTAACAACTCACAAGCAGTAGCAAATGTTTATTTCATGATTCCTCCACTTGCTAACTGGTCCGCTACACCTTTGTTGACAACATCCAAATTCCTATAGAAGAATTTCAAAAAAAGGTGATCCAATACGCCATAATTTGGGCATTGGAGTATGAGTTTCCAAAACCTTAGCCATGTTTCATGCAGAAGTTCACCAGTAATTCTTTTTAAAATTCTCGATACTTCTCTGGAGTTAAGCTATCTTTGAGGAGGGAAAAATCTCTCAATGAATGCATCTTGCGATTCCTTCAATAGTGTAATTGAATCTCTAGGAAGTTCAGCCAACCATCTTATAACCTTTCCCATTACGGAAAAAGGAAAGAACATCAGCCTTATACCCTCATTTGTGACATCTCGGATGTTGAATGGCAAGCTAACATCTACAAAATTTTGGAGATGCTCGTGGGGGTCTTCATGGGCTTGATCTCCGAACAGCCCCTTTAGCTGATGCAACTGGTGCTCATGACTTGAAACACATTATTTCCAGCTAATTGGGGTAATAAGATTACACTTATACTACCCATTTGATTGTAATTAACATTGTAGAATTCATTTACCTCTTCTGCATTCACACCAAGCACACTTTCAGCGCCATCCATTATTTCACCTAATTAGAAGCATCACAAACCACATGAGAAGTAATAATAAAGTTCTAACTAGAAGTACTAAGTTCAAACAAAACCTTAAATCAAGAACCAGCACTTGATGAACTCTCAATCCTACTTCAATTTTGGAAATAGGGATGATCGTTATCAGCATAATAACTTAACTAGAAGTTGGGGTCGAATCCCAACGGAAAAGGGCGTTCAAGAGGTGAAGTGATGAGTTGAACTAGGCATTTATAGTATCGAATGTGGGGTTTGCAAGTAAATTAAAGCTAGACTTCAGTTAACAACAGTTCTAAAATGCAAATTAACAATAATTCAAGAGAAATATTGGGGATATGTGAATATGAGACAAGAACTACTTAAACGAGTCTAACTACTTGATTGTTCAAGTTAAGATTATGTGAGTAAGCTAGATTGTTGGCAACCACTACCTCATTCACAACAAGAATAGTGTATCACATGAACCTATTACGACTTCACATGCAAATCACTCGACGACATGCCTGGCCTGAGCAACTATGAAAACATCTCCTAATACTTTAACCACTGAACCTAAGTTTGTGGCATTCAACTGAAACCCCATAAGATTTCTAGCTAATACACTTGTTACCTACTCCAGTCACTTGAATTAATGCAATAATCAGAGATCTACAGTAACCTAGATTTTAGAACCTCCAAATTATAAGTTAAACATAGAAACAAGTGTAAAATCACTCTGATCAATATCAAAATAGTCAAAATATCAAACCTAGTTAAGAACTGAAGAACCCATATTTATGTACACTCCCTCAACGTTGGGGTTTTAGCCACACATGTTCAAAAATATGACAATAATACAATAATTTGTAGCCATGAATGTGGGTAAGATGGATTACAAGAGAAAAGATGAGTTTGTTCTACTAATCCCTTCAGTCTCTCCTCCCCAAGATTAAAAATCACAAAACACTTATACTTGTTCAGCTAGATGTTTCTATGTTCTCTCTCTCTATCTCTATATGATATGTTGTAGAAATCTGAAATGAAATGCTATGTATAATATCCTTTCTAAAATCCTTTTATCGTCTGTGCAATTTACTCACACTTTGTTCACCACATCACCATTCGACAATTAAGGTCGGCCATCACCAGGTACTTCAGTGATGCACCGAATGTGCACCTGACCACCTTCTCCTGCATCTCGTGAAGGCTTAAGTCTCTGTAACTATCAAAAATGTCTTTTTCCATCGTCAATTGACGATGTGCCAAACTTCAACATGTCCACCTTTTTGTCATGATCTTGGGGGCTTGAACACTACAATATTAAGTGATATTAGTTTTCCTTCAGTGATCCATCGAATGTCTCGATGACATCGCTTCTGACTGTCTTTTTGGCATTTTTTCTCCTTTTTCATGTTTTGTTAAGTGTCGTCCACCTATGCACTTTTACCTTTATTTTTGGTATAAAACACTCATATTAATCAACATATGAATCATATAGCACATCAAAGATAATATTTCTTTACATTTTAAGCTCCAAATGATTTTAAGATATGGACTCATCAGTCACTCCTTTACTTGCCATAAAGTTTGATGTGTCTCCCAAAGTCTCTTTAGAACTTATTCGATCTATAGTACAATTGTTAAGGCAATTCTAACCAAGAAAGTTTATAGAAATCTTCCCATATTAGTCTTGCATAAAGTCTTTCCATGTGATCTTGTTGAACTTGACATGACCAATTTTGATGTTATTTTTTGAATGGATTGGTCACATGCCTCACGTTTCTATTGATTATCGAACCCATAGGGTCACCTTCCATGTTCCTAATGAGTTCATCCTTTAGTGGAAGGAAACAAATTTGGTGTTCAAGGGCAACATTGTCTCGTATATTAAGGCTATGAAAATGATTTCTAAGGGGGCATATATCATATTGTCAGGGTTATAGATGTTGAGTCTGAGGCTCCTACTCTTGATTTGATTTCTATAGTTAATAAATTCCTCTGATGACTTGCCTTAAGTTCCTCCCAAAAGGGAAATTGACTTTGGCATTGATCTTTCACGTGACACTCAACCTATTTCTATACCTCTATATCAAATAGCCCTGGTAGAGTTGAAAGAATTGAAGAAACAATTAAGAGACATGCTTGATAAAGGGTTTATAAGGCCTATTTTGTCTCCATGTGGTTATCCCATTTTGTCTATAAGAAAGAACGATGGTTCTGTTTTGATGTGTATGTATTATCGACAATTAAAAAAGGTGACTATCAAAAATAAGTATCCACTTTCGAGGATAGATGACCTACTTGTTATGATACAAGGTGAAAGCTAATTCTCTATGATTGATCTTTGGTCTAGATATCACCAATTGAGGGAAAAAAAAGATAGCATACCAAAGTCGTCATTTAGAACTAAGTATGGTCATTTTGAATTCTTAGTTATGTCATTTGGGCTAATAAATTCTTTCATTACTTTTATGGATTTGATGAATAGGATTTTCAAATTGTATTAGGATATTTTGTAGTTGTGTTCATAGATGAAATATTAGTCTATTCACAGAATGCAATGAGCATGAGGATCATCTGTAGCTTGTGTTGTAAACATTGAGAGATAGGCAACTTTTTGCCAGTTTATCAAGTGTGAATTTTGGCTAAGGGAGGTGGATTTTCTTGGTCACATAATTTTTGAGGATGATATTTAGAGTTGATATTAAGAAAATGGAGGCGGTGAACAATGGACCTTGACCATTGTCTCCTTCCAACATTAGGAGTTTTTTTAGGTTTACTCAGATATGATAGAGGATTTGTTGAAGGGTTTTTTTTCCATTGCCTCTCCTTTGACTATGTTGATCCAAAAGAAAGTGAAATTTCAACAATCCAATAAATGTGAGAAAAGTTTCCAAATATTGAAAGATCTTCTTACTTTAGCCCCACATTGCCGGAAGAACTAGATAGCTTTGTTGTTTATTATGATACCTCACATATATACTTGGGTTGTGTGTTGATGCAACATGAAAAAGTCATTGCCTATGCCTCAAGGCAATTAAAGGTAAATGAAAGTAACTATCCGAGTCATGATCTTTAGTGGTTAGCCATTGTATTTGCATTGAAGATTTTATGACATTTTCTCTATGGGGTGCACATTGACATATTCTCTGACCACAAAAGTTTGCAATATGTTTTTAGCCAAAGTGATTTGAACCTAAGGAAATGAAGGTGGTTAGAGCTTTTAAAGGACTATGATAGTGTAATGTGTCACCTTGGCAAGGCTAATGTAATGACTAATGCACTTAGTAGAGTGTCTATGAGTAGCATTGCGCATGATGTGGATAGGAAGAAAGCGCTAGTTAGAGAGGTGCAACGTTTGGCTCGTCTAGGTGCAAGGTTTAATTGCTTAAACCATGGTGGTGTACTAGTAAAAACAATTGGGTAGAATCATCATTAATAGAAGAGGTTAAAGCAAAACAAGGCATGGATCCTACTTTGGTGGAATTGAAGAAGTTGGCAAGGGGGTGTTGGAATACTTTGTTACCGAAGGTTATTGTGTGTCCCTATTGTAGATGGTCTAGGGTAAAAGATACTTGATGAGGCTCATAACTCTAAGTGTTCAATTCATCTGTGATCCAGCAAAATGTATAGAGATTGTAAAGATGTTTATAGGTGGAATGGTATGAAGAAAGACAGCAAAGTGTGTGATGAGATGTTTAAATTGTCAACAAGTGTTGTTAGAACACCAAAGAGCAAGTGGTTTGGCGCAAGGAATTGAGAATCCTACTTGGATATGGGAGGAAGTGAATATGGAATTCATTATGAGTTTATCAAAGCTATGAAGTAGTTTGACTCAATATGGGTGATTATTGATTAGAATGACAAAAATAGCCCATGTTTTGGCGATGAAAAATTCCTATAAGACTGATGATTATGATAAGGTTTACATTCAAGAATTCATAAGGTTGAACGGGGTATCATTGTCCATAATATCATATTGTGGTGCCCAATCTACTTCTTATTTTGGAGATCATTCCAAAAGGCTCTTGGAACAAAGATGATGCTAAGTATTGCATTTCATCCTCAAACAGATGAGCCGGATGAAATAACAATCCAAGCTTTGGAAGACATGTTGAGCGCTTGTGTGCTTGATTTCATAGGTGGTTGGGATGATCGCTTACTCCTTATTGAATTTAGTTACAACAATTGTTTTCACTCGACTATCAGGATGACACTATTTGACGCTTTGTATGATAGGTAGGTCACTAATGAGATGGTTTGAAGTTAGAGAGATGTCCTTAGGACCAGATTTGGTACATATGATGCTATGAAGAAGCGAAGGTTATGCAGGAAAGGTTGAAGGCTTCCCTAAGTCATCAAAAGTCATATACCGATGTTAGGATAAGAGATCTTTAGTTTGATGAAGATGATTGTGTGTATTTGAAGGTTTCACCTATGAAAGGAAAGTGACTTTTGGAAAAAAGGGAAAATTGAGTCCTAGATATGTGTGTCCTTATGAGATTGTGAAAATAATGGGGAAAGTAGCTTATGAACTAAATTTGCCTATGGAGTTATCTATGGTTCATCCTATGTTTCATGTGTCGATGTTGAGAAAATTCATGGGTAATCTTAATTTTGTTGTTCCATTGAAGGGAAAGATTATTGAGGAATATTTGACCTATGAAGAATTACTGGTTGACATTTTGGACCGTCAAGCGAAGAGATTGAGCAATAAGAAAGTGCCATCTGTCAAAGTATTATAGAGGAACCAACAAGTTGAGAGTGTTACTTCGGCAGAGGAAGTTTATATGATGAAATGATATTCTTATCTATTTTCTTCTATTCAAGTTTAAGGTACCTAAATATGACTTATTCTTCCAAACTCTCATGAATACATGTTTCTTTGTCATATTGCACGGATGCATGCATGATCATGAGACTATATTTGAATGACATTTGATAAATATGTTCAATGATTTGATGAAAATGATGATTAAGTTGCATTTTGCATGCATGATAGCTTATTGGTTATGTTTCTATCTACTCAAGCTTTATTTTTGTCTCATTTGAGGACAAATGATCGCAAGGAGGAGATATGAAAGGGACCCTAAAGGATGAAAATATTTCTAAGTCTTGGAGGTTTCTACGAAGGGTATCTACAATCCGTAAAAGAGACAATGGAACGTACTATGGGTTCGAGGTTTGAAGGTGAAATTTTCAGTAGCTAAAATATTTTGGCAGGCACTGTACGAGGTCCAAGTACAACTCGTAAACATTGGCTCGTCGATGGGTCCAATAGTTTTTAAATGGAGGGCTTATTGGTTATTTTTAATCCATTTAACTCCTAAACTATGTAGTTTCAACCCTCCTAACTAACTTAACCAACTCAATACTTATAAAACTGATTCCTAATTAATTTTTTTTCATTGCCACTAAAAACTCCTCTCCCAAATACTCAAATTTTCTTTCTCTAAACAAGGACTCCATTGTAGCAAGAGTTTCAAGTTTTGCTAAGAATTTCAAGGTCTACTCATCTCAATTCTAAAGCTTCACACTTGAGGTATTCAAGGTTTCATTCCTCAATTAGATTCACCCATGAAGCCAAACTCAAAACTTCTTTTTCTCAAAGTTTAAGCATGGATTTCTCTCGGTTTTTGTTATGATGAAATTCCAATTGATTGGATTATGATTATTATATGATTATTATACTTAAATATGCATGAATTATGAGGAACTACATAATTTCTATAATTTTCAAGTGAATGCAGTGATTTTAAATGATGATTAGGGCTTGTTGAATTGTTGAGGGATCCTTTACTAATGACCCAAATTGATTTCTAATGCATGATTCTCACATGAATTTAATTTAATAGCATGATTTTAGCTCAATTACTTATGAACCCACACATGGCCCTAATTTGCTATGAAAAAGTTATGATTTTCATGAATATGACTCTAAGTATGAAAGTATGCTTTAATCGTGATGATGATGCTATGATGAAGTGGGTTACTTAAGACCCTAATATTTATAAGATGATGACAAGATAGGAAGAATATCTACACCATATGCACAGTTATACAGATGGACTATTCCTATTATATGAGATGTTTTCATGAAGTTATGATACTTATTTTGCATGCTATGAAAGTATGATTTTGATAAAGTATGAATTATTTTAGAAGAATGTATATGCTTTATTTTATATTCCATGGGATTTAACATTATGTCAATTGAGCTTGTTTGAGGGGGACTATCCCTAAGGGTCCTTATATTAATCCTCAAGTCTCATAACTACGCGTCCCCGTAGGTTTATGATTATGTGCCTATAAAGGTTAGCTAATGGATCCATATTGCATTATGTTCATGTGATACTCAACATGCTAGAGTTAAGCCTAAAGGGTGGATCTTTAATGGCATAATCAAGCCTAGGGCCTGGGTGCGACACGGTGAATGGGAACACAAAGGGACCCCAAACAAGCCTCTTAAACATATGTAGCACATCCTTGGTTGCGGAAGCATAATTATACATCATGCAAGTAATTCTAAGGGAAGCGTGACTTTGGAATCAAGCTATGGGGATGGTATAGGGGAGAGGATGAGAATGAACACATAGCAAATAAATACTAAGGGGTGGGTAAGTACGACTCACACTGTGGGATAATAGGGGCTTAGGACTTCCATCACATCATCAATATTCGACAACACATAAAAAGGGAATAAGGATCAAGGGAAGTCTTTCATAATTACATAAGCAAAAAGGAGTCAAACTCAAAACATACATATCCATATCAAACAACACCTCTAACATGGTGAAAGGGGGCCAAGACATTTCCCGAGCTCACCATCAAAAGATAAATATCCATAAGTAGGTAAGGCTTAACAAAAGTGCGGAAAGAAAGTGCATGTTGTCCCTAAAATGGCGGACTCACCTGTAGTAATCTTCAATCAATCAACTAGCCACATGGAGGAGGAGGATGAATAGGAGCTCCTGTCCCGACATAGTTAGATCATGTAGGCAAAAATATGCGTTAGTACTTGGAATCTACTAAGTATGTGGGGTGCAATGCAATAAGCGGACATAATCCATTATTAAATAATATGCATAATCATAATCAACAAATATAGGCTCGATATAACATGAATGGTCAATGCCTAGTTAAAATAGGCATGAGGTATCACCAAGTCAGATTACATATGATACATAGGTAGGGAAGGACCATAACCGACATATAAGACCAAGCGAGCTACTACTTCAAATCCTAATGTTCACTCCATAGTGGACAAGGATGGTCTACTTTGCCAAGATAAGCCAAACACTTACCTTAGTACATAACCTTTATAGGAAGTTCTACCAAACACTCTTACCTTGTTACATGGCCTTTTTGGTGGGTTTCACAAATATCATTACCTTATAGCATAGCCTTTTTAGCAGGTACAAGCCCATATAGGGAGTCAATAACATGAACATATGATAGCACGTAGTTTTGGGATAATGGGAGACTACCAAGGTCCTCTCGGTGTTAGGTCATAATTCCATAGAATACTTAAATCGTAATTATAGTCATTGTATGCATTGTCTCAAAATATCACAATATCATTATTGGAGTAGCTCATTGAACAAAGTCTCATGACATCAAAAATAGGGCTCCATATCATGGATAATATTCATATCATACTCATGAGCTCATAACATACTTCTTGGCCCCTTAATATTCAGAACATGCATAATTTACATATTTTTCCACAAGACTTTCATCTCACAAATAGTTTGGCACATAACTTTGATGAAAGAATAATAGTGGTTGTATGTACATTTGCTTAAAAGCATGCCATTCGAGAGTAAATAACATAAGAAGAGTAAATTTGAGTCATTTCAGGATTACCAAAGCAACCCACCAAAAGCAAAGTAAAGGTTGGTTAGGGCATCATTAAACCCTCTTTTAAATCATATATTTCACATGGAATATCTTTGCATAATAGTGTACAAAGGTATAATGTCATAAATTACTCCATAATATCATTATATAAAAGAGTTCATGCAACTACCATAAGTCACCCATGACTTGAAAATGGATGAAGAAGAGGGTTGGTTTAGCTTTGTGGAAGAAAGGTCTCCACAAATCAAAACCCACATAACTTGGTGTGATTGGAGATGAAAATCTTGTTGGAGGATGAAAAGAATCTAAAATTGTAGCTTGGAATCCTTTCTTGAATGCCTTGAGAAACCATGGGAGTGTTTGGGAGAAATTTGGGACTTAGGATATTTTAGTATGAATCAGAGTGGAGTAGTTTAGGGTTGTATAAGAAGGAAAGGGCTTAATTGGAGGCTTAGATGATGTAGAATAGACTTAGATGTTAGGAAATGTCGAAATTACCCCTTCTAAAAATCTTCCAGACCAGACCACAAGACCCCGATTATGAGTCGTGGTCCAGTCTATGGGCCATCGAAAGGGGGTCTCGTCCTGTTAATTTTTTGACCCTCCGAAACTCAAACCTCGATGCCAAAGCTATCAATAAATCTATGGGTTATCTTGTTGTCCGTATATCAAACTTTAGAAAGCCCTTTTTCCCACTAAGTCTTCCCATCATTTTACGAGCACAAGCAATGGTTGTTGGTTACCTTCATGCATTGGTGGCTCTCCCAACCTGATATACTAGAATTATACCCTTTGGACCCACGAACCCATGTACAACTTGTTTCCTATTTGACGATCCATACTCCCCTTCGTGAACTCCACTTACACTAAGAAAATTTTCCAAACCCTATTTCTTATACACTTATATGCCTTCCAACATGTGGGGTTCTTACATTTATGTTTATGTGACACTCATCGTGCTAGGATTAAGCCTAAAGGGTGGGGTCAAGTCTACCTTGGCAAAGTAGACCCCGTTTTTGCTTGGTATAGAGGGAACATTAGGATTTCATGTAATACTCTGCATGGTCTTTTTATCAGTTATGATCTTATTACCACATATGTTGACGAGTTTCCATCCTTAGGGAACAAGGCTTGTTCATGTTACACTTTCGGATGTTGAGACCTTATCATTTCATTTGCTATTCTGTCTAGAGGATGAGCTAGTGGCATGTTCAAGACCCCACCAAGATCTATGATGTAGAGGAATATTTTGGACATTATGATGTTGTAATTCCCCAAAGGGAAACTATAACTCTTTATTGCTATGTTCCTCTTGCCTACTTTCTTATGAATTTCTTATTTTACCTTATGTATGTTTATGTTATGAACAAAATATGGATGAGGTGCCTTAGGGTGTTATATTTATTATGTCATTGCTAGGCCCTAAGTTCAAGTCATGGAAAGGACCCTCAACAACTATTTTAGATTTCTAATGTGAACAAAACTTGAGCAACTCCCTTCAATTGGTAAGCTGCCAACTCCGCCTTCTCTTCAGATATTACATCCATTATCTCCCACCACCTAGTAGACCTCATCAATGAACTCTTGTGGATATTCATTCACCATGGACCTATAGAAATCTTAGGGAATTCATTCTTGCAAAGTCTGTCACCCAAGAAGCTGGGGTAGGAGCATTGAGAGAAATGGTCACTTGATTAGCTTAAGTAGCCATAGTTTGGGCAACATAGTGATGGCAGCTCCAAACTCTGCATTTGTCACTTAGTTGGCTAGAGGATCTTATGGAACTTGAGGAGATGGAAGAGCTTGGACCTTATTAGCACCGACTCTCCTTTGAAGTGTTGCACATGATAGAGTCATTCCCTCAAAAAATTCAAAGGACAAGCATTAGAGGAAAAGAATCTTAAGGCATATCTAGGAAACGACATAGACCACGAAATAAGAGAGGATTTCAGAAACATCTCATAGCCTCCTATTAATGGATGTGGTGTGCTTCACACCTATGAACAAACTTTATTAGATGCATCATATTGGAGTCCGTAAGATGCTTTCAAATCTTGTGCTCTGATACCAAATTTATCATGACCCAAGCCTAGGGCCTAGTCGTATCACGTTGAGTGTAGAACCTGAAGGAGCCCACCCATCCAAGCCTCTTAGCATAATATGATCATACATGAGGTAATAAGCATAATCATAAATAAGAAATAGAGTTTACGTCCAAAAACAAATTAAATATAAGACTTTAGAACCTTTTGTTAGAGGGAATTACTTCAACATATATCCAAAAATGTGCCTATACACAGATAGATCTTGGTGAGAACTAGAACATCTACTAGCTCACGCTCAAGATAGGAAAGAAAATACAAGTGTCCCAATCACTGCAACATAAAAGCAAGAAAGCCAAGGCCTGTCACCAAAGCATGGGAACTCACCAAAAACTTCCAATATAGTATCCAACTCTAGCCATAATAATGAGGTGTAGAAGTGTCATCTCCCATCCCTACATTGTAATATCATGTACCGAAAGAGTATGTGTTAGTATGTTGTAGTACACTAAGTACGTAGGAATGCAATACAACAAAGAAACTTCATAACATGATAATAATATGCCTAATTACATCACTAGAATAGGTCACAAGCTTTCACGATCCAAGCTTAGAGCCTAGATGTGACATGGCAAATGGAAAACCCGAACGCAACCCAAACAAGCCTCTTAGCATATCGTTTGCACATCCTTGGTTGTAGAATATAAAACAAACATTCAACAAAAAATTCTAAGGGAATAGGGACTTATGACTCATGCTATATGGATAAATAGGGTAAAGGGAATTTGCATGAATCACTTAACAAGCAATTACTAAGGGGAGGGTATGTAGGACTCAAGCTATGGGGAAATAGGGACTTAGGAATTTCATCACTTTTCATAATTATCAATAACATCAAATAGCGTCACATAAGGAGCACCATATCAACATAGTTAAATCATATAGGCAAAAAGTATGCAGTAGTGCTTTGAATGTACTGGTATGTGGGCATGCACTGCACAAAACATGAGTCATAAAACTAGTGAACAACATGATCATTTAAGAACATCACTTGAATCGTAAAACATAGGATAATGAGGGACATAGGTTATCACGCATAAGTAAGAAGACTATATCCTTTGGGAAAAATATTGGTCTAAAGTCAAAGAAAGAACCACCTAATGTAAATGAAACTCTTGTAGTAATAATGAAGGACACCATACATGTTTTGAAAGAAGGTCATATACCTGTATGATAAATACCATTTCCAATAACAAGGAACAGTAGTGTATGTTAGAATCCTTAAATTAAGGATTATGTTTCCTTGATTCTAGGGATATGTTTCCTTAATTCTAGGGATTATAGGATTAATTATTTAAGCTGCCTTGTATATATATTGACTTAATACATACCTCTCAGACACACAATTGAGAGAGCTTTTAGCCCGAGGATGTAGACATCACTTGTCGAACCTCGTAAATCATTCGTGTCCTCTTCTCTATATGTTTTTCTTCATAGTATCAGAGCCGTAAGGTTACTGGTCATCTCCATTGCCGTAAGGTACTCTCTATTGCCGTAAGGTACTGTTCACTGCCGCAGGTTACTGTTCACTATTCACACCTCCGATCGGAGAAATTTCACCAACAACGGGTGCGGGATTCCATTTTCGGCAACCCCTTCAAATTCAATCGCCAGATATCCCTCCACGCGCCTCCATGTGCCTCTTTTTTCTCAGAGCCTCGTCGGCGCGTCTGCTCCACGCGCTGCCTTCCCAACCTTCGTACTTCCAGTGATTAGTCACATCAGGCTCGAAAATATCCCCTAAAGCTATTTCCGGTGTTCTTATGTCCTGAAGACATCGTTTTACCAGTTTTTTTTTTCAGATTGTTGTTCAATTTCCTTCCTGGTCATCTACAGGACACAAACTCTCATATTTCTGATCTCTTGGGAGTACTTTCAAGAGATTGGTGATCCTTTGATCGATCTTGCTCCCAGTTTGTGGATTTGGATTTGTGGATCTATTATTTCAGAAACTTGAGGATTTGAAGCTTGGTGGTTGGTCAGTCTTTTTTTTTTCTCTCTTTTTCCTTGATATCATACTGGTTGAATCATTATATTATGGCTGAAGAATCTAGTAAAGTTAGTGTGTCAAATACTTCAATGGTTGGTAGTAGTCTTCGCCTTACCCCAAATCTTTAAGTAACTACTGAAAAACTGAATGATCATAATTATGATACTTGGAGTGATAGTTTTGGTCTCTATTCATGCTTATGAACTAGCTGGTTATTTGGATGGTACTACTACATCTGAGCATGAGGTGAGTCCTGCCAAGTGGATGTCTAAAGATGCAGTCAT
>JAPFFP010000012.1:7781385-7822545 GCA_026153255.1 Solanum medicagineum | reverse complement strand
GTATGTATATATGTATATGTATGTATGTATGTATATATGTATATGTATGTATGTATGTATATATGTATATGTATGTATGTATGTATAGCGACATTGAATCTAGTAACAATTAACTACTCCCGCTAAAGACTTTAGCACGCTTCGTTCATGTACATATTTATTACTATTAAAAGCTATTTTTGTTGCAGTGAAATAAGCAGATAATCAACTAAAATGAGTGTGTACTGGTAAATTTTTTAAGAAAAACCAAAGTTAGTATATCAACTTGAAGGGACAGTCGTTTGTATTTTTCAACAAGAGAATATTACATGCATGTAGATGCTTTGACCAAAAATTACAAATGTACGATCTCAAAAATTATGGAAATCTTGTAAATTATTATTTTTCGTTCATCCTTTAAATTTGCTATTTTGTCCGGCAAAGCAACAATTTTTTGACACCACACTCAAATTAAGAACTTCAATACATTTAGCAGAAAGAAGAAAAGTGAAACAACTATAATATAATCCAGCATAACCTGTTTGCAAACCAAACGATCCCTTAGGTTTTTGGGTTCAATTTTGAGCAAGGAAATGACAATGAAGCTAAATTAGACCTAATCAGAATAACTACAGACATATCAATTTCCTCACAAGCAACAAAAAGAAGAATAATGAAGCACATATAGGATAACCGGACAGTAGATGAGAAACCAAAAAAGGTTCACTACAAGGTAGAGTTTCTTGAATTGTGAAGTTTCTGCATCTGTATTCCTCAATCTCTACATTCGAATATCAAGCACTCCAACCTTCTTGTTTGCAAAACAAGCTGCAACCTTGTTTCTTTCCTTGTTTCAACTCACATAAAAAATATCGGTATCGCCATTGTAAATTCTTACAACCTTGACCTCCTTCACTGACCATATTATCATGCATTTATCCAATTGAACCACTTGCGAAGTATTCACCATTTGGACTAAATGCAATAATGTAAAAAGGTTCCCTAGATTCAACATGGAAGAGAACCTACTCAATAAACAACAAACACATTCAACAAGAATAAAGATAAACACTTACATCATTCTCGCTCCACTCTCTCCCATCCCCCCACATCCCTACCCAAATAAAAGGAATAGGTATAAAGATATCGATAGTTCAATTGAGTGTGAGTAAACAAGAAGAACTTCGTAGAAATACGGTCAAACCTCAGATGTATCTCCTTCCAAACCATTACATCACAACTAGGAATTTCACATGACAAAGAGGTTGAGGATGTGTAGATATCCATAGGCTCGGAATCAATCATGCAACAAAAACAGAACTTAGTATCCAAAACCAGCAAAGAAATGCGTAGAAGTATTAGCTACAGGCTCAAAATTCTTGCATTTATGGGAATGTATTACCTCCAGCTTTTTCGTGTTCCACATGTCCAATAGACTCTTTGTGTCCCCTTATCTTTGAAACCATAATAGCCTCGTGTGGTTTTCATTGTCATTGGGTTTTTCTTTCTCCTTGTTCATTTGACTCATTTTTGCCCCTTTCACACTCTTTTTCCTTCTGTAGTTTCTCCTTATTCCCTTTCTCTTGTAGGTTCTCTTTTGTTCGCTCTTATGGTCAGCATTCGCCTTACCCTTCTGGCTAGATTTATCTTTATGATGCTTTCCCTTTTTCTCTTTTATTATGTTTTGCTGCTCATATACATTCTTTGTTACTATGGTTTGTTCAGAGTTATTAAAAAGCTAAACTTCAGATACAACAATCAAAGAATGTCAAAGTGTTTGAATTACATTGCTCCAATTTGTTTCCTGTTCAAGATACTAACTACCCTTTTGGACAAATTTAACAAGAGCACTAGAAAGATATAATAAAATATGACAAAGAATGTATATGAGTTGCAAAAATAATAAAATAGAAAAAGGAAAAACTTCAAAAAGATAAATCTAGGTAGAAGGATAAGGTGAATGCTGACCATAAGAGGGACCACAAACGAGAACCTGCAAGACAAAGGGAAAAGGAGAAACAACAGAAGGAAAAAGAGTGTGAAAGGGACAGAAAAAGGAGTAAAAAGAACAAGGAGAAAGAAAAGCCCAATGACAAAGAAAACCCATACGAGGATATTATGGATTCAAAGATAAGGGGACATAAAGAGGCTATTGTACATGTGGAACACGAAAAGTTGGAGGTAATACATTCCCATAAATGCAAGAATTTTGAGCTTGTAGCTAATACTTCTATGCATTTCTTTGTTGGTTTTTTGATACTAAGTTCTGCTTTTGCTGCAAGATAGATTTGGAGCCTATGGATATCTGCACAACCTCAACCTTTTTGCTTTGTGAAATTCCTAGTTGTGATGTAATGGTTTTGGAAGGACATACATCTGAGGTTTGACTGCATGTCTACGAAGATCCTCTTGTTTACTCACACTCAATTGAACTATCAATACCAATATACCTATTCCTTTTATTTGGGTGGGGATGCGGGGAAGGGGGGACGAGAGAGAGTGGAGCGAGATCAAGGTAAGTGTTTATCTGTATTCTTGCTAAATGTTTTTGTTATTTATCGAGTAGGTTCTCTTCCATGTTGAATCCAGGAAACCTGTTTACATTATTGCATTTAGCGAATGGTGAATACTGGGCAAGTGGGTCGTTGGATAAATGCATGAGAATATGGTCAGTGAAGGAGGTCAATGTTGTAAGAACTTAAAACGGCAATATCGGTATTTTTTGTGTGAGTTGGAACAAGGAAGGAAACAACGTTGCATCTTGTTTTGCAAACAAGAAGGTTGTTGTGTTTGATATTCGAATGTAAAGGTTAAGGAACACAGATGCAGAAGCTTCACAATTCAAGAAACTCTACCTTGTAGTGAAGTTTTTTTTTATTTCTCATCTAGTGTACGATTATCCTACAGCTATTTCGTTATTCTTTTTATTGTTGCTGGTGAGGAAATTGATATGTCTGTGGTTATTCTGATTAGGTATAGTTTAGCCTCATAGTCATTTCCTTGCTTGAAACTGAACCCAAAAACCTAAGGGATCGTTTAGTTTGCAAACAGGATATGCTGGATTATAATATAGTTGTTTCACTTTTCTTCTTTCCGCATGAACGGGTTGAAGTTCTAAATCTGTCTCTTCTTCTTTTAGATAAGATATAATGAATTTAACTTTCAAATCTTATCCATATAGAAGTAATAGTTGGAGTTGGAGGGTACATTAGTCGTTCAATAGTTAGCACTTCACCCAAAATATCTTTTTGAATGAAAACATTTCTAATTCTAACATCGCATTCTTTAATATCATGTCTCCCAAAATTCTCTCTAACCATTTTTTTAGTATGCTTATATATATCTCCCAAAATTCTCTCTAACCGTTAAAGAGTTTAACACTCTTCGTTCATGTACATATTTATTACCATTAAAAGCTACTTTTGTTGCAGTAAAATAAGCAGATAAATCAACAAAAATGATTGTGCACTGGTAAATTTTTTCAGAAAAACCAAAGTTAGAATATCAACTCGTAGGGACAATCATTTGTATCTTTCAACAAGAGAATAATGCATGCATGTAGATGCTTTGACCAAAAATTACAAATGTACGATCTCAAAAATTATGAAAATCTTGTAAATTCTTGTTTTTCTATTCATCCTTTAAATTTGCTATTTTGTCTGTCAAAGCAACAGTTTTTTGACTCACAACACTCAAATTAGGAACTTCAACACATTCATGCAGAAAGAAGAAAAGTGAAATAACTATATTATAATCCAGCATAACCTGTTTGCAAACCAAACGATTCCTTAGGTTTTTGGGTTCAATTTAGAGCAAGGAAATAACAATGAGGCTAAATTACACCTAATCAGAATAACCACAGACATATCAATTTCCTCAAAAGCAACAAAAAGAAGAATAACAAAACAGCTATAGGATAACTGGACACTAGATGAGAAACCAAAAAAGCTTCACTACAAGGTAGAGTTTGTCGAATTGTGAAGTTTTTGCGTTTGTATTCCTCAACTAGGGGTGGTAATTAGGGCGGAGCGGGGCGGGGCAGGTTATATCCTTAATGGGGAGGGTAGGGAAAGGATTAAATAGGGCATGTTAGTTTAGGGCGGGTGAAATATTATTTTTAAAATATTGTAATGGGTTAGGGCAGGGCAGGCAAACCCAAATTACAAATGGATCAGATTAAAAATAATTTGACCCGTCTGCCTTCTAATGTATAGAATTGTTGAAGTCTCTTCAATGAAGTGTGCTCTCAAATTTCCACAGCTCTTAACTGAAACAATCTTCAATCTCCAATCTCATTCTAATTTCATGGCAACAGATGCTTGATTGTTCATCTCTTCAACAATTTGATGTTCCATTTTTAGGTACTATTTCTTTTCTGATTTGTGAATTGTGCATCTGTATTTTGTGTGTTGGATTTGAAGTGCTTTTTCAATTATTTGAATGCCATCAAATAAGCAGAACTAACCCAAAAAATGTCTAAGAATTTTGGTCTATTTTCAATGTTGTAGCTCACCCACCATTCTCAACGTGTTGATACCTCCTAGTACTGTTGTTCTTTTAACTCCAAATTTTGTAGTACTCTTTGTTATAACCATTTACTTTATGTTGAATAGTCCAAATGGCTTCAAATTTGCTCTATTCTGCTTTGGCCTTAGTGCTCTTTTTGTTTTTAGCAGAGCTTTTTTCTACATTGAGTCAGTTAGTAAGGTTGTTTTGGGTTCAATATTGGTAGCTAAAGAGAACCAGGCATGGTTTTTTGATAATCTTGAACCAAGCATGGGTCTAGGATTGGTAGCTGAAGAGCACATGAATGAAATGAACTCAAGGAGGGCCACAAACACACTCTTATTTTAAGGCTAAAATATCTGCAGTGCACTAATTTAGATTCTCTTGCTTTCACTGGTGTATATGTTTTCATTGTTGCATTCACTCTAATAATTGCTCAAGATGATATAGTTCAATCTAACCTTTTTTCGTATTTTGTAATAGGTAGTCATGACATCTCAAAATGATAAGAATTTGCTCGCTTCATCTTCTAATGCTATTTCCTTAGAGGCTGAGAGCCCAAGGCCATCACAAACTGATCATGTTGTCCAACCGGGAAAAAGAAAAAGATATTCTAAAGCATGGAAGGATTTCAAATTGGTGTATGTTGATCGTGTTCCATATGGTCAGTATAAGTATTGCAATGCTCGATATAAAAATGCTAAAAACTATGGGACGAAGTCTATGTAGGATCATTTACCTAAGTGTCCTAATAAACCAATAAACGAGGGTGATACAAGAGATGATGATGGACGACAATATTTTGATCAAGATATTTCAAGTAAACAACTTGCATATGCCATTGTCTTGCACGAGTATCCACTCTCTATTGTTGATCATGTGGGATTTAGAAACTTTGTTGCGAGTCCTCAACCTATGTTAAAGATGGTTTCACGAAATACGATAAAAAATGACATAATGAAAATTTTTGAAAATTTGAAATCAAAAACTTCTAATTTGTTTGATAAAGTCATGAGTAAAATTGCAATAACAACCGATATGTGGACTTCAAATATCAACAAAAAAGGATTTGTGGCTATTAGTGGACATTTTATAGATGATTCATGGAGTCTTCAAAGTCATATTTTTAGATTTGTTTATGTTCTCGCTCCACATGATAACGATGCTTTATGTGGTGCTTTGGTTAATTGTTTGTTAGATAGGAATCTTGAGTGAAGAATATCAACTATCACAGTTGATAATTCTAGTACGAACAATGCAATGATGAGAACCTTATTGGATGAGAAACTTAATAAAAATGATTTGTTATTAGCTGGCCGAGTGTTTCATGTACATTGTGCCACACACATCTTGAAAATTTGATTGTGCAAGAAGGGTTAAAGGTGATAGGAGATAGTATTGGCAAAGTACGTGATAGTGTCTTATATTGGATTGAATCAGCTGGTAGAATTGAGAGATTTGAAGAAGCGACACGTCTGCTATGTTGTTCTTGTAAGAAGAATTTGGAGTATGATTGTCCTACTCATTGGAACTCAACATTATTAATGTTGAGAACAATGTTGGAATACAAAGAGGTATTTAAGAAGTTGAGTCTAACCGACTCAAATTATAAGTCATATCCAACTGAAG
The DNA here is from genome assembly GCA_026153255.1 of Solanum medicagineum. NCBI lineage: Eukaryota > Viridiplantae > Streptophyta > Magnoliopsida > Solanales > Solanaceae > Solanum > Solanum medicagineum. The sequence goes on along the minus strand of JAPFFP010000012.1, from coordinate 7,816,431 downwards.
AGCAATGGAGTGATGCAGTAATTGTTTGTCACAAGCTCATCTCTTTTACCATATCACCGAACAATTTTCAGGAACTTAATATCCAACTTCCAGTTAGTAATTTACAAGAGTTTGTGAAATTAAGATGGAGTTGGAAGATTGGGTGAAGAGCTTTAATCCTTTGATTAGCTCTATGGCATCTGCGATGTTATTGAAATTTCAAAAATATTGGGATGATGTGCATGTTGTGATGGGTGTAGCTGCAATCTTTGATCCAAGATATAAGATGAAGTTTGTGGAGTTCTTTTTTTCACAAATTTATGGTGACCATGCTTCAATTAAACTTCAAGAGATTCGATCACATTGTTATGATGTCTTCCATGATTATAAGAGTAGACTATCTTCTCCAAGGGAGTTATTTGAAGTATCCAGTTCTAGTGAAGTTTCTTATCATATTGAAGGTGATAGACTATCGACCTTTGATAGATTTGTCGCTTCGAGTCGAGCTATCATGGAGACAAGATCCGAGTTGGATTTTTATTTAGATGAAAGTTTACTATCTCGGACTCCATCATTTGATAACTTGAGTTGGTGGAAGACCAATGGATTGAAATTTCCTACTCTGCAAAAAGATGGCTCGTGACCTCTTAGTCGTTCCTGTGTCAACCATCACTTCTGAATCGACATTTAGCACTAGTGGGAGGTTGGTTAGTCCGCATCGCAGTAGATTGCATCCTACTACTTTGGAAGCTTTAATGTGTGCCCACACATGGTTATGGAATGAAATAAATGGTATGTAATTTATTTATTAGTTATGTAATTTTAAATAGTATATTGATACATTGAAGTATTATGATTTTTCCAGGTTCGACTTTAACAATTGATAGAGTGTCATGTTCAACGTTGATTGATAAAGAAGAAGAAGAGCCGGAGTTAAGTTTTATGTCGAATATCAACTGATGCTCCTTCTCTACTATTTGAGAGTAACATTCTTATTTGAGGCTATTCTATTCCCACTTTATGTCTTACTGAAAGCAACTTTTGGAAAGCTCTCATTGGACTTGGAAATGTCCATCCCGAAGAACTCTTGCTTCTTCCATGTACAAGTTGCTACTATTGCTGTTGTCCCATAGGAGTTATGCTAGATCGAGATACTTTTCTATCAAATACAGGACTGTCATTTACGTAGAAGTCGTGCTACTGCTCATTTCTTCATTTTTCTGTATATGTTATTTTCTCAGGTTTTGCTACTGCTGGTGCTTTACCAAGCTATTTGGTCTTGTTTGTCTGCAGTCTTATGCTACTGCTGGTGGCTTGTTTATCTGCAGTTTTGTGTATATGTTTTTCTGCAATTTTATGCTACTGTTGATAACTTGTTTATTGGTGTTATTTGATCAAGAGCAAAGTTTCCTTTTTGCTGCTGATGGATAAATTTCAGTAAATGTGCTCGACATTTCTTGTGGTTGTGGCATATGAAATTTGAAGGATTTTCAAGAACTTATATGCTAGTATTGCTGTGACTACATACTTTCTTTATAATGCCTCATACTTCCCTTAATAAAGCCCACTGCATTTTGATTTGTGACAGGTCATTTAATATGTATGTAAAATCTAAGTTGTCATGGAATGTAATAATACCTGTAGAGAATCTTGATGTTGAAGGCCTCAAAAAGTGTTAAAGTGTGTTTAGAGAAATGTTATCAGGTGCTTCACTGGAAATGGGGCGGAGCAGGGTAGAGCTTAACGGGGCGGAGCAGGGTAGAGCTTAACGGGGCGGGGCAGGGTGGGGCAGGGCAATCTACTTCAAAATGCTAAATGGGACAGGGTAGGGTGGGTCACAATATTAATAGGTTAAGGATTTCCCCGCCTTGACCTGCCCTATATACATCCCTACCCTTAACCTTTATATTCGAATATCAAACACACCAACCTTCTTGTTTGCAAAACAAGCTGAAACCTTGTTTCGTTCCTTGTTCCAACTCATATAAAAAATACCAGTATCGCCATTGTAAGTTCTTACGACCTTGACCTCCTTCACTGACCATATTCTCATGCATTAATCCAATTGACCCACTTGCCATGTATTCACCATTTGGACTAAAAGCAATAATGTAAACCGATTCCCTAGATTCAACATGGAAGAGAACCTACTCAATAAACAACAAACACATTCACAAGAATAAAGATAAACACTTACCTCATTCTTGCTCCACTCTGTCCCATCACCCCACATCCCCACCCAAATAAAAGGAATAGGTATATAGGTATCGACAGTTCAATTGAGTGTGAGTAAACAAGAGGAACTTCGTAGACATGCGGTCAAACCTCAGAAGTATGTCCTTCCAAAACCATTACATCACAACTAAGAATTTCACATGACAAAGAGGTTGAGGATGTGTAGATATCCATAGGCTCCAAATCCATCTCGCAACAAAAGTAGAACTAAGTATCACAAAACAAGCAAAGAAATGTGTAGAAGTATTAGCTATCGGCTCAAAATTCCTGCATTTATGGGAATGTATTACCTCCAGCTTTTTCATGTTCCACATGTCCAATAGCCTCTTTGTGCCCCCTTATCTTTGAATCCATAGTATCCTCTTGTGGGGTTTCTTTGTCATTGGGCTTTTCTTTCTCCTTGTTCTTTTTACTCCTTTTTCTGTCCCTTTCACACTCTTTTTCCTTCTGTTGTTTCTCATTCTCCCTTTCTCTTGCAGGTTCTCGTTTGTGGGCGTTCTTATGGTCAACATTCGCCTTACCCTTCTGCCTAGATTTATCTTTCTGAAGCTTTTCCTTTTTCTCTTTTATTATATTTTGCAGCTTCTAGAAATTCTTTGTAATGAGATCCAAAGGTTCTAGAAACTGATGTCCTCTACACTATAATCATCCTGCATTATATTCCTTAGTTATTATCGTTAGTTCAGAGCTATTAAAAATGCTAAACTTCAGATACAGTAATCAAAGAATATCATAGTGTTTGAATTACATTGCTCCAATTTGTTTCCAGTTCAAGATACTAACTACCCTTTCAGACAAATTTAACATGAGCACTAGAAAGATATAAGACAAAGAATGTATATGAGCTGCAAAATATAATAAAACAGAAAAAGGAAAAGCTTCAGAAAAATAAATCTAGGTAAAAGGGTAAGGCCAATGCTGACCATAAGAGCGACCACAAATGAGAACCTGCAAGAGAAAGGGAGAAGGAGAAACAACATAAGGAAAAAGAGTGTGAAAGGGACAGAAAAAAGGATTATAAAGAACAAGGAGAAAGAAAAGCCCAATGACCAAGAAAACCCACAATAGGAAATTACGGATTCAAAGATAAGGAGACACAAAGAGGCTATCATACATGTGGAACATGGAAAAGCTGGAGGTGATACATTCCCATAAATGCAGGAATTTTGAGCCGTAGCTAATACTTCTACGCATTTCTTTGTTGATTTTGTGATACTAAGTTCTGGTTTTGTTGCAAGATAGATTTGGAGCCTATGGATATCTGCACAACCTCAACCTCTTTGTTGTCTGAAATTCCTAGTTATGATGTAATGGTTTTGGAAGGGCATACATCTGAGGTTTGACCGCATGTCTATGAAGTTCCTTTTGTTTACTCACACTAAATTGAACTACCGATACCTATATACCTATCCCTTTTTTTTTGGGTGGGGATGCGGGGGGATGGGAGAGAGTGAAGTGAGAATGAGGTAAGTGTTTATCTTTATTCTTGCTGAATGTTTTTGTTGTTTATTGAGTAGGTTCTCTTCTATGTTGAATCTAGGGAACATGTTTGCATTATTTCATTAGGTCCAAATGGTGAATACTTGGCAAGTGGGTTGTTGGATAAATGCATGATAATATGGTCAGTGAAGGAGGTCAAGGTTGTAAGAACTTACAACGGCGATACCGGTATTTTTGATATGAATTGGAACAAGGAATGAAACAAGGTTTCAGCTTGTTTTGCAAACAAGGAGGTTGGTTTGTTTGATATTCGAATGTAAAGGTTGAGGAAAACAGATGCAAAAACTTCACAATTCAAGAAACTCTACCTTGTAGTGAAGCTTTTTTTATTTCTCATGTAGTGTATGATTATCCTATAGTTGTTTCATTATTTTTCTTTTTGTTTCTTTCAACCCAAAATCGAAGGGATCCTTTGGTTTGGAAACAGGTTATGTTGGATTATAATATAGTTGTTTCACTTTGCATGAATGTATTGAAGTTCTTAATTTAAGTGTGGTGAGTAAATAAACTATTGCTTTGCCAAAAAGAATAGCAAATTTAAAGGATGAACGGAGAAACAAGAATTTACAAGATTTCCATAATTTTTGATATCGTACATTTGTGATTTTTGGTCAAAGCATCTACGTGCATGTAAAATTCTCTTATTGAAAAGTACAAACAATCATCCCTTCAAGTTGATATTCTAACTTTGGTTTTTCTTAAAAATATTTACTAGTGCACAATCATTTTAGTTGATTTATCTTCTTATTTCACTGCAACAAAAATAGCTTTTAATGGTCATAAGTATGTACATGAATGAAGAGTGCTAAAGTCTTTACCGATATTAGTTAATTGTTACTAGATTTCCATTCCTTTTAATCTAATCCTTGGATGTTTTAGACTCAATAGAAGTCCTAAAACAGAACCCTAAGTGTATTTTCACCATTTTTCGCACTTAGGGATTTCTTGAGAGAAATAGAGGGGAGAAGAAAGCGAGGGCTTTGAGTTCAAAAGTGAGAATTGACTTAGGTTTGATTGGTTCTTCTATTTCCAGGTATATAAGGTTTAGTAAAGCATTGAACTATGTTTGTTCACACGTTCTTTTCTTTCCTTGAGTCATAATTGAGAAACAGAGTGGAGTTTATTGAATTTTTTAAACTAAACACCAAATTTTCCGCTTTTACTTTGAGTTCTCATGATTATGAATTGAATAATTGATGCATTACACTATAGTTGATATGATATTGAGGTATAATTTTTGTGCATTGACATTATGAACCCAAATTGAATGATTTTTATAAAATCTATGCATGGATTGAGTTGATGAGTTTGATTACATGAGTCAAGTATATTGAGCATAATTGAGAGTGAGGACCACATTGTACTATAATTGCATGCCTATTGCTATATTCTGCTTGCATTCCATAATAAGTCTAATTGATGAGTTCGAATGACCATTTGAGTCTGAGTTGAGCCTAATTGATTTCTTTTGATTGATTGAGTTGATGAGACACTGAGATGAGCTGAGTTGAGATAACCTAATGAGGTTGAGATTTGAGTTGATTGATTAAGTATTACTAAGATTTGAGTTGATTGATGAGTTGAACATATTTTAGTCTTGGAAGGAGTATTGAACACCGAGTTGGGAGCGAGTAAATAACTATTCTAACCCACAAAACTATGTTGCCAGCATAGCATAATTGTACAACACATTCTGGTGACTATTGTCCCAAAAGTTGGACAATTATTATGGATCCATGAGATAGTTGATAGTCCTTTACCTTGGCAAGTTTAGGATGGGCGTGGCAACGACGTCGCCTTCATTGTACATCATCAAACAAAAGATGGTGGGATTGGATGTCGGTTAAGAGAAACTCCTAAGGATACACTGATTGAGCATGACATTTTTAACTATTTTTAATACTACTGAGTCTATTTTCAAAAGCGTGATATATATTAAAACTTGCATATTTATTGGGTTGAGTATGAGTCATTCGAGTTGAGGTGAGTGAGTCGAGTTTTACTTTCCTGAGCTAATTTTACATACCATTATATTCCATGTACTGACGTCCATTTGAACCTGCATCATTTCATGATACAGATACAGGTGATAGAGGACTTTAGCCCAAGCATTGTTGAGGTCCACTCACTGCGGGTGAGCCCTTTTTGCTGTAAGACCCCACTCATGGAGGTAGGAGAGATGCAAGAAATAAGCTTGGAAAATTTGAATAGTTGATGTTTACGAAGGGGTTTTATAGCTCGTAAGGCGGAGTACGACACGTAAAGTGGGTCTCATATAATGGGAATTAGAGAAAGGAAGTCTCTGAAGTTTTAACAAGGTTGTCATAACCCAAGCCTAGGGCCTAGACATGACACAGTGAATGGGAACCTGAAGGTATCCCCAAACAAGCCTCTTAAGCATACATGGCACATCCTTGGTTTCACGGAAGCAATAAAGGATCAATAAACACATAGCACATAATATCTAAAGGGATCGGGACTTTGTACTCATGCTATGGGGCATTTAGGGACTTAGGACTTCCATCACATCCATCCACATACAACCAGCATAGAAGGGAAATGGGACTAAGGGAAGTCTTCACAATTACATAAAAGTAATAAGAGTCAAGCTCGATACATAACTTCCATATCCAACAATACCTCTAGTATAAGTGGAACGTGGGCCAAGACGTCTCCACCCTCAAAAGATAAAAGAAGGTCTAAAATAGAAAATTTTAGCAAAGCATGAAAGTAAAGTGGATGTTGTCCCCGTCACCAATAGCAATCTTCGAATGATCCGGCTAGCCACGTGAATGGGGTGGATAAATAGGAGCTCCGGTCCCTACATGATGAGATCATGTAGGCAAAAGTATACGTTAGTACTTGGAATGTACTAATTACGTGGGGTGCAATGCAACAAGGATCATAAGCCATATTAATCAAGATGCATAATCATAATCAATTAATATAGCTCAATATGAAATGTATACCCCATTCTTAAATTAAATCATGCATGAAGATAACTGAACTTGGATAGTATATCATATATATGTGGGAGGAGACCCTAGCTGACAGATAAGATCAAGCAAGCTACTACTTTGAATCTTGATGTTCACTCCACACTGAATGAAGGAGTGGTTTACTTGCCGAGGTAAACCAAACTTAACCCCACATAGTAGATAACTTATCCTAGATGGATCCAATAGTAAAATCCCATCTAGGGAAATAATATAAACCTAAAGTGGAACACAGCTAAGAGACCAAGACTTTATATAAGGACCCCTTAGGTCGACCCCCCACCTTAAGCCTCTTTCGGTGCTAAGTCTTATCCCATGGAATACTTGAAATAATCATAAACGTCTAACTTAAATAACTTGTAAAAACTTTATATCATGGCATGAGTAGCCTATTCAAATAGTTAACCCCTACACGTGGTGTGTAAGCTTGCACTAGAGGGTAAAAACAATGCATAGACTTAACCCCTTCTAGAAGGCAGCGCAGTACACACAAGGGTAGAGATTGTAATGTGCTTAGCCCTTTGTAGTGAGAGTTGACACATGAGGGTAAAATGGTCATACTGCTTAACCCCTTCATGTAGATATTATTCTCACAAGAGGGTAGAAATATAGAGTAATCAACATTTTACTTGCAAATTGTAGGAACTTTTCATGAGTTTAACACATGCTTGGGAGCCCATAATTTCTTATAACATGTTTCTCTGGTAGTTCATGCAATAGTCTTCTATCAACATAAGAATCCTTGTCAAATGAATTTAGTCAAACATGGTGGGTATATACATATGTACTTAAAATCATGCAATTCAAGAGTATGAAACAAGAGCAAAGCAAGATCAGTTCATTTAAGGTTATCCAAATCCACCCACCCTTATAGTAGTAAAACCCTTGTTGGGTGTCACGAAAACCAACTAAAACCCTAACAATATTTTAGCATAAATCATCATTTCTTGAAGAAACCAAGTGGAAATCATGTATAAAATGCATAGAAATATCATCAAGAGCAAGTGTTCATAAATACCCATAAAATAAATCCATAAATCCATGTAGTTTGAGTAGAAGATTGGTTGGGCTTGTGGGAAGGAAGGTTCCCACAAACAAGCCCACATATCTTGGTGGTAAGAGACAGAAAAACCTTGGAAAATGATGAGGAATTTAGAACCCTAGGTTGTAGCTTCTTTCTTGAAAGTCTTGAAGAGCTTGAGAGAGTTTTTAAGACTTAGGGTTTTTGGAATGAGGAAGAATCAGATATATTAGGGTTGTATACACTGATAAAGGACATAGATAGGGTCAAAATGACGTTGTTTGGGCTAAAAAAAGAAGGAAAGGGCAAATTTACCTATTAAAATTCTGGCTGTACGGGTCTACGAGAACCCATCTACAGGTGTAGAGCATTCTACAAGTCGTAGGTGACCTTTCGTAAACTAGGGGTCCCGAAATTGAGTTACTAGAATTTGTCACGAAACCTTCTCTACGACTCGTAGATAGTTCTAAGGGAGATAAATAGGTATAGTATGATTTTCCAGAGACCCTCTCTTCCCTGATCCTCCCACTACGACAAGATCTATGCTTTGTAGATAGTTCTACCGGCTGTAGATGGGGTTTCATCTGATGGCCTTTTCAAACTTCAGAGACTTCCTTTCTCTGATTCCCTTCTAGGACACCCACTTTATGGCTCGTACTCCACCTTACAAGTCGTAAAACCCCTTCGTAAGCATCAATAGTTCAAGCTTCCAAGCTTATTTCCCTGCATCTCTCCTACCCCCACAAGTGAGGTTTTACATTATCTCCCCCTTGGGAACATTTGTCTCCGAATGTGCTAAGGCAATCTCTAAGAAATGGATTCAGGCACCATATATCAATGAACTATACGCAAAATGCAACATATGCACCACTCAAATTCTTTAAACCATGTTTCAAATAGAAATTATGGTGCAACCTTAAATTCACATAAAATATGCATAAATGTCATGAAAATGTCATGCAAGGAAAGGAAATACTAGGATGGGAAAATCATTTCACCTAAAGCTTGATCGAAATGGAAAAGATGGGGATATTGGTTTTTCATATTGGCTTTTGCTTCCCCTGTGGCACTTTCCACTTGTTGGTTATTCCAAAGGATTTTGACAGACGCCACATCTTTATTCCTCAACCTCTTCATTTGTCTATCAAGTATTTCCACCGAAACTTCCTCATAAGTCAAGTTATCTTCTACAACACCCACAACATCCAAGGGTACTATAGAACTTGGGTCACCTACACACTTCCTCAACATAGACACATGGAGGACCGGATGGACTATACTTATTTCCGTGGGAAACTCTAGTTCATAGGCAACCTTATTGATTCTCTTCATAATTCTATAAGGCCCCACAAATCTTGGGCTCAGCTTCCCCTTCTTGCGAAACAGAACCACGCCCTTCATGGGTGAGAAATTCAAATACACCTAATCGCCAACATCGAACTCAAGATCTCTCCTTCTTCCATCGGAGTAGAACTTTTTCCTACTTTGAGCCATTTTCAATCTCTCCCTTATCACCTCACATTTTCTAAAGCATCCATGACCAAATCTAGTCCCAATAAAACATTTCCTCCAACATCAAACCACCCAACCGAGGACCTACATTGTCTACCATATAGGGCTTCAAAGTGAGCCATTCTAATGCTAGAGTGATACATATTGTTGTAAGAAAACTCAATGAGTGGAATATATTCTTCCCAACTATCCTTGAACTCCAAAACATAAGCCCTAAGCATATCCTCAAGGGTTTGAATTATCCTTTTGGCTTGGCCGTCCGTTTGAGGATGAAACGTCGTACTAAGCTTAAATAATGGTACCAAGGCCCCTTTGGAAGGATCTCCAAAAGTGAGAAGTGAATTGAGCTCAACGATTCAAAATAATAGACAATTGTACCCCATGTAACTTGACCAACTCATGAATAAATATGTTGTCATAATCTTTGGCACCATAAGTTGTTTTAACCAGTAGAAAATGACCCAACTTTATCATCCTATCCACAACAACCCAAACAACAACATACCCAGTGAAATCCCACAACAACAAGCCAAATAGAATCAAAATGCTTCCTAGTCTTTGGCATCCCATTCACAAAATCCATATTGATCTCTTCCCATTTCCAAGTAGGAATTTCTATGTCTTGGGCTAGGCCACCCGGCCATTGATGTTCGGGTTTGACTTGTTGGCATCTTTGACAACTGGCTACAAACATACCAATATCTCTTTTCATACAACCATACCAATAAACCTCCCTCAAGTCTCTATACATCTTTGTTGAATCGGTATTAATAGAATAGGACGAATTATGGGACTCTTGCAAGATCAAGTCTCTTATCCCCTTAACATTAGGCACACACAACCTACCTTGGTATCTAAGAATGCCATCTCCCTCTTGGGAGAAAACCTCCACCTTAACATCCTTCACCAAAGCTTTCAATTCTACCAAGGCAGGGTCAAGGTTTTGTTTGGACTTGACCACTTCAACCGATGAAGATTTGGAACCATCAAATACCACCACACCTCCATTTTAAACTTCTTTCAACCTAACTCCCAACCTAGCTAACTAGTGGACTTCTCTCGCCACTTCCTTATTGTCGTCACCAATATGAGCTACACTTGCCATGGACTCTCTACTTATAGACGTCGACCACAACATTAGCTTTGCCGAGATGATAGTGCACACTCATGTCATAGTCCTTGAGGAGTTCTAACCACCTTCTTTGTCTCAAATTGAAATCCCTTTGTATGAACACATATTAGAGACTCTTGTGCTCGGTGAACACATCTATATGAACCTCATATAAGTAATGATGCCATATTTTTTAAAGCAAATACCATCACTACTAATTCAAGATCATGGGTGGGATAATTACATTATGCACCATTAATTGTCAAGAAGCATATGCTATGACCTTACCACCTTGCATCAAAACACACCCTAAACCAACCCTCAAAGTATCACAATAAACTAAAAAACCTTCTAACCCTTTCCAGTAGAGCCAAAATAGGAGCAAATATACTATTATCTTTCAAAGGTTGAAAACTACTCTCACATTCATTGGTCCACACAAATGTTTCCTTCTTTTGAGTCAATTTCGTCAAAGGGGAAGTAATTGAGGAGAAATTATTCACAAACCTCTGATAATACCCTGCTAACCCCAGGAAACTTCTAATGTCCGTTGGAGTCAAAGACCTAGAAAATTTCCTTATCACATCCGTTTTCTTAGGGTCGATATTGATTCCATTACCGGACACCATATGCCTTAGGAATGTGACTTCCTTCAACCATAATTCACACTTATCAAATTTAGCAAACAACTTCCCATCCCTCAATGTTTGCAACTCTACCCTCACATGTTTTTCTTCACTCCGAGAGTAAATCAATATGTTATCTATGATGACCACCATGAATATGTCAAGGTAGGGTTTAAAGAACCTATTCATGAGATCCATAAATAGTGTTGGTGCATTTGTTAGGCCAAATGACATTACCACAAATTACCATATCTAGTTCAAAATACTATCTTAGGAATGTCATACTCCCTTACCCTCCTTTGATGGTCCCCAGACCGAAGATCAATCTTAGATAAATGACTAGCCCCTTGTAGTTGATCAAATAGGTCATCTATCCTTGGTAAAGGATACTTGTTCTTTATTATGACCTTATTAAGTTATCAGTAGTTGATGCACATTCTAAGTAATCCATCTTTCTTCTTTACAAACAATACTGGTGCACCCAAGGTGACTTACTAAGCCTTATGAAACCCTTCTCCAACAAACCCTTCAATTAGTCCTTTAACTCCTTTAACTTTGCAGGGTTATACGGTAAGGAGGAATGGAAATGGGTTGAGTATCTAGAAGGAGATCTATACCAAAATCTATCTCCCTCACAGGAGGGATACTGGGAAGTTCATCAGGAAAGACATCAAGAAACTCATTAACAGCCAGAACCGACTCGATAAGAGGGACTTTAAACTCAATATCCCAAACCCTTATAAGATGGTAAATGCAACCCTTGGTGATCAATTTCCAGGCCTTAAGACAAGAAATGAATCTACCCTTGACCAATGAATTATGACCTTCCCACTCAAAGACGGGCTATTTAGGAAATTGGAACTTAACCTTATAAGTCCTACCATCAATGCAAGCATGATATGCATGTAACCAGTCCATTCCAAGAATGACATTGAAAACAACCATGTCAAGTTCAACAAAATCACAAGGCAACATTTTATGCAATATAGACACGGGGCAACCTCTATAGACCTTTCTAGCAATAATGGACTAAAAAATGGGGGTAGACACTTCAAAGGTTTCACACAACAATTCGAGACACATATGAAGCTTGCTAGCAACGAAAGGAGTAATGAAAGAGAGAGTGGCACCTAGATCCAATAAAGCATACACATCATAATCATAAACCTTTATCATACCAGTAACAATATCAGGCACCTCCTCCGCCCCTTGCCTACCTTGGAGTGCATAGAACCAGTTGTGCCGTGGAGCACCCCCTTGTTGGCCTCCTTGGGCCCTTTGATCAACATAGCACCTCTTTGTCCTTGAAGACAACCATCCTTACCCTTGTTTTGGGCATAGGGGAAACCAACAATCTTATAGCCCACTCTTCCACATCCATAGCAAGTATTTGAATCCCTCAAGAATTTGCCACCATGATTCATTCCACATTTTGGGCACCTTGGAAAGATTGTTCCACCATTGCCACCTTGACCCTTAGGGTTAGACACCCTATCATTAGCAAATCTTTTGTTTTGAGAATTGGAGGATCCTTGGCCTTAGAATTGGTGACCTTGTTGGGAACGACCACCCTTAGCACCTTGAGAGCCATTATCATACCGAGCCCTCTTGGACTCACCACTCCTTCTCTTCCGGAGCTTCTCCCCTTCAAGTTTCTTGGCATAAGTCATGAGCCAAGACAAGTCCATATCACTTACAAACATAGGGGTGCAACATTCTTCATGCAACAAGTCGGACACTCCCACATAAACTTTTTCATTCTTACCCTAGAGTCAGCAACCAAGTGGGGAGCATATTTAGAGAGCTTGTTAAACTTGAGAGAATACTCCCTCACACTCATGGAGACTTGCTTGAGATTCATGAACTCCATCATCTTCACCTCTCTCAATTTAATAAGGAAGAATCTGTTGAGGAAGGCATCCCTTAGTCTTTTCGGAGAGTAGGAGTGTTGGTGGATCCTTGACCACTTTGCTTTTGGCCATGTTGAAATTTGTGTCCACCGCCCCTTTTGGTGAGAGTAACTCCTACTTTCAACTTGAGCCCTCTTGGACTCCATTACCCTCTCACAAAACTTCTCTTCTTTATTTTGCTTTATGTATGTCATCAAGCAGGAAATGTCCATCTCTTTAACCAATATAGCCGTCTTGCATTCCTTGGAGACTAACTCAGAGATGCCAAAAATAAACTTACTCATTCGAGCCCTTGGGTCTGCGACCATAAAGGGAGCATACTTTAACAATTTGGTGAATTTAAGGGCATACTCCGTCACACTTATGGTCTCTTTCTTCAAGTTGATAAAATCTTGGACCTTCACCTCCCTAAGCTCAATTAAGAAGAACCGGTCCAGGAAAGCACACTTGAATTCCTCCCAACCGATAGGACCTGCTCTTCGGCCCCGCTCATCTGCAAATTGCTCATACCAAATGTTGGTGAATACTTTGAGTTAGTAGGCTACCAACTCAGCTTTCTCTTTAGATAGAATGCATCTCACCACAACTATCCTGGTAAGCATCCTCAATGAAGTCAATAGGGTCCTCATCTATATTAGACCCACAGAATTTCGGTGGGTTTGTCCTCATATAGTCACGTACTCTGGCAACCGGGGTAAGCACTTGGGGGGGTACAACTATCTCTTGGTTGGCTTAACTGGCCAGTGCTTGGGCCAATAGGGTAGAAGCGGCTTGAGACTCTGCATGAGACACTCAATCATCTTGTTGAGTGGAGGAATATGTCATGCCTCAATGAATGGGATGAAACCCAACCTCAACTAACAAAATGAAACCCAACCTTAAGTCCACTCGATGCTAAGTCATCCCACGAAATTCTTTAAAAAACAACTTATAATCATAAGTAGCAATCTTAGGAGTATCTCGAAGATTAAGAACTACCAAGTGAGAACTGTCCTTTCAAAAACATTTTTTAGGGCAATTGTCAACATACTCATATATTTTGAGAAGTCATTACTTAAAACACAACTTTAATGCCTGAATCATCATCATATATCATAAAGCTTTGCTTAAAAACTAGGTGGACTAGGCTTTTAAATGGAACAATCATAAATCATAAGAAATTTCTCTTTTTAAGGAACATCGAAAATGCCCAACCTTTAATGACGTCGAGACCTATCATGGAGTCATTATAAAATTCTCAAACACGCATATAGACTTAGTAAAATAGTCGCAGGATATCATAAATAGCATTTAATAACTAAATATCATGAAATCATCATAAACATACATATTAACTTAAGAAACTGAAAGAAAAGGTAAAATACTTGAAAAGGAACTTTATGGGTGGAATGGTAACCATAAATCAACCTACATATCTTGGGGTAAATTGGGGGAAACGAACTTGAAGCTTTGAAGATGAAACCATAGAATCCTAGCCTTTTCCCTAGGTTGTTCTTGAGAGATTTTGTCGTAGAGAATTTTAGTAATTGAAAGAATGAAGGAAAGAGTAGGTTCTTAGGGCTTTAATCTGATTTAGATCCTCGTTTTGTTCCCAAAATGACATAGTTTTGAAATAGGATTGATGAAAATGATGAGACTATCTCTCATTAAAACTGTCAGATTCAAGCAACGAAACCCTGCTTACGGGCCATAACTTAATACATGGGCAGTAGGTCCCTTTTGCCTGGTAACACATCTGAAATTCCTGAAATCTGACTTTGCTAGACCCAAAACCATGAACACTTATTACGGGTCATGTAAATGCCTATGGGATGTGGTTGGACTCGTAAAGTCCTTCCATACTTTTCCATTTTTCTTACTGTTCTGGGTCTTATTCCACGAACCATCCAACAAGTTGTATCCTATTTCACGGGCCATCTCGTAACACGTAGGTTACCTTCCAGCAAACTCTAATTTTTCTTCATGTTAGATAGTCTCACTCATGACTCTCCTATCATAGTGCATCCTACGGGCCATCACTTGGTCCGTGAGTTACCCCACACTTAGAAACTTTCATCTTTCCTTAAGTCTCATGTTTAAGGATCATTCTTACAAGCCACAAGTAAACCTACGAGCTATAAGTTGCCCTCGTGAACCGGACTTTAGGTCATTTTTCAGGCTAACTTTTCTACACTCAAGACTCCTAAATTGGAGGTTGTTACAATAAGTATCCAACAACACCTCTAAAACATGTGTAGGATAGTGGCAAACACAAGTCCTGACTTACCCTCAAAGTAGCAAGTAAAGTGGAATAAAGTGTCAGCATAAGCAAGATAGAAACCAAATATTGTCCCCAAGTTAGAGGACTCACCACTACAAATGATCTTCTTGAACCAAGCTAGCCATGTGAAGGATATCGAGGAGCGCAGTCCCTACATGGCTAAATCATGTAGACAAAAAATATACATTAGTACTTTGAATGTACTATTATGTGGGCACGCAATGCATAAAACATAAGTACTAAAACTAGTTAAAAATATGATGATTTAGAAACATCACTTGAACCATAAAACATAAGATAAGGAGGGACATAGATTATCATGCATAAGTAAAATAGTCATATCCTTTTAGAAAAATATTGCTTTTACATCAAAGAAAGAACCATCTAGTGTAAATGAAACTCTTGTAGTAATAATGAAGGACATCATACATACTTGGAAAGAAGGTCATATACCTTTATAATAAACACCATTACCAATAACAAGGAACTATAACATATATGAAGAAAACCATTTGAACTTTGAGACAATGAGTTATATAACTTTAAGATACGCTTGGATATGACATAAGAACCATCATAATCATCATAAGAGGGGAAACTTGGGGCCATAAGGAGAACTTGAACATGTGTGAGGGAAGCCTTTTAACCGACATAAACCATATGAGCTAAGCCGTGGAGTCTCGATGTTTTCCTTACACCAGAAGGAATTCACTTGCCAAGGAGACCTCTTAAGATGCCTAAATGGATCCACTAAAGCAAGTTATTAAGCAACCTCTAATAATGGTTGGTCTAGATGTCAACCTCCACTACCTATGAGCCCTATTTCCTATGGCGACATATTGTTATGGAATAATGAGATTTTACTAATAGTCTCTTGGCTTACCTATGAGGATTATCTGTACAAATCCCAAGGTCTACTCAGTGCTAAGTCTGACTCTCACAGAATAACCATAGATATGAATCATAGAATCATCTAGTGTGGAGAGGTATTCTACTAACCCATTCCATAAATATTTTGGAACAATGGAGAGGTATTCTACTAACCTATCCTATAAGCCTTTTGAACACAGATCATCATTATAAGGGTAGCTCCTAGATCTTGTTTATACCTCTAGTATCGACTCAATCATTCATTTGTTCTAAATTTCACAAAACTAGTCCAATTGGACACATAAAGATGAAGATAATCATGACATACAAACTTGTCTACCATAACATCATAAAGAGGGCTTTACAATAATACGTAGCTTTCACAAGATTTTAACAAATTCCACAACATACTTGATATACTTCATCCTTCATTACATTCATGAACATGCATACATACATATAGTTAAATTTTTCCATCATACATAGGAGACTTCACCATTAAATCCTCATCAAAAGAAATAATTCATCTTTAGAAAACGCAATATCTTAATTGGGCGGGCTCACGAATGTAACTTTAAATCATGTAACACAAGAGGAAAATGCATGGAAATAGTATAAATCATCAATTAAAATCATCCTTAAAACAACCCACCACACTCATAGGTATCATCTTTGAACATTGGACATAGAATCATGTAATTCATCTCACAAGCCATCAATTTCATCATATCATCATAGTGTCATAATTTCCATAACTTTAAATCATGTAAAATAGATCATACGAGAAATTAATTCATGCAATAATCGGAGAATCTCAACATAATTCATGCTTAATAGAAGAATTAGGAAGAACCCATAAGAAATCAACATTTAATTTGAAGGAATTTATAAAAATAAGTTTTAGGGCTCCATGGGCGAAAGAACTCCTGGATAAAGACCTACATACCTTTTAGTCCTTAAAACTTAGAGAACAAGACTTAAAGAACTTGAAAATCCATTTTTGGAGCTTTGCCTTCAATAGAGATGATTTGATCTTCAAGAAATTTGAGAGAATTTGATGGGGGATTTTTAGAGAAAAGTTGGAGGGGAATTGAGGTGTTTAAAGAGAGAATTAGGGCCTAAAATAAGATATTTTGGGGGTCTTATGTATATAAAGGTTTTTGGATGGGTTCCAACCAAGATCCTAGCTTAGAAACAAAACTCAAAAATTTTTTAATTGAGGTGGGGCAGGGGCGCGTCGTGCCTTTGCTGCAAACCCTACTGGTTTATGCAATTTCATCAAAAAGTTATTTTATGATACGGGCAACCTATACATCGTAGATAACCATTTTCCTACAAAAATTTACCTCCTAAAAAAGAATATGAAATCGGATATGTGAAATAATGTACATATTTTAAGATATTCAAAAACATGCATCATAGGGTCTTTCCGAGCAACATTAGCAACATTGAGAGGTGTTACATTAACTTCTAAATTCAACCTCTTACACCTCCTAACAAGCGCATTGACACACTTTAGACATACTCAAACCAACATAGTCTTGTTTCTCTCATCTCGTCTGCCATAGGATCCACCCCTACCTTCTCTCAAATAACCTTATTTCTAATCTTATCACACCTAATATATCCACACATCCATCTTAACATCCCCATCTCTGCAATCTCTATCTTCTGAATATGCAAATTGTTTATTGGCCAACACTCCATGCCATATAGGAAAGACAGTCTAACTATTATACTATAAAACTTACCATTAAAGTTTAGGTAATATCTTCTTAACAAATAATACTCCAAATGCAAGCTTCTATTTCATCCATTTTACCCTAATACAATGCATGACATCATCATAGATATTACCACTACTTTGGATGATGGATTGAAGATATTTATAGCTTTCTCTTAGGGGAATATATTGAGTGGTAGACCTTACTTCCATGTTCGCATCATCCCTTGCAACATTGAATCTGCACTCTAAGTTTTCTGTTTTGGTCCTTCTCAATTTGAATACTTTGGACTCCAAAGTATGTCTCAAACCTCCAACCTATTATTAACTTTATTTGAGTCTCATCAATTAGTACTGTGTCATTCACAAATAACATACACCATGGAATCTCCTCTTGAATAGATCACTTAAGCTCATCTATCAATAAGGCAAAAAGAAAGGGCTTGGTGCAGATCCTTGATAAAGTTCTATCTCAACAGGAAAATATTTGAGTCTCCTCCCACCATTCTTACTCCATCATACATATACTTTTATCACCCCTAATATACATCATTGGAATACCTTTTGCCTCCAAACACCTCCATAAGACATCCTTTGAAATTTTGTCGTAGGCGTTCTCAAGATCTATGAATACAATATAAAGGTCCCTCATTCTTTCCCTATATTTTTCCACCAGTCTCCGAACAAGATGAGTTTCTTTGGTAATCAATCACCCCTATATGAATCCAAACCGATTCTCTAAAAAAGACACTCCTCTTTTCACCCTCATCTCCAACACTCTGTTTCAGATCCTCATAGTGTGGCTTAACAACTTGATACCCTTATAATTCTTACAACTTTGGATATCACCCTTGTTCTTATATGATGGAACCATTGTACTCCTCCTCCATTCATTGGGCATCATGGCGATCTTTAAAATAACATTAAATAACCTAGTCAACTATCTAGACCATCCTTGACATTGTTATTACAAAGTGCCACCGAGATCGTGTTTGCTCTCCCTCTGCTCATCCAATTACTAAAAGGTCTAACCTTATCGACCCTAAAATGCTTATAGTAATCAAAATTTTCATGATTGTTAGAGTGCATAAAATCACCCACCTTAATATTTTTTTCCCCTTTTTTATTTAAGAATTCGTGGAAGTAAGCTTACCACCTTCTAATAATGGAAGTCTTGTCTAACAACACCTCACTATCCTCATCATTGATGCACTTCACTTGGTCTAAGTTGCAAGTTTTGCTCTCTCTCTCTCTCTTTTGCAGGCTTATACAATCTCTTGTTCTCGCCTTTTTTCCTATCTCAAACATTGTGGCCTTAGTACCCGTGACCACTGACTTTACTTCTGTCTTTGATGTCTTATAGATATCCTTAAGCCTACATTTTCATCCCTATACATAAACTCCAACCACTTTGTATAGACAACTTTCTTAACTTTCACTTTGCATTCAACTTCTCCATTCCATGGATAATCACCTTGACATCTACTAAAGGTCCCTATTAATACCCCTACTACCTCGATGGCTACTTTTCTAATACAACCAACAGTCATGTCCCATATTTTATTTGCATCCCTGCGACTACTCTAAATCCTCAAACTACTCAACGTCTCACTCATCTATCGAGAAACGGCAGGAGTCAGGTCCCCCCTCCCATCTTATTACACCTTGATAATTACTATCCTTATATGAAAGATTACTCTCATAATGCATAATCCCAAATGTTTTGGCAAATTCAAAGTCAAAATATCGATCAGGGTGAAACATTATATGGGAAAATGGTCTCAGTTGATTTTTAGGCTAATCAAGTGAAAAGATGATTTGCTAGAACAAATATCGCATAACCAAAAGGGTACGCAATTGGTTTGCTTCGTGGACCTACCCTAAGATAGTTTATTGTATACTTTTATTCATAAAACACACCAAAAAAATTTGATTTATGTTTTTCTTCATAAAACATAATCGTTGAGTGCGATTTATGTGATATTTCACAAAATGCATGTGATGAATGCGTTTTATGTGTTTTGGAAGAAAATTGTGAAATGACATAAGTCCACATCGCAAACTTACTCCATCACTGTAGTTCGATAACATTTTTAAGGAAGGGCATTCCAGTCTTTCCCATACCCCTCCTATACTTAACCCACATCTTCCTAAGGCTATTTTTGACCTTAAAAAACTTCCTAAGCATATTTCTAATCAATTTATGCTATTCTTACTCAAGAACCAAGGCTAAGGAGAAACTAGAAGGGGTTAGGGTTGAGAGATTCTTCAAATTCTTCCAAGAAATCTTCATACCACAAGTATGTAAGGCTCCTTGTGACGATCCAGACTAGGATCTAGGAGTGAAATGGTGAATGCGAACCAGAGAGTCCCCAAACAATCCTCAAGTATCCATATGCACATCATCGGTTCGAACTAGCGTTTTATAGAATTCTAGAGCATGAGTGTTTTTGATTGAGGATGAATTGGAAAGAAATAATATCAGCTAATTTATGGGTCTAGAATAGGTGAAAAATGTCATAAAATACCCTTAGAATAACTAAAAATTACCCAAGGGCCATTAATGACACATAATTAATAATTTGCATAGGCCCCTACACAGATGAGTTTTACAAAAATAGGCATAACTTCTTGATCTGAACTCAGAATCAGGTGAAACTGGATGCGTTAGAAAGCTAATTCATAGAGATTTAATTGATAGGTTGTAGGCCACCCAATTCTTTGTGCTAAGAGATATGATCATTTAAAAATTTGACCCTTATATCGATTCTTGTGAAAAGCTTCGCCAATGGAATTCCTTTGAACTTGGCTTGATAAAAGAGACCTGTAATGACCCTAAGCCACATAAATAACTCTTGGATTGAAGGCTTGAAAGTGAATTTAGCATGGGCTTGAAGGTGACATGGAGATCCTTTGACTAGAGCTTGAAAGGAGGATTTGTGAAGCATTTTGAGAGAACAAATAAGAAGCTAAGTATTAGAACAACAAATAGTAAGGAAAGAGTATAAACTAATTTGGGGGTCACATATAGGGGTCACACGACCCACAGAGGTGTCTATAAGGTGTCACCTTGGTCAAAACTTTTTCAGAACCAAATTCTAAGCACCACTAAAGTTATACAATGTCTGGTTCTTTATATCATCTCCCTCTTGGGAACAATCATCCTCGAATGTGCTAGAGCAAGGCTTGAAAGTCTTGACTTAGCACATGAAACATCCAAGCACAAGATACAATGCATATTTCATCACTTGAAAATCATAAAGCCATTAAAACTCGTATCAAACATCTTTAAATATTTTAAAACATTTTAAAATCATTTTCGTGCACATGTATGAATGTAATGTCATGAAACACAAGAGTGAAAGATTTAGGACCACTTGAAATTGGAAGAACCTAATACCTTAGGCTTGAGTAGATTGGAAAGGAAAGAGGTATCGTCGCAATATACTTGATTCCACTTCCCACGTAGCACTTTCAACATGTTGACTTCTCCAAAGCACCTTAACCGAAGCCACATCCTTATTGTGAAGCCGCTTCACTTGCCTATCCAATATCTCAACCAGGAATTCTTCATGAGGCAAGTTCTTCTCAACCTCAAACCTTCCAAAGGCACAATTGTACTAGGATCACCAATCAATTTCTTCAATATAAACACATGGAAAAACTGGGTGAATAGAACCCAAATCGAGGCAAATCCAACCTATAAGTCACATTCCAAATTTTCTCAACAATATCATAAGGATCTAGGTTCCGAGGAATTAACTTTCCCTTCTTGCCAAAATGCATTACACCCTCCATAGGATAAATCTTCATATACGCCCTATCACCGACAAGAAACTCAAGATTCCTCTTTCTAACATCCAAATAAGACCTTTGATGACTTTGAACCTTCTTCAACCTTTCCTTAATCAAATTCACTTTTTCCATTGCTTCCAACATCTGGTCCTATAGAATTCATTTCATGTAACTCAAAGTACCCTGCCAGAAGTCTACACCTTCTACCATAAAATCCTCAAACCTTGCTATACCAATGCTAGCATGAAAGATATTGTTGCACGCCAACTCAATAAGCGGTAGATGATCACCAAAATTTCCTTTGAATTCTACTACACAAGTCCCCAAGATATCCTCCTAAGTTTGAATTGTTCTCTTGGCTTGTCTATCAATTTTAGGATAGATGGTGGTACCCAACTTCACCTTAGTACCAAGTCGTCTTTGAAACGACTTCCAAAAGTGTGAAGTGAATTGAGTGTCACTATCCGATATGATAGACATAGGCATACCATACAACCTTACTTGTCACGACCTGGACCTAGGGCTTTATGACACAACTAATGGAGAACCTGGATGGATGCCAAACAAGCCTCTTAGCATATCATATATACATCCTTGGTCGCGAAAGCAATTAAACAACAACAAGAGAGTCAAAGTGGGGAAAAAGGGACTAAAGGAATCCTTTGATATCATAAAATATAAGAAGTCAAGCTCATAGCATAGATACATCATAATATTCCAACAACACCTCAAAGCATGGAATAGAGGGGGGACCAAGACACTTTTCGGGCTCGCCTTCATAATTGTCAAATATCAACATAAAGAAGTTTAAGAAATAACAAGAGAAAGTAGATACTGTCCTCGAACTTAAGGACTCACTAAGCTTATCTTCAAGATATCAAACTAGCCACGTGGAGGAGGATAGTCAAATAGAGCTCTGGTCCCTACATGGTAACATCATGTAGGCATAAAGTATGCGTTAGTACGTTTGAATGTACTAAGTATGTAGGATGCAATGCAATAAAGGATAGGCAACATGATCAAAATGCATAATTATAAGCAAAGGATAAGTAAGATATCAATATGGCATGCATGAACGTGCTTGAGGTGAAACATGCTCGAAAATAATCATTCTTGCATAGCTTCTTCAACACAATAAGGTGACATGATTAGATCATCCAAATACCGTATACTATGGAGTGAGTGGTATAGCATAGGTCATAACCCCTTCTAGTATGTAATGATTAGTACATGAGGGTAGAGGGATGTCATAGTTCATAACCCTTACATGCACACATAATATAATATGAAGTGTTGGATCACATATGTGGGTGAGGCGTACCACATAGTTCATAACCCCTTCATGGGAGAATACGATAGTAAGTAGCATTGGTTCTTACATGAGGGTGAGGCACACAACATAGTTCCAAACCTCTTCATGTAGGAATTGGCCTTGTATAAGAGGGTGAGGAATACCACATAGTTCATAATCCTGTCTAGTAGGCTTTAACATAAACCTTCACATAAGAATTCAATAATTCATAATCAACTGAGACTTATAAAACAATAGATAATTTCATGATTTCAAAACAAACTTTGTAGCCCATGAACATCATGAAGTCACTTGATGTACCGGTAGCAACATCGGGCACCTCATCTACCCCTTGGCTCCTTGGGCCTCTTGAGCAACATAACCACCTTAACCTTGAGTACGACCCTCCTTGCCCTTGTTTCGAAATAAGGGCAATCAACAAGCTTATGACCTACTCTCCCACACCCATAACAATCGCTTGAATTCTTTAAGCATTTGCCATGATGATGCTTTTTACATTTTCGGAATTTTGGAAAACTCATCCCACCATTGCCACCTTGGAACCTTGGGTTATCCATTCCATCCATAGCAAGCCTCTTGTTTGGAGCAATAAAAGAACCTTGGCCTTAAAACTCGATACCTTGTTGGAGCTGGTCATCTTCAAACGGAGTCCCCTTGGACTCTCCACTTCTCTTCTTTCTAAGTTTTTCTCCCTCAAGTTGTTCAACATAGGTCATAAGACGGGACAAATCCATATCACTTATCAATATAGCGGCACAACACTCCTCATTCACCAAATCGGATACCCCCATCACAAAGTTGTTCATTCTAGACCTCAGATCAGCAACCAATTGTGGAGAATATCTAGAGAGTTGGTTGAACTTGAGCACATACTCCCTCACACCCATAGACCCTTACTTCAAATTCATGAATTCCATCATTTTGCCCTCCCTTAGCTCAAGAGGGAAGAAACGGTTGAGGAATTCCACCTTACACTCCTCCCAAGGAATAACATAATGATTTTCCCTCTCCATTTTCCATTACACAAACCGAATTTGAGCCACCCCGTTAAGTTAGTAGGCCGCTAACTCTACCTTTTCCTCCGAAGTCACCCCCTTGATAGTCAACACCTTGTACACCTCATCAAGAAACTCTTAGGGATCCTCATCCACCTTAGACCCATGGAACTCCGGTGGATTCATCCTAGTGAAGTCCCTTACCCTTTGAGGCCTGAGTGAGAACATGAGGGGCTTGGGCCCCTTGGTTGATTTGGTTGGCCATAGCATGGGACAACAGGGTGATAGCATTCTGGAATTCAACTTCGATAGCCCTTCCATCTTGAGGAGCTTGAGGAGCGGGGTAAGCCGATTGTCCCACAGGTGCACGGCCCTTCTTGGTGTTCCTCTTTGTAGCGGCATATCAACAACTAGAAGAGCAAAGAATATTCGTTAGGGGGAATAAGCCTTACCTTACAACTAAGGCATGATATAGACCATGAAGAAGTGAAGCATTTCCTAAAATGCCTCATAGCCTCACATTCATAATTGTGGCGTGCTTCACAACCATGAATAAGACTTTAATCATTGCGATGTGTTAGATTTCGAGGATCATTAACAACCTAGTGTTCTGATACCATCTTTGTCACGATCCCGACATAGGGCCTCGACGTGACACGGCGAATGGGGAATCTGAATGGACCCCAAACAAGCCTATTAGCATATCATATACACACCCTTGGTCTCAGAAGCAATTAAAAAACAATAAGAGAGTCAAAGTAGGAATAAAGGGACTAAGGAATCATTTGATATCATAAAACATAAGAAGTCAAGTTCATAGTATAGATACATCGTAATATTCCAACAACACCTCTAAACAAAGAATAGAGCGGGGGCCAAGACACTTTCCGGGCTCACCCTCATATTTATCAAATAATAACATAAAGAAGTTTCAAAAATAATAAGAGAAAGTAGATAGTGTCCTCGAACTTAAGGACTCATCAAGCTTATTTTCAAGATGTCAAACTAGCCATGTGGAGGAGGATAGTAAAATAGAGCTCCGGTCTCTACATGGTAACATCATGTAGGTATAGAGTGTGCGTTAGTACGTTTGAATGTACTAAGTATATATGTGCAATGCAACAAAAGATAGGCAACATGATCAAAATACATAATTATAAGAAAATGATAAGTAAGATATCAATATGTCATGCATGAACGATGCTTGCGGTAAAACATGCTCGAAAATAATCATTCTTGCATAGCTTGTCCAACACAATAATGTGACATGATTAGATCATCCAAATACCTTATACTAGAGGGAGTGGTATACAATAGGACATAACCCCTTCTAGTAGGTAATGGTTAGTACAAGAGGGTAGAGGGATGTCATAGTTCATAACCCCTACATGCACACATAATATAATATGAAGTTTTAAATCACACATGAGGGTGAGGCGTACCACATAGGTCATAACCCCTTCATGGGAGAATAAGATAGTAAGTAGCATTGATTCATACATTAGGGTGAGGCACATAACATAGTTCATAACCCCTTCACGTAGGAATTGGCCTTGTACTAGAGGGTGAGGCATACCACATAGTTCATAACCCAGTCTAGTAGATTTTACATAAACCTTCACATAAGAATTCAATAATTCATGAATAACAAAGACTCGTAAAATCATAGATAATTTCATGATTTCAAAACATACTTTGTAGCGCACGGACATCATGAAGTCACTTGACTTGTAAACCATGCATAGACCATCAATAACTTAAGAATCCAAAACAAGACAATTTATCAAACACTTGGCGGGCATGTAATGCTAGTTCAAAATTATGCAACTCAAGAGTGAAGACATGTGAAAAAAATCAATGTAAATCAACCCACCAACATTAGGTAATACCCTCTTGCAAGATACATCAAAACCCCTAATCAATTCACACAATAGATCATAGCTCCATAGCTCAAAACATGCATAGTTGAACAACATTTCATAAAACCCCAATATGGTGTATACTCAAAGTTCATAACAAGATATACCCATAGACAAACCATCTTGAAAACATACAATTTATGATTAAAAAAAAAAAGAAAGGTTGCACCATGGGTGAAAGGACCCAATGGTTGAAACCCACAAACCTTAATCTTGGACTTGCTTGAAGAATGACTTGAGCAGGACTTGGGGCTTGGCTGGGTTTCCTTGAACTCCAACAAAACTTCTTGAAAGTCTTGAGAATGGATAGAGAATTTGATAATGATTGGGAGGAATTTGAGAGTTTTTGGTGAACTTTTAGGGCTAAAAACGGCTAAAGAATGAATTTCACCAAAAAATTATTTTCTTGCCATGAATAAAGTTGTCATGCCCCAAAAAGAGAGGAGGCGCGACTGGCACTCGATACCATTATTGGCCGAGTAAGCCACTAAACATGCTAGTTAATTATACTAGGGCTCAGAAGAAAATTGGGCAGCATAACATTTGAAAAAGCTAAGCCTAGACCATTCAGGTCATGACCTGGTCGACAGCAAACCATGTACAGCAAGATAGGTAAACCAAAATGATAAAGTACTAGCTAGCCGATAAGGCTGCAACAACATAGGTTTAGACATACATTATAGATACATGCCAATCCTATACTGGAGACTGAATGGCGAAAGAGAACCAACCCAAAATGATGTGTCCACAGTAGCCTTTAAGAGAACCACTAATACTATCGGGACAGGGCCCCGACTATACCCAACAGTACAATAAAAAGTAAGCATCCTGTGAAAGCTCCAGGACGAGGTGGAGCTTACCAACTCACAACTGAACTGGGCTCCTAGTGGAGTGGTCGATCAGAGTCCCTATCTAAACTTGCACGCACGAAATAAAATGTAGTGTCCCTAGGCAACGGGACGTCCGTACGAATAAACATGTACTGATATGTAAGGCAAAAGGTAAAACCATGGATAACAACAGTAAAAAGGGTAATAGAAATACCACCTGTATCCAAAATGTCAAGTAACTTTAATGGCCAATAATCAACCTCCTACTGATCAAATATGCATGGTATGCTCGAGTATCGCATGTCGTGAATACATATATATAGATGCAAATGCATGACATACCCAACCAAATGCTAGTAATGGTGGTATTTTCTGGTAGCGAACCGGCATCATATTTGCCAACCTGTGGCCATCTATACCACATACATATATACATAATCATTTAGGCATATAGGCCCTATACCTTCGATTATAGCTTAGAGTCCATGCATAATGTGCCATGTATGATATGAATATTGAATGCATATTGTGGTCCATAGCATAAATTAGCCAATCTTGGCTCATTAGCACACTTATCCTCATAACAACATAATGATCGTCGTAGTATGTACACATGACTCGACGGATCTTACATGTCTTTTGAATAAGTTTGACAGCTTAACTCAACTTTTAGAATGAGTCCTTAACTCTCAAAATGTTCATAAAGGTGCTTTACATAATGATTATATGTGGTCCCATGTCAATTAGTAAAAGAACGTATTTAAACTGAATCAAGTGCATTAGTAATTTACATAGGAGCATTACATTAGAGATTATCGAAAATCCACGTGTCACTGATTTAGTGCTTCAATTATTTTTTTGTATGGAAGGAGGACTGATTAGGAATACTATATCCCCATCGTAATATGCATTTATTTTGACAACGCCACACCACAAATAGAAACGTCTCGAACAAATGGATAGGTAGCCAGGAAACCAGACACAATGATATATAGATATTGAATGCCCAGTTTAAGCGAACGAATGGAATGTTGACCTAATACCATCATGAAAATGACTCAGCTGCAATCCCAATGCCTTTCACAGAACAGCTTTCTAGCAACATAAAAGTAAGATATCACATTTGACGTTTTGGGAAACTTCGCAGATTTCGTACAAAGAGGAGGGATGGAGCTTAGACTTAACATACCTTTCAAACGGACATCCATTTGCCCAAAGTCTCTTCACGAAAGTTGTTCCTTATGTCCTAAACTTTGCAACCACTACATATATGCAACTTAAATACACCTACAAGAGTCCAGAATTAAGCATTAATGACCAGACTCACCATATAGTCTTTACTCAAGGAAACGTCCGTAGAACTTTTCGAAAATGATCATAAAGGATCACCAAAATTATTACCTAACCACACCATCTACAAACCAACAACAATCAGCAAGAACACTATTTGTTTATAGCCCAAAAGCAGCCCAAACACAACTAATAGAAGGGGAAAACAATTGCAAAGCGTAAGGGGCACCTTTCTAGGCACGGGGATGAATTTTAACGGTAAAAATGTGAACAACTCTCCTAAATCACTTTGAGACCTTGAGAAAAATTTATCCCCATTTAATTATCTTTTTTGGGACAAAATGGGACTGATTTGATCTTTAAAAAGCTCAAATTAGTCGACATCTAGGTGGGACCACCCGACCCGATCCATGACACGATTTCTTGGTTGGGTAGTCCCAGTAAAATGGTCATAACGTTTTATTCTAAGGTCGATTTGATGCGTGGTTTTAAGTGTTGCAAACTAGACTCGTAGATCTTTTGTTTGATAGGTCAAGGGCCTTCTGATACCTTATATTTTGGGATATATGGCCCGATACATTTGACCCAAATTTAAGAAGGATTTCTTAAAGATATTTACGGTAACTTTGGCCAACCTTTATCTTGCAACTTTCTTGATTCCAAAGCTTAATGAATGACCTTTGTGTTATTAATAACCTTTGAAAATCCATTATTAGCAAGTTATACACTTTTAGTCTCATCCAAAAAGTGAAACTTAATTTAAACCTTCCTAAAAAGGCAAGGTGCCACTAAAGTCATTTCTTAAATCCCAAATGTGTATTTAAGGGATTCGTGTCTCTTAAAACTATAAGTCGTTGATATTAACACCTATTGGAAGGCTTATTATCCTTAGGACCTATCCAAAATCATGTACGTCTTATATAACATGTCACTTTATATAAATGGAAGACGAGAAACACGGGGTCTCACAGTCTTCCCCCTTTAAGAACATTCGTCCACGAATGTATCAATATAGCGTCTTGGTTGCACTACAATATCTCAAAATGTGATTTCTGAAGATATTCCTTTTATCCCTACAATTCCATAAATAAACTTTTTTAAAATTCAAACTATTAATCTTTTCATAGCTATCCCGTGACAACCCATGTAAATTATACTTCCAACTCATTTCAAATTTAAGTTACTATAGATTGATGACTGCCAACTTTTAAAATATGACTCACCTTAATTTGAAAATAGATGAGGGTGCTTTTTTATCATTTCCTCTTCCGCTTCCCAAGTTATTTCCTCAATATTGTTGTTCCGCCATAATACTTTCACGAAGGCCACTTCTTTATTTTGAAGCTTTCTCACTTGTCGATCTAAAATAACTAATGGTACCTCATCATAAGACAAGTCTTCAGCAATGTGGATATCCTCAATGGGAATAATATGCTAAGGATCTCCAATACACTTACGTAACATCGATATATGAAACACCGGATGGACTACTCCCAATTCTGAAGGCAAATCAAGCTCATACGCGACCTTACCAATCTTTCGGATAATCTTATATGGTCTAACATACCCAGGAATGAGCTTTCCTTTCTTTCCAAACCGCTGATTCCCTTCATAGGTGATACTTTAAGAAGACCCAATCTTCTACATCAAACTCTAGGTATCATCGTCAAACATCTGTATAAGACTTCTGCCGACTCTGGATTGTTTGCAATCAGTCTCTAATAAGTCTCACTTTGTCAATCGCTTGCTGAACTAGATTTGGGCCTAGCAACTTT
This sequence comes from Solanum medicagineum, assembly GCA_026153255.1. NCBI lineage: Eukaryota > Viridiplantae > Streptophyta > Magnoliopsida > Solanales > Solanaceae > Solanum > Solanum medicagineum. The sequence continues at coordinate 7,786,772 of JAPFFP010000012.1, read as the reverse complement.
GCCTTGACGACCTCAGACCAATCGATCGGCGACCTACATTTTCACCCATATAATGCTTCATAAGGTGCCATTTGAATACTGGATTGGAAGCTATTATTATAAGCAAATTCTATAAGAGGTAGATGATTATCTCAGCTTCCTTTAAAGTCTAGCACACAGACACATAACATATCCTCAATGGTATGGATGGTACGCTCTGTTTGCCCATTAGTTTGTGGATGAAAAGCGGTGCTGAGATTTATTTGAGTGCCCAGACCCTTCTGAAAAGACTTCCAAAAATATGCTGTAAATTGATCCCCTCAATCAGAGATAATAGATAATAGAACTCCATGAAGGCGAACAATCTCTTGAATGTAAAGCATAGCATAATCGTCCGCTGAATATGTCATTCTTACTGGCAAGAAATGAGTAGATTTTGCCAACCTATCAACGATTACACAAATAAAAAATCATACCTGCGTGGAGTACGAGGCAAACCAGTGATGAAGTCCATATTTTATTATGTCCCATTTCCATAGTAGAAGCTCAATATATCGAGCTAGGACTCCAGGTCTCTGATGTTCTTCTTTAACTTGCTGGTAATTGGGGAATTGGGCTACCATCTCTATAATATCCTTTTTCATGCCATTCCACTGATAGATTTGTTGAAGGTCATGATACATTTTTGTCGCTCCAAGGTGGCTTGAATATCTAGAATAATGGGCCTCAGAAAGAATCTTGGCACGAAGTCCTCCGATATCCAGCACGCATAAGCGGCCCTGGTACCGAAGGACTCCATCTCCAGTTAGCTCAAATAAAGGATGTTGCTATTATGGAATACTGTCCCTCAGTTTCCTAAGCTCAGGATCCTCGTGTTGTTGCTTTTTTACTTCACTGACAATGGAAGATTCTACTGTATCTTGAATAATTATAGCTCCATCCTCTGCATCTACCAATCACACCTACAAACTAGCTAGCTGACATAGGTATTTTGTCATTTCAACCTTATCAGCTTCAACATGACTTAGACTTCCTATGGACTTTCGTCTAAGTGCATCAACAACAACATTAGCTTTACCGGGATGGTATAAAATGTCAACATCATAGTCTTTTAGTAATTCTGGACACCTCCTTTGTCGTAGTTTAGCTCCTTCTGTTTAAATAGATATTGGAGGCTCTAGTGGTCAGAAAAAACATCAACATGAACTCCGAATAGATAATTTTTCCAAATCTTTAGGGAAAAAACAACTGCAGCGAGCTCAAGATCATGGGTAAGATAGTTTTTGTTCATGCTGTCACAACTGTCTGGAAGCATATGCAAGAACTCTACCATGCTGCATAAGAACACAACCTAGGCCAGTTCTCGAGGCATCACAATATACAATGTAGCCTTTGCTTCCATCCGGAAGAGCCAAGATAGGTGCGGTGTTAAGCTTTTCTTCAGCTCTTGAAAACTCTTCTCACACGCATCAGTCCACTGAAACTTAGCTACTTTATGCGTCAATCTCGTTAGTCGTGCAGCAATAGAGGAGAATCCCTCAACAAATCTCCTATAATATCCTACCAAGCCTAAACAACTATGGAGCTCAGTCGTATTTAATGGTCTTGGCTAGGCCATTACTGCTTTAAACATCGACCTTGATACCATCTCCTATAATAACATGGCCAAGAAAGCTGTGGAAGTTAACCAAAACTCAAATTTAGAGAATTTAGCATATTACCTCTTGCCTTGGAGAGTATGTAGTATAGCTCGCAAATGGTTTGCATGCTCGGCTTCTGACCGTGAATATATTAAGATGTCATCAATAAACACGATCACAAATTCATCCAAGACTGGGTTAAATACTCGATACATCAGGTCCATAAAAGCTACTGGGGCGTTTGTAAGCCCAAAAGAGTTGACAAGAAACTCAAAATGTCCATACCTCATCCTAAATGCTATTTTTGGAATATCAGCATCCCTAACTCGCAACTAGTGGTACCCGGATCTCAAGTCAATCTTTGAGAAGCATTTGGTACCCTGTAACTGATCGAACAAGTCATCAATCCTCTGATGAGGATACTTATTCTTGATAGTGACTTTATATAGCTGTCTATAATCATTACACATCGGTAAGGAGCCATCTTTCTTTCGAACAAAGAGCACTGGAGCACCCCATGGATATGTACTTGGACTAATAAAGTCTTTATCAAGTATGTCCTTCAGTTATTCCTTCAATTCTTTTAGCTCGGTAGGAGCCATTCCGTAGGGAGGAATAGATATAGGTTGTGTATCGGGGAGCAAATCTATAGCAAAATCAATTTCCCTTTTGGGGGTAATTCCTCGAAGCTCATCAGGGAATACCATCGAGAATTCATTCACAATAGGGATTGACTGAAGGGTCACCGGCTCCTTATCAATAACCCTAGCATGATTAAGATGATATATACTATTTAGCTATTAGCTTCCAAGCCCTAAGGTATGAAATAAACTTACCCTTGGGAGAGGCAACATTACCTTTCCATTCAAAGACTAGCTCACCTAGGAAATAGAAGTGGACTAGCTTTGCTCGACAATAACTATTAGCATAACAAGCTGCCAACCAATCTATACCCATAACAACATCAAAATCTAGCATAATCAATTCAATTAAATTAGCAGAGGTTGGGCGTTCATTAATTAACATTGTACAACCTCGATAAACATGACTAGCTACAATTGTGTCACCAAATGGTGTGGATACCTTAACCGACCCCGGCAATAACTCAAGTTTCGTATCAATCTTACCAGCAATGAATGGAGTAATATATGAAAATGTAGAGCCAGGATCTACTAGTGTATAAACAACATGAGAATGTATCATCAATATACCTGTGATCAAATTTGGGGATGCCTCTGAATCCTATCGGCCTGTGAGTGCATAAAAGGGATTCTGGCCACCCATAGAACCTGAGTTATCTCCTCTATCTCTCCCTCTACCATGACCCTGAGTAGGATAGGGGTCTAATCGAGGAGCACATACTGAGGATCAAGAGGCTGCAATGGGTCTTGAAGGCTGAGCTGTTGTACCTCTACCTAACCCGGGCACTAGCTAATATAATGTCCTGTCTATCCACAATGATAATATGCACCTGAACCCTTTCTACACTGCCCACTATGAATCTTACCACATTATGCACATGGAGGAGTAGGTTGTCGCATTTGCGCAGAGTGCTCCTGTCGACGACTCTCAGGCCTTGACTGAGTATAACAATCAAATTACTGGCCCTGCATCTATGGCGGAGAACTACCCACAAATGGAGGTGGATATCGATGAAAAGGGGGCCCAACATCACCCCGTGTCTCCCTATAAGATCCCATAGTATAAGCCCTCTTATTCTTCTCCCTATCTCTACGGGTATCACGAATCCGAGGAGAAAGCTCCTCTGTAGTCTAAGCAAATGCCTGTATACGGGAAATATCCACACCATCCTGAAAAAAAGCTATACTGCAATCTCAAATCAAATGATCCCCCAAACCATCCACATAATGATGAACTCTGGCACTCATGGTATGTACAATATCTGGTGCATATCTAGCCAAAGAATTGAACCTAAGGCTATACTCACTTACACTCATATCCCCCTGCCTTAAACTGATAAACTGGTCAAGACAGGCCTCTCGAACCTCCCGTGGCAGGTAATGGGCTAAAAATGCCTCAGAGTAGTCCTCCCACTCTGTTCATAGAGCATCAGGCCCTCTGGATCTCTCCCATGTATCGTACCACAAGATGGCGACATCAGGTAGTCAAAAAGAAGCCAACTCTACTGCCTCAGTGACAGAGGCATGCAACACCCTCAATAGTCTATACATATGGTCTATAAAGTCCTGTAGATCCCCAATAGGCTGTAAATACTGGAGGGGCTAAGTGAAGAAACTCTCGTACCTTTGAGCTTTCTGTTTGATCACTTCTAGCATAGGTTCTTGTCTCTAGCTATCTCTCATGAATAGAAACCATCAGTAGTTGAACAGCCTCTCTGATACCCTACTCCCCAGTCTCTGGTAGGGTTAGGGGTGCTGAACTTCCTTGGCCCTCGATAGGTGCTGGTGAATCTGGTACTATGGCTACTGGAGGCTCTTTGTGTGCCTCAATGGGGGTAATATCTGCCTGACTCGGCAAGGAACGACTGGTACCTTCTCTCGGATCCATATCTACCTCACGTTGTGCCATATCATTAATATAGATAGCCTGACAAATTAAATACGCCACAAAGCATATTAAGATTTCATACGTTCCTATAATTTTGCTCTATAGCATGATCTATTAAGTGAAAAAAAGGTAACCACCCCTAAATGCCTCATAGCCTCCTTATTATAAGTGTGGTTTACAACACACCCATAAGCAAGACTCAACTAGACACGGTATTATGGAATCCCTAGGACATGACCTACTCTAATACCATATTTTTCAAGCCCCAAAAAGAGGGGAGGCGCGACTAGCACTCGATACCATTATTGGCTGAGTAAGCCACTAAACATGCTAGTGAATTACACTAGGGCTCAAAAGAAAATCGGGCAGCATAACATTTGAAAAAGCTAAGCCTGGACCATTTAGGTCATGACATGGTCACAACCAATTACGTACAGCAAGATAGGTAAACCAAAATGATAAAGTACTAGCTAGCCGATAAGGCTGCAACAATATAGGTACAGACACCCACTATATATACATGCCAATACTATATTGGAGACTGAAAGATAAAAGAGAACCAACCCAAAATAATGTGTCCACAATAGCCTCTAAGAGAACCACTAATACTGTCAGGACAGGGCCCCGACTATACCCAACTGTACAATAAAAAGTAAGCATCCTGTGAAAGCTCCAAGAAGAGGTGGAGCTTACCAACTCACAACTGAACTGGGCTTCTAGTGAAGTAGTCGATCAGAGTCCCTATCTGAACCTGCAAACACGAAATAAAATGCAGCGTCTCCAGGAAATGGGATGTCAGTACGAATAAACATATACTGGTATGTAAGGTAAAAAGTAAAACCATGGATAACAACAGTAAAAAAAGGTAATAGAAATACCACCTGCTTGGGCAGTCCCAGTAAAATGGTCATAACTCTTTATTCTGAGGTCAGTTTGATGCGCAGTTTTGAGTGTTGCAAAGTAGACTCGTAGATCTTTGATTTGATAGGTCATGTTCTTTCTATATCCTTATATTTTGGGAGATATGTCCTAATACATTTGACCCAAATTTGAGAAAGATTTCTTAAAGAAACTTACAGTAACTTTGGCCAACCTTTATCTTGCAACTTTATTGATTCCAAAGCTTAATGAATGACCATTGTGCTATTAATATAACCTTTGAAAATCCATTATTAGCAAGTTATACACTTTTATTCCCATCCAAAAAGTGAAACTTAATTTAAACCTTCCGAAAAGGGC
>JAPFFP010000012.1:7747033-7781285 GCA_026153255.1 Solanum medicagineum | reverse complement strand
ACTCTCAACTATGTCATTTATTTTTATTGTTGTTGATTTTGCCTTAGCCATGAGTAGCTAAGCACCCATAACTTGGGGTTGGGGGAACCATGAGTAGCTGACTTGAAATACCCTAGACTTTGTACACTTTTTTGATTAGGGTTTTGCATGTATTATTTATTCCCCTTCATTTTGATTGATGTTAGGTAGTGGCCAACACCAAACTCTGCCTATTATCACGATTCTGACCAAAGTAGTGACAAATAGGAAAAGGGAAGTAAATGACAGAATTTGATTGATGTGTTCTCCTCTAATCAACCAAACCTGACCAAGGAGAGGTTGACTGGGACAATAGATAACGGTTAGTTGGCACACCATGGTTGCCGACCAAGCGCCATGGTGAAATTCGACCGTCACCTTCACGAGAGGGTTGGAAGAACTTGCATGCAAATTTCCAATTAGAGTTATGTTGTCCAGGGTAATTGAGTCAATGAATCATGGGGAACACAATTCCTGAGTTGTCCATAAATTTGAGTGTCTTCCCGCATAGTTAGTATAGTGTTTATTTTTATTTTTGTTCTTAAATCACAACCCCCTCCCAATTTAGAGATTTTAGCAATCTATGCTTGAAATGATTAATAGTGGATCTCTATAATTAAGCCCCGTATTCCCTGTGGATTCGACCCTAACCTCTGGTTAGGTTAATTGATGACAACGATCGCTTTCCTATTGGAGCGTGAACATCATCAATGGTCTATTCCTAAGATATGAGATGTTTTCACGAAAGATTATGATGACTATTTTACATGCTATGAAAGTATGATTTTAATGAAATATGAAGTATATTGAAAGCTATGTATATGCATATTTATGTATTTTCCATGGGATATGACTTAGCATCACATGAGATTGGGGGTGGGGACTCGACCTAAGGGGTCTTTATTGTAAAGCCTAACGTTCTCATAACTACGTGCCACTGTACGTGATGATGATTATTTGTCTATATGGTATTATGTTAGTGGATGTTCATATATAAATAATATGCTGAAATGGGAAGGTTCTCGTAAGGTTCATGTTAAAGCGCTTATTGAAATGAGAAGGATCCTGTACGGTACAGTGTAATCTACCATGGAAAAGTAGGCTACTCTTTTACTTTGGGTAGAGGCAACATTGAGATTCCATGTAATAGTCCGCATGGTCTTGTATGTCGGTTACAGTCTTATTCCCACATATGTATGTTAGGATTTTGAAAGGATTTTAATGATGCTTCTTCTTATAGTTTTAAACTTGTATTGCTCATGCATATTGTGTCCTTATCCTATTAATTATGATTATGCATACTGATATTATATTGTGATGTCCTTTGATTCATGGCATACCTACATACTTAGTATATTCCATCTACTAATGCATACTTTCTTTACCTACATGATCTAACCATGTAGGGGCAGACGACGAGGATACTATTCCATTTTGTGGCTTTGGGATTTGAGTTTGAGGATTGTTGCTGAGCTCCCATGCTTGGGAACAAGCCCCTTTATGATGCTTTTCCATTTAGACATTATTGCTTTTCTTTGATGTATGTCTTTAGGATGAGCTATTAAGCTATGTTCTAGACATCCGAATAAGTGCATCGACAACTACATTATCCGTTTCTGGATGGTAGAACTTGCTCATGTCATTATCCTTTAGTAGCTCAAGCCACCTTCTTTGCATAAGGTTCTAGTCTCTTTTGTTAATCAGTTATTAAAGGCTTTTATGATCTAGTGATATGTCAACATGCACCCTAGAAAGATAATGTCACAAAATCTTCAAGGCAAAAAATAACTGCTGCCAATTCAAGATACAAGTGGGGATTGTTCCGTTCATGTAATTTGAATTGCCTTGAGGCATATGCTATAACCTTGCCATGTTGCATTAGCACATAACCTAATCTAATATGGAAGTCATCACAATATACAACAAACCTATCAGAACCTTTTGATATTGTTAAAATAGGGGTTAAAGTAAGGCAATCCTTCAATATTTGGAAACTTTTCTCACACTCATCCAACACCTGAAATTTTACCTTCTTTTGGGTCAATTTAGTCAAGGGTAATGCAATGAATGAAATCCCTCTACAAACCTTCTATAGTATCCCCAAAAGAGATTCAAATATCGAATGAGATAATGGTCTAGGCCAATTCTTCACTACTTTTGTTCTTTTTAGATCAACCATAACATCCCTGCTAGAGATAATGTGACAAAGAAATGCTGCGTCTCTTAACCAAAACTCGCATTTACTAAATTTTGCAAATAATTATTGATCCCTTAAAGTTTTCTATATAATTTTCAAGTGGTTCACATGCTCTTCTTCACTCTAGAATTAAACAATACATCATCAATGAAAACCACCACAAACATGCCTAAGTACAGTTTGAATACCCAATTTATTATATCCATGAAGGCTATGGGAGCATTTTTCAACCCGAACAACATAGCCAAAGACTCAAAATGACTGTACCTTGTTCTAAATGCCATCTTGGTGATAACATCCTCCCTTACCCTAAATAGGTTATAGCCCAACCAGAGAATAATCTTGGAAAATTATATTTCTCCTTGGGTTAATCAAACAAATCATCGATATGTGGAATTGAACATTTGTTTTTTATGGTAACCTTATTCAATTGTGAAAAGTCGATGAACATTTAGACTGACCCATATTTCTTTCTAATAAACAACATGGGAGTTCCCCATGGTGAAATTCTTGGCCTTATGAAACCCTTATCGAAAAATTTTCCAATTGTTCCTTCAACTCCTTATGTTCTACTTGGGCCATATGGTATGGAGGCATAGTGATAGGATGGAAATTGGGAAGGAGATTTATGCCAAAATCAACTTCTCTTTTGGGAGAAATACTATGTAGATCATCGGCGAACACACCAAGAAGCTCATCAGTAATAGGGACGGACTCAAGAGTAGGGGCTTCAAAACAAGTTCCTAACCTACAATTGGTGATAGATGCAACCCCTAGAAATCATCTTTTAATCTTTTAGGAATGATATGAGTTGCCCCTTAAACATGAAATTTAAACCCTAACACTATAGGAGTGGCTTATTTGGATATTGAAATTTGACCGTTCGAGTTTTACAATCAATAAAAGCATAACAAACATGAAGCTAATCCATGTCAAGGAAAACATCAAAATCAGTCATTTTAAGTTTGATAAGATCATGTGAGGTTACTTTATGGAACACTTAAATCAGATAGTTTCTATAGATTCTCTTGGTCAACATAGATTTTCCAACAATAGTACGTATAAACTGAATAAGGTTCTAACATGACCTCAGGAGTGACATCAAATATCATGGAAAGATAATAAGTAACAAAAGGTAACTTGGCACTTGGATCAAGTAAAGCATATATATCATAGTAAAAAACCCATAACATACTCGTGACCACATCTAGAGACTCTTCCACCTATCTAGCTGGAGTGCATAAAACCCATTGTGGCATTGGCCATCACCATTCAATCCTGAAGCACCCTATTGAACCTACGTATGTACAGTAGATTGGCCTTGAGAATGACCCTCGCTTTGTTTGTTTTCAAGACTAGGACAATCAAAGATCTTGCGCCCCATCAACCACACCTATTTCAAGCACCCATAACAACCAAACACTTACATCCATGGCTCCTTCCGCACTTGGAAAACTTAGGGAAAGTAGGTCCACTAGCACAACTACCTTGGGCCTTTACATATCTTATTCAAATCTTTGTCCCAAAGATTGTGAAAAACCTTGGCCACAAAATCCTTAGCCTTTCTGGAAATGGCCGGTACCTCCTGTCATGACCCAAGTAGCCCTAGGTATGACATAACAATTAGGTTTCCCCAGAAAACTCCAACCAAGCCTCTTAGCATATCATAATTATTAGTAAGGTAAAAAGCATTAATCAAACTCTAGATAATAGGAAAATAGGTCTTAACCAAAAAATCAATAGCAAAGAGTAAATAAGGACAACAAGAGATGATATAGAATATATACATAGGCTGGGGCTAATACATGTCCCTAGCCCGCCTTCTAAGGAAAGTAATACAAGAACTAGTCTCACAATGGTAAACTGTCACGAACCAAGCCTAGGGCCTAGACGTGACAGGTCGAATGACGAATCCGAAGGAACCCCAAACAAGCCTCTTATCTTATCATTACACATCATTAGTCGCGGAAGCATATGAAAACATAATGAGTAAGAATAGGTGAAAAAGGGACTAAGGGGAAAGCTCGCATAATATCATAATCAAGAGACAAAGAGTCAAAGCTCATATCATAGATACATAGCATGTCCAACAAACACCTCTACTACATGTATAAGAGCGGGGGCCAAGACAAAGCAACCGAGCTCACCCTCATAGTCAAAATAGAACATAAAGAAGAATGTCTCAATACATAATAAGAGAAACATCAATAAAATGTCCCCGGAATGGAGGACTCACCAACTAGTTTGAGTAGTACTGAACTAGCCACGTGGAGGAGGAGGATGATCAACTTGGGCTCCGGTCCCTAGATGGTGATATCATGTAGGCAAGAATATGCGTTAGTATGTTTAATGTACTATGTAGGTTGGAATGCAACAAGAGATAGACATCATAATCAAAATGCATAACAATAGGCAAGTAGGCATAATGTAACAACATGGCATGTATGATCAATGCTTAAGTAAAACATGCTTAAGTAATTCATGCTTATATAGGATATTATATGTGTATAAGAGACCAAACTAGATATCCAAAGTACAAACCCCTTGGTACGTTGATGATGATCTCACCCATTACCCTGGTGTGTGAGGTACAAACCCCTCAACTAGGTTGACGATGATTTCAGCCATCACCCTGATGTGTGAGGTATAAACCTCTCAACTAGGTTGATGATGATTTTACCCATCACCCTAGTGTGTAAGGTAAGAAACCCTCAACTAGGTTGATGATGATTTCACTCATCACCCTGGTGTGTGAGGTACAAACCCCTCAACTAGGTTAGTGGCCATATCACCTACCACCTTGGTGTTTGAGATACTAACCCCTTAACTAGGTTACCCGGCTCTTAGTCCCCTCGGATCAGGCATGGTCTGACGCAACACTTTATATAGAATATATACACAAGCTTTTTTCATCATCATATAGTCATTCATATCATATCTCATACTTTGGACCTTCAATTCATCAAGAAACCACATCTAGACATTTTATCAATCACTTAAAGTGTGTGTAGTGCTCGTGTAAAACCATGTAATCCAAGAGTGAAATCATGCTAGTAAATTTAATGTAAAAGCTTTGCTAGATACTTGGTAACACCCTCAAGCAATAAACATCAAAACCCTTTACCAGTCCTTTCAATAGATCTTAGATTCATAGCTCAAATATGGTAAAACAGTCACAATTTCATATGTTCAAACATAGTGTGAAGTGATTTTTATAATAATCAAGACGCATGAACAAATCACCTTTAAATCATGCAATTTGTAAGAAAAGGAAGCTTGAGAATCATGGGTGAAATCCTATGAAAGAAACCCACATAACTTAGATGAGGAGAAACTCTTGGTGAAGATTGAAAATGGAGGCTTGAAGAAAATCCTTAGATCCGGAAGAGGTTTTGAGACTTGAATTTTGGAGTGAAAAATATAGCTAAGTGTTTGAGTGAGTATTGGGAAATGTTTAGGATGATATGAGAGTGAAATATTTCTAAGTATAGGTATTTTAGTGAATGGAACACTCAGGCCCAAGACTTAAAAGTCTTGGACCGAATTGAACATAACAGTCCCATAAATATGCACCTGCGCGTCGCAAAAGTGGCGCGCTTTGCTCATTGATTTAAGCCCACTTGGAAAATTCATAATTCTATTTGGTTGCTTAAAAATTGGGGTTAGACCCATCTACCATTCAATTTGACCCCCTGAACAAGAATATGAAGTCGAATTTTCGAAATAACAAATGAATTTTTAGATCTATGGAAATTACGATTCCGGGCACTTCTGAGGCATATGTTCAGGCACTTTTTGGGGTCGTTTCATCAACCAACAATGGTAGAGTAATGCTAGGCTTGTCCTTAAAGCATGAGGGCTCACTGCAATTCTTCAAATCAAGTGCCAAAATCTAGCCACAAAAGTGACACGAGGAATGATTGTCTATCCTTACATTATGATATAACGTGGGAAAAGATGTATAGGTAAATTTGAATATACTAAGTATGTAGGTAATGCAATGCAAAGTAAATCATATAGTGTAAGTGACCAAGTAAAACATCATGATATAAAGAGTATTTAAAGAACAAGTAAATACAATAAGGGTCAATGCACAAGTAAATCATAGATAAAGTCATAAAAAGTATCCTGAAGGACCATACATATATGGGAGATAATCATAATAAACAATAAGAACATGCGAGTCATAACATGGAATCCCGATCTTTCCCTTACATCGAAAAAGAGGAGTCTAGTTGTCATGGTAGAACTCTACTTTGCTTAGAGGGTGTCATGAGGTATGTGGATCTACTAGCAAAACCACATAGGTAAAACAAATCCTATGGTGGCTAGAGATTGTTGCTAAGGATCCCTTAGGTAGAGTCCCCACCTTTAAGCCACATTTAGTGCTAAATCAAAATCCCATGGAATACTTATCATAAGACCATCCATATCATGAATTCATACACTTATCATAAGTCGTAGTTCCTAATTTTCATAAACTTTTATGTAGGAAAGATAATTCGAATTAACCAATCCAATTCATAAAATCTTATTCATAGAGTAGCTCAATTTTGTAAAATTTTTGTTACATGGGCATAGGCCTTCCATCATTACACATCTGTCAAGCCCCAAAAAGAGGAGAGGTGCGACTGACACTCGATACCATTATTGGCTGAGTAACCCACTAAACATGCTAGTTAATTAAACTAGGAACTTGAAGAAAATCGGGCAGCACAACGTTTGAAAAACTAAGCCTGGACATTTTAGGTCATGACCTGGTCGACAACAAATTATGTACAACAAGATAGGTATATCAAAACGATAAAGTACTAGCTAGCCGACAAGGTTGCAACAACAGAGGTACAGATATTCAATCCTATGACAGGAGACTGAAAGAGACAAAAGAACCAACCAAAAATAACATGTCCACAATAGCCTTTAAGAGAACCACTAATACTGCCAGGATAGAGCCCTGATTATACCCAACTGTGCAACAAAAAGTAAGCATCCTTCAAAAGCTCTAGGCCAAGATGGAGCTTACCAACCCACAACAGAAGTTGGCTTCTAGTGGAGGGGTCGATCATAGTCCCTATCTGAACCTGAATGCACAAAATAAAATGCAGCATCCCCAGGCAACGGGATGTCAGTATGAATAAACATGTACTGGTACGTAAGGTAGAAAGTAAAACCATATAAAACAGTAGTTAAAAAGGGTAATAGTAATACCACCTTAACCAAAACTTAAGTAAAGTTAATAGCCAACAATCAACATCCTAGTGATCAAATATGCATGGTATGCTCGAGTATCGCATGTCATGAATAGATATATATAGATGCAAGTACATGACATATCAAACTAAATGCTAGCAGCGGTGGTTCTTTTCGGTAGCTGACCGACATCACATTTGCCAACTGTGGCCATCTGTACCATAGACATATATATAACCATTTTGGAAAATAGGCCCCATACTCCAATTATAGCTCAAAGTCCATGCATAACGTTCCACATATGATATGAATATCGAATGCACATAGTAGCCTATAACATAAATTTAGCCAATCTTGACTCATCATTACACTTATTCTCATAGAATCATAATCATTGTTGTAGCATGTACACATGACTCATGGGATCTTACATGTCTTTTGAATAAGTTTGAAAGCTAACTCAATATTTAGAATGAGGCCTTAACTCTAAAAATGTCCGTAAAGGTGTTATACATAATGCTTATATTTGGTCCCATATCAATTAGTAAAAATAAGTATTTAAACAGAATCAAGTGCCCTAGTAATTTAAATAGGAGCATTACGCTAGAGATTATTGGAAATCAACGTGTTACTTGTTAAGTGCTTCAGTTTGGACGAAGGACTGATTATGACTACTACATTCCCTTCGTAATCTGCATTTATTTTAATGGAACTTCACCAAAAAGAGAAACACCTTGAACATATGGATCGGTAGCGAGGAAACTGACAAAATGATATATAAACTTAGAATTCCCAGTTTAAGCGAACGAACGGAATATCAACCTAATACCATCATGAAAATAACTCAGCTGCAATCCCAATGCCTTTCACATAAAGTCTTTCTAGCAATAGAATATTAAGATATTGTATTTGACGTTTTGGGAAACTTCCTGGATTTCATACTAAAAGAAGGGACGGAGCTTAGCCTTAACATACATTCCCAACAGACGTCCTATTGCCTAAAGTTTCTTCACGAAAGTTGTTGTTTACATCCTAATCTTCGCGATAACTATATATACGTAGCTTAAAGACACCTATAAATAGTGCCGAATTTTGCATTAATGACCATATTCACCAAAAAGTGTTTACGCGAGGAAACATCCATAGAACTTTGTAAAAATGACCGTAAAAGAGCCCTAAAATTACTATCTAAACATACCAGATGCAAACCAAGAAAAAAACTAGCAAGAACAGTAAATTTTTCAGTCCAAATAGCCCCGAGCAGACCTAATAGGAGGGGAAAACAATTGCATAGAGTAAGACACACATTTCTAGGTACAGAGAGAAATTTTAACGGTAATAATGCGAAAACTTACCTAAATCACTTAGGGAATTTGTGGGAGCTCTCTCTTCAATTTATGAACTATTTTGGGATGAAAATGGTTCATTTTTATCTTTGAAAGGTTAAATTAGCCGACATAAACTTGGGCTTGACTTGACCTAACCCATGACCCGATTTCCTGCTCGGGCATTCATGGTAAATCTTTCATAACCTTTTATTCTAAAGTCGGTTTGATGTGCGGTTTTGTGCGTAGCAAACTAGGCTCGCAGATCTTCGATTAGATAGGTCATGGACATTCTAGATCTTTATATTTTGGGAGATATGACCTGATACATTTGACCCAAATTTAAGAAGGATTTCTTAAAGAAACTTGCGGTAACTTTGACCCACATCTGGAAACTTTCTCGATTCCAAAATAGAGCATATGGCCTTTGAGCTATTAAAATACCCTTTAAAAATCTATTATTAACAAAGAATAAACTTTTAATCTCATTTGAAAAGTGAAACGTAATTTAAATATTTCGAAAAGGGCAAGGTGCCACTCGGGCCATTTCTTTAATCCCGAATTTGTATTTAGGGGATTCCTTTGTCTTACAACTTTAAGTACTTGATATTACCACCTATTGGAAGCCTTCTTATCCTTAAGTTATATCAAAAATAATATATGTGTTATATAACATGCCACCCTATAATATTATGAAAGATGAGAAACACGGGGTCTCACAGTCTCCCCCTCTTAAGAATATTCGTCCGCGAATGTATCAAGACAGAGCCTTGGTTGCGCTACTATCTCCTAAAATGTGATTTTTAAGGATACACATTTTATCCCTCCAATCCCTAAATCAACTTTAAAAAAAATTCTAATTAATTACTAAGCTTTGTGTAGTTATCCCGTGACAACCCATATATGTTATAATCCCAACTCATTTAAAATTTAAGTTACAGTAGAAAGATGACTGCCAATTTTTAAAATGCAACTCACCTTAATTTGTAAATAGCTAAGGGTGCTTCTTCATCATTTCCTATTCCACTTCCCAAGTTATTTCCTCAATATTTCTTTTCCGCCACAATACTTTCACAGAGGCCACTTCTTTATTTCAAAGCTTTCTCACTTGTAGATCTAAAATAGCTGCTGACACCTCATCATAAGATAAGTCTTCAGTAATGTGGATATCCTCAATATGAGTAATATATGAAGGATCTCCAATGCGCTTCTGCAACATCGATACGTGCAACACCGGATGGACTGCCCCCAATTCTGAAGGCAAATCAAGCTCGTAAGCGACCTTGCCAATCTTTCGAATAATATTATAGGGTCCAACATAAATAACACTTAGCTTTCCTTCTTTCCAAATTTCATGATTCCCTTCATAGATGACACTTTCAAGAAGACCCAATCTTCTACGTCAAACTCTAAGTCTTGTCGTCGAACATCTATATAAGACTTCTGCCGACTTTGGGCTGTTTGCAATCAGTTCCTAATAAGTCTCACTTTGTCAATCACTTGCTGAGCTAGATTAGGCCCTAGCAACTTTGCCTACTTGACCTCAAACTAAACTATCAGTGACCTACATTTTCGCCCGTATAATGCTTCATAAGGCGCCATTTGAATACTAGCTTGGAAGCTGTTATTATAGGCAAACTCAATAATAGCTAGATGATCATCCCATCTTCCTTTAAAGTCCAACACAAAGACACGTAATATATCCTCAATGGTTTGGATGGTACGCTCTGCGTGCCTATCAATTTGTGGATGAAAATGGTGCTGAGATTTACCTGAGTGCTGCCCAAACCCTTCTAAAAAGACTTCCAAAAATGTGCCGAAAATTGAGCCCCTTGATTAGAGATAATAGATAATAGAACTCTATGAAGGCGAATAATCTATAGAATGTAAAGCTTTGCATAATCCTTCGCTAAATATGTCATTCTTACTAGCAAGAAATAAGAAGATTTTTTCAACCAATCAATGATTACCCAAATAGAATCATACCTGCGTGGAGTACGAGGAAATTAGTGATGAAGTCCATATTTATCATGTCCCATTTTCATAGCGGAAACTCAATATATTGAGCTAGGACTCTAGGTCTCTAATGGTCTGCTTTAACTTACTAGCAATTGGGATAGTGGGCTACCATCTCTGCGATATACTTTTTCATGCCATTCCAATAATAGATTTGTCGAAGGTCCCAATACATTTTTTTCGGTCTAGGGTGGGCTGAATATCTAGAATAATGGGCCTCAGAAAGATTCTTAGCACAGAGTCCTTCGATATCCAGCACACATAAGCAGCCCTGGTACCTAAGGAGTCCATCTCAAGTTAGCTCAAATGAAGGATGCTGCTATTGTGGAATGCACTCCCTCAGTGTTCTAAGCTCAGAATCCTCACGCTGTCGCTCTTTTACTTCAGTAATAATGGAAGATTCTACTGTATTTTGAATAATTACACCTCCATCGTCTGCATTTTCCAATCGCACCTGCAAACTAGCTAGCTAACATAGGTCTTTTGTCATTTGAACCGTATCATCTTCAACATGGCTTAGACTTCCTATGAACTTTCGGCTAAGTGTATCAGCAACAACATTAGCTTTACCGGGCTAGTATAATATGTCAACATCATAGTCCTTTAGTAATTCAAGCTACCTTCTTTGTCATAGATTCAGTTCCTTCTGCTTAAATAAATATTGGAGGCTATGGTGGTCAGTAAAATCATCAACATGAACTCTATATAGATAATTTCACCAAATCTTTAGGGCAAAAACAACTGCAGCGAGCTTAAGATCATCGGTATGATAGTATTGTTCATGCTTTCGCAACTCTCTGGAATCATATGCAATAACTCTACCATGTTGGGTAAGAACACAACCAAGGCCAACTCTCGAGGCATCACAATGTACAACGTAGCCTTTGGTTCCATCCGGAATAGCCAAGATAGGTGTGATAGTAAGCCTTTTCATTAGTTTTTGAAAACTTGGTTCATAAGCATCAATCCACTGAAATTTTAGCTGTTTTATACGTCAATCTCATTAGTGGTGTAGAGATAAAGGAGAATCCCTTAACAAACCTCCGATAATATCCTGCCAAGCCTAAAAAGCTACGAACCTTCGTCGGATTCAATGGTCTTAGCCAGGACATTACTGCTTCAATCTTCAGGCCATCGACCTTGATACCATCGCCTATATTAACATGGACAATAAAAGCTACATAAATTAACCAAAACTCACATTTAGATAATTTAACATATAACCTGTTGTCTTGGAGAGTCTGTAATATAGCTCGCAAGTGGTCTGCATGCTCAGCTTCTGACCGTGAATATATCAAGATGTCATCAATAAACACAATGTCCAATTCACCCAAGAATGGTTTAAAGACTCGATTCATCAGGTCTATAAAAGCTGTTGGGGCATTTGTAAGCCCAGAAGACATGAAAGGAACTCAAAATGTCCACACCTCATCCTAAATGCTGTCTTTGGAATATCAGCATCCCTGACTCGTAATTGGTGATACCCAGATTTCAAGTAAATCTTTGAAAAGCATTTAACACCCTACAACTAGTCAAATAAGTCATCAATCCACGAAAGAGGATACATATTCTTAATAGTGACTTTATTTAGCTATTTATAATCAATACACATCTGCAAGGAACCATCTTTCTTTCGAGAAAAAAGCACTGGAGCGCCCTATGAAGATGTACTTGGCCTAATAAAGTCTTTATCAAGTAAGTCCTTCAGTTGTTCCCCCAATTCCCTTAGCTCTATAAGAGCTATTCTATAGAGAGGAATTGATTTAAGTTGCGTATTCGGGAACAAATCTATAGCAAAATCAATTTCCCTTTCGGGGGGAATCCATGGAAGATCATTACGGAATACCATCGGGAATTCATTCACAATAGGGACTAACTGAAACATTGTTGACTCCTTATCAATATCCCTACCATAAACTAGATGCTATATACAACCTTTAGCGATCAACTTTCGAGCCCTAAGGTATGAAATAAACTTACCCTTGGGCTAGGCAACAGATCGGATCACCTAGAAAATGGAAGTGGACTAGCTTTGCTCGATAGTCAATATTAGCATAACAAGCTTCCAACCAATCTATACCCATAACAACTTCAAAATCTATGATAATCAATTCAATTGAATCAGTAGAGGTTGGGTGTTATTAATTAACACTGTACTACCTCGATAGATATAACTAGCTATAATTGAGTCACCAACTGGCGTAGATACCTTAATTGACCTTGGTAATAACTCCGGTCTTATATCAAGCTTACCAGCAATGAATGGAGTAATATATGAAAATGTAGAGCTAGGAACTATTAGTCATAATTAGCATGAGAATGTATCATCAATATACCTGTGATCACATCTAGAGATGCCTCTGAATCCTGTTGGCTTGTGAGTGCATAAAAGCGATTCTGGCCACTAGTGGAACCTGAATTATCTCCTCTACCTCTCCCTACACCATGACCTAGAGCAGGCTATGCATCTTGTAGGGGAGCACGTACTGAGGATGAAGAGGCTGCAGTGGATCTTGAAGGCTGAGCTGCTGTACCTCTACCTAACGCCGGGCACTGACTAATATAATGTCCTTTCGTCCCACAACGGTAACATGCACCTGAAACCCTTTTTACACTGCTCACTATGATTTTTACCGCATTGTACACATGGACGAGTAGGCTATCTCATTTGTGCAGAGCGCTCCTATCGACGGCTCTCAGGCTAGCGTGAACTCTGTCCTGGCCCTGCGTGAATATAAAAATCAAATCACTGGACCTGTATCTATGGCGAGGAACTACCTACAGACGGAGGTGTACATCGGTGAAAAAGAGGCCTAAAATCACACCATGGCTCCCAATATGACCCCATAAAATGAGCCCTCTTATTCTTCTCCCTATCTTTTTGGGTATCCTGAATTCGACGAGAAAGGTCCTCCTTAATCTGAGAAAAAGCCTGTATAGTGAAATATCTACACCATCCTGTAAAGAGGCTATCCTGCAATCTCTGATCAAATGATCCCCCAAGCCAACCACATAACGATGAGCTCTAGCATTCATGGTATGTATAATACCTGGTGCATAGCTAACCAAAGAGTTAAACTTAAGGCTATACTTCCTTACACTTATATCACCCTGCCTCAAGTTGACAAACTGGTCAAGACAGGCCTCTTGAAGCTCCCGTGGAAAGTAATGGGTTAAAAATGCCTCAGAGAAGTCCTCTCACTCTGCTGGCGAAGCTTTAGGCCTTCTGGATCTCTCCCACCCCTTGTACCACAAGATGGCGAGATCACGTAGTTGAAAAGAAACCAACTCCACTGCCTCAGTGACAGAGGCATGCATCACCCTCAATACTCTATATATATGGTCTATAAAGTCCTATGGATCCTCAGTGGAATTGGACCCTGTAAATACTGGAGGGGCCAAGTGAAGAGATTCTTGTACCTTTGAGCTTTCTGTTTGATCCTTTCTGGCATCTACACTCGCCTCTAGTTGTCTCTCATGAATAGAAACCATCCTAGTCAGTAAGTGAACAACCTCTCTCATACTCCACTCCCTAGCTCTGGAAGGGTTGGTGGTGCTGGACCTCCTTGGCCCTCAACAGGTGCTGGTGAATCTGATACTATGGATAGTGGAGGCTCTCTACATGCCTCAATAGTGAGTGTATCTTCTTGACCCAGTAAAGAACAACTGGTACCTTTTCTCGGATCCATATCTACGTCATGTTGTTCTATCTCAAGAATATAGACTGCCTGACAAATAAAACAAACGACAGAATGCGATTAAGATTTCATATGTTCCTATAACTTTGATCTATAGCACGATCTTTTAAGTGAAAGAAAGGTAACCTTCACTAAAAGCCCTGTAGCCTCCTGATTATAAGTATGGTGCACAACACACCCATAAGCAAGACTCTACTAGACACGACATTGGGGTCTCCCTGGGACACGACCTGCTCTGATACCATATTTGTCATGCCCTAAAAAGAGGGGAGGTGCGACTGGCACTCGTTACTGTTGTTGGCGGAGTAAGCCACTAAATATGCTAGTTAATTAAACTAGGGACCAGAAGAAAATTGGCAGCATAACGTTTGAAAAACTATGCTTGGACCATTTAGGTCATTACTTGGTCGACCAAAAATCATGTACAACAAGATAGGTAAACCAAAATGATAAAGAACTAGCCAGCCAACAAAGCTTCAACAACAAAGGTACATGCACACACTATATATACATGTCAATCCTATGATTGGACACTTAAAAGCACAAAAGAACCAACCCAGAATAACATGTCCATAATAGCCTCTAACAGAATCACTAATACTACCGGGATAGGGCCCCGACTTACCCAACTGTACAATAAAAATTAAGCATCCTTTGAAAGCTCCATGAAGAGATGGATCTTACCAACCCACAACTGAACTGGGCTCTTAGTAGAGGGGTCGATCAGAGTCCCTACCTGAACTTGCACCCACGAAATAAAATACAGCGTCCCCAGGCAATGGGACGTCAGTATGAATAAACATGTATTGGTATATAAGGCAGAGGATAAAACCATAGATAACAGTAGTCAAAAGGGTAATATTAATACCAACTGTAACCAAAACTCAAGTAACCCTAATAGGTAACAGTTAACCTCCTAGTGATCAAATATGCATGGTATGCTCGAGTATCGTATGCTGTGAATACATATATATATATATATATAGATGAAAATGCATGATATACCCAACCAAATGCTAACAGTAGTGGTTCTTTCTGGTAGCTGACCGGCATCATATTTGCCAACCTGTGGCCATCTGTACCATATGCATATATATAACCATTTGGGAAAATAGGCCCTACCTCCGATTATAGCTCAAAGTCCATGCATAACGTGCCATATATGATATGAATATCGAATGCACATAGTAGCCCATAGCATAAATTAGCTAATCTTGGCTCATCAGTTTAGTTATACTCAGAGCATCATAACTATTATTGTAGCATCTCGTGGGATCGTAAATGTCTTTCGAATAAGTTTGATAGCTAACTCAACATTTGGAATGAGGCCTTAACTCTAAAAATGTCCGTAAAGGTGTTATACATAATGCTTATACTTAGTCACATATCAATTAGTAAAAGAAAGTATTTAAACAGAGTCAAGCGCCTTAGTAATTGAAATAGGAGTATTACGCTAGAGATTATTGGAAATCAACGCGTTACTTGTTAAGTGCTTCGATTATATTTTTAGTTTAGAAGAATGAGAGATTGTGACTACTACATTCCTTTCATAATCTACATTTATTTTAATTTAACTACACCAAGAAGAGAAAACATATGCATTGGTAGTCAGGAAACCAACAAAATACTATATAGATATCGAATGTCCAGTTTAAGCGAACGAACGAAATGTCCATCTAATACCATCATAAAAATAACTCAGCTACAATCCCAATGACTTTCATAGAATGTCCTTCTAGCAATAGTATAATAAGATATCGCATTTGACGTTTTGGGAAACTTCCCCAATTTTATGCTAAAAGGAGGGATGGAGCTTAGCCTTAACATACCTTCCCAACGGATGTGCTATTGCCCAAAGTTTCTTCATGAGAGTTGTTCCTTA
Organism: Solanum medicagineum; assembly: GCA_026153255.1. Classification (NCBI taxonomy): domain Eukaryota; kingdom Viridiplantae; phylum Streptophyta; class Magnoliopsida; order Solanales; family Solanaceae; genus Solanum; species Solanum medicagineum. The sequence goes on along the minus strand of JAPFFP010000012.1, from coordinate 7,764,959 downwards.
CGTCCTAAGATTCACAATAACAATATATACGCAGCTTAAAGACACCAATAAATAGTCCAGAATTTAGTATTAATGACCAAATTCGCCAAATAGTGTTTACGCGAGGAAATGTCCGTAGAACTTTGTAAACTGACCATGAAAGAGCCCCAATATTATTATCTAAGCATATCAACTGCAAACCAAGAATAACCAGGAAGAACACTACTTTTTGTTCAGCCCAAAAATAACCCTGAACACAGCTAATCAGAGGAAAAAAATAATTGAAAAGCGTATGGCACATATTTCTAGGCATGTGGATGAATTTTAATGGTAAAAATGCGAACAACTTACCTAAATCACTTAGGGAACTTGTAGAATCTCTCTCTTCAGTGTATGAACTATTTTAGGATGACAACCATTCATTTTTAGCTTTAAAAGGTTAAATTAGCTGATATAAAGTTGGGCTTGACCCGACCCGGCCCATTACTCGGTTTCCTGCTCGAGCATTCACGATATTAAATCTTTCGTAACTTTTTATTCTAAAGTCGATTTGATGTGCGGTTTTGTGTGTTGCAAACTATACTCGTAGATTTTCTATATAATAGGTAATAGACTTTCTAGCATCTAATGTTTAGGAGATATGGCCTGATACATTGGACCTAAATTTTAGAAGGATTTCTTAAAGAAACTTGCGGTAGCTTTGGCCCACCTTTACCTGGCAACTTTCTTGATTCCAAAATTTAACATATGAACTTTGAGATATTAAAATAACATTTAAATATCCATTATTAACAAAGCATACACTTTTAATCCTATCAGAAAAGTGAAACGTAATTTAAACATTTTGAAAAGGGGAAGGTGCCACTCGGGCCATTTCTTTAATCTTGAATGTGTATTTATGGGGATTTCTTTGTCTTAAAACTTTAAGTCCTTGATATTACCACCTATTGGCAGCCTTATTATCCTTAGGTTGCATCTAAAATCATATATGTCTTATATAACATGCCACCTTATAATATTATGGATGACGAGAAACATGGAGTTTCACAATCTCCCCCTCTTAAGAACATTCGTCCGTGAATGTAACTAGACAATGTCTTGGTTGCTACTATCACCTAACATGTGACTTTTGAGGATACACCTTTTATCCCTCCAATCCATAAATGAACTTAAGAAAAATTCTAATTACTAAGCTCTGCATAGCTATCCCATGACAACCCATATAAATTATACTCCCAACTCATATCAAATTTAAGCTACTATAGAAAGATGACTACCAATTTTTAAAATGTGACTCACGTTAATTTGTATATAGATGAGGGGGATTCTTCATCATTTTCTCTTCCACTTCCTATGTTATTTCCTCAATATTATTGTTCCTCTACAATACTTTCACGGAGGCCATTTCTTTATTTCAAAGCTTTCTCACTTATCGATTTAACACTGTCACCTCATCATATGACAAGTCTTTAACAATGTGGATATCCTCAATGTGAGTAATATGAGAAGGATCTCCAATGCATTTCCGCAACATAGATACATGAAACACCAGATGGCTGCCCCTATTCTGAAGGCAAATCAAGCTCGCATACGACCTTGCCAATCTTTTGAATAATCTTATATGGTGTAATATACCTAAGACTGAGCTTTCCTTTTTTCCAAACCGCATGATTCCCTTCATAGATGATAATTTCAAAAAGACCCAATCTTCTACATCAAACTCTAAGTCTCGTCATCAAACATCTGTACAAGACTTCTACCGACTTTGGACTGTTTGCAATCGGTCCCTAATAAGTCTCACTTTATCGATCGCATGCAGAACTAGATTAGGGCCTAGAAACTTTGCTTCCCTAGCCTCAAACCAACATATTGGTGACCAACATTTTCGCCTGTATAATGCTTCATAAGGCACCATTTGAATACTAGCTTGGAAGCTGATATTATAAGTGAACTCAATAAGAAGTAGATGATTATCCCAGCTTCCTTTAAAGTCCAGCACACAGGCACGTAACATATCCTCAATGGTTTGGATGGTATGCTCTGCTTGCCTATTAGTTTGTGGATGACAAGCGGTGATGAGATTTACCTGAGTCCCCAGACCCTTCTGAAAAGACTTCAAAAATTGTGTCATAAATTGAGACCCTCGATCAGAGATAATTGATAATGGAACTCCATGAAGGTGACAATCTCTTGAATGTAAAGCATAGCATTATCCTCTGATGAATACATCGTTCTTACTGGCAAGAAATGAACAGATGTTTTCAACCTATAAATGATTACCCAAATAGAATCATACCTCCGTGTAGTAGGAGGAAAAACCAGTGAGGAAGGCCATATTATCATGTCCCATTTCCATAGTAGAAGCTCAATATATTGTGCTAGGCCTCTAGGTCTCTAATGTTTTTCTTTAACTTGCTGGAAATTGGTAGGCTACCATCTCCACAATATCCTTTTTCATGCCATTCCACCAATAGATTTGTCAAAGGTCCCGATATATTTTTGTCGCTCCAGGGTGGGCTGAATATATAGAATAATGGGCCTCAGAAAGAATCTTGGCATAGAGTCCTTTGATATTCGGCACACATAAGCAGCCTTGGTACCTAAGGAGTCCATCTCAAGTTATCACAAATGAAGGATGTTGCTGTTGTGGAATGCTCTCCCTTAGTGTCCTAAGCTCAGGATCCTTGCGCTGTCGCTCCTTTACTTTAGTAACAATGGAATATTCTTCTATATTTTGAACAATTACAGCTCCATCCTATGAATATACCAATCACACCTGCAAACTAGCCAGCTGACATAGGTCTTTTGTCATTTCAACCTTATCATCTTCAACATGACTTAGACTTCCCATGGACTTTGGGCTAAGTGCATCAACAACAACATTAGCTTTATCGGGATGGTATAAAATGTCAACATCATAGTCCTTTAGTAATTCTAGCTACCTCCTTTGTCATATGTTCAACTCCTTCTGCTTAAATAAATATTGGAGGCCCTGGTGGTCGGCGAAAACATCAACATGAACTCCGTATAGATAATGTCACCGAATCTTGAGGGCAAAAAAAACTGTAGCGAGCTTAAGATCATAGGTAGGATAGAGTTGTTCATGCTTTTGCAACTGTCTGGAAGCATATGCAATAACTCTACCATGCTACATAAGAACACAACCTTGGCCAACTCTCGAGGCATCACTATATACATCGTAGCCTTTGGTTCCTTCTGGAAGAGCCAAGATAGGTGCAGTTGTAGGCCTTTTCTTTAGCTCTTGAGAACTTTACTCACAATCATCAGTCCACTGAAACTTAGCTATTTTATGCGTCAATATCATTTCGTTAGTTGTGCAAAGATAGAGGAGGATCCCTTAGCAAACCTCCTATAATATCTTTCCAAGACTAAAGAGATACGGACCTCGGTCAGATTCAATGGTCTCGGCCAGGTCATTGCTACTTCAATCTTCTCGCCATCGACCTTGATATCATCACCTGTAATAACATGGCCAAGAAAAGCTACATAAGTTACCAAAACTCACATTTAGAGAATTTAGCATATAACTTGTTATCCTGGAGAGTCTATAATATAGCTCGCAAGTGGTCTGCATGCTCAACTTCTAACCGTGAATATATCAAGATGTCATCACTAAACACGATCACAAATTCATCCAAGAATGGTTTAAAGACTCGATTCATCAGGTGCATAAAAGTTGTTGGGGCATTTGTAAGCCCAAAAGACATGACAAGGAACTCAAAATGTCCATACCTCATCCTAAATTCTGTCTTTGGAATATCAACATCCCTTACTTGCAACTTGTGGTACCCAGATCTCAAGTCAATCTTTGAATATCATTTGGCACCCTGCAACTAGTCAAATTAGTCATCAATCTATGGAAGAGTATACTTATTCTTAATAGTGACTTTATTTAACTATCTGTAATCAATAAACATCTGAAAGGAGCTATCTTTCTTTCGAACAAAGAGCGTTGGAGCGCACTATGAGATGTGCTTGGCCTAATAATGACTTTATCAAGTAAGTCCTTCAGTTGTTCCATCAATCCCCTTAGCTCTGTAAGAGCCATTCTATAGTAAGGAATGGATATAGGTTGTGTATCTGGGAGCAAACCTATAGCAAAATCAATTTCCCTTTTGGGCTGGAATCCTTGGAAGCTCACCAGGGAATACCATCGAGAATTCCTTCACAGTACGGACTGACTAAAAGGTTACCAACTGCTTATCGATATCCTTAGCATGAACTAGATGGTATATACAACCTTTAGCGATTAACTTTCGAGCCCTAAGGTATGAAATAAACTTACCCTTGGGCGAGGCAACATTACCTTTCCATTCAAAGACTGACTCACCTGGAAAATGGAAGTGGACTAGCTTTATTCGACAGCCAATATTAGCATAAAAGGCTGCCAACTAATCTATACCCATAACAACATCAAAATTTATCATAATCAATTCAATTAAATCAGCAGAGGTTGGACATTTAATAATTAACATTATACAACCTCAATAGACATAACTAGCTATAATGGAGTCACCAATTGGCATAGATAGCTTAATTGACCTCGACAATAACTAAGGTCTCATATCAAGCTTACCAGCAATAAATGGAGTAATATATGAAAATGTAGAGCCAGGATCTATTATTGCATAAACAACATGAGAATGTATCATTAATATACATGTGATCATATCTGGATATGCCTCTGAATCCTGTCAGTCTATAAGTGCATAACAGTGATTCTGACCACCAGTAGAACCTGAAGTATCTCCTCTACCTCTCCCCCTACCATGACCTTGAGCAGGCTGTGGATCTAGTCGAGGAGCAGGTACTGAGGATGAAGAGGCTGTAGTGGATCTTGAAGGCTGAGCTGTTGTACCTCTACTTAACCCTTGACACTAGCTAATATAATGTCCTGTTTGCCCACATTGGTAATATGCACCTAAACTTATTCTACATTACGCACTATGAAGTTTTTCACATTGTGCACATGGAGGAGTAGGCTATCTCATTTGTGCAGAGAGCTCTTGTTGATGGTTCTCAGACTGGCGTGAACTTCGTCCCAGCGCTGACTAAATATAACGATCAAATGTCTGGCCCTACATCTATGGCGGGGAACTACCCATAGACGGAGGTGGATATCGGTGAAAAAGAGGCCTAAAATCACCACATGGCTCCTTATAAGATCCCATAGTTCAAACCCTCTTATTCTTCTCTTGATCTTTATTGGTATCCCTAATCGGATGAGAAAGGTCCTCTGTAGTCTGGCAAAAGCCTATATACGAGAAATGTCTACACCATCCTGTAAAGAGGACATCCTACAGTCTCTAATCAAATGATCCCCCAAACCATCCACGTTGTCATGACCCAAGCCTAGGTCCTGGACATGACACGCCGAATGGGAACCCAAGGGGACCCCAAACAAGTCTCTTAGCATATCATTCACACTTCTTCGGTCGCAGAAGCAAAATAAGAATCAACAAGACATAATTTAAAAGGGAAGTGGGACTAAGGGAAGTCTTTGATATTCATAAAGCATAAAAGAGTCAAGCCCATAACATAACATAATATCGTATAGTATCCAACAACACCTCTAACATAGAATGGGGTGGGGGCCGAGACCCTTCCCAGGCTCACCCTCATCATAATAAGACGTGTTAAACATAAAGAAGCCTCAACATAGCAAGAGTAACATAGATAGTCTCCTCGGACTTGAGGACTCACCAATGTTTTTCTCCGAAGTATCGAACTAGCCACGTGGAGGATGATCAAATGGAGCTCCGGTCCCTACATGGTAATATCATGTATACATATAGTATGCATTAGTACATTTGAATCTGTTAAGTATGTGGGATGCACTACAACAAAGACATAAGCCATTATATTCAAAATGAATAATCATAAACAAATGATATATAATCTCAATATGACATTTAGCCCAGCCAGGGCGCACAGAGGTTTGTCCCGGGACATAGTAAAATCCAAAAGCCGGCTTACCCGCTTTCCTTTCCTGGTGATCAATGCTTGTAATAAAACATGCTTGTAAATCATCCAACTTGCATAATATACCATACACATATGGGAAATTACCTCAATCGACATAGACCAAGCAGCTACAGCTTGGACTCTGAGGCCTGACACCCCCTCGGTTCAGTTGACTAGGCATGACACCCTCGGTGAAGTGTAGTTTACTTGCCAAGGCAAACCAAATATGATAACATGAACTAGATGGATCCACTAGTTTAGCAAGGGTAATAATCATAATCCTATGGTGTCATATAGTTTAGAGACTAAAGACTTTTTGTAAGGACCCCTTTAGTCGAGCCCCCATCTTAAGCCTCAATTGGTGCTAAATCAAATCCCATAAATACTTGAAATAAGCATACTTTAATCATAACATGAATAGCTTGTAAGAGCATGACTTGAGTAGCTCAAGACATGCTTGACCTCTAGTAGTGAGCCTGGCTTGAACATGAGAATAGATCATTCTCATACGTGAACCCTTGCTTTAACATGAATGGCTCAGAACAGTAAAAACTTGAAGTAGGGCTTAACTTGATACTTGTAAAGTCATAGATACTTTCTTGAATTCAATACATGCTTTAAAACCCTTAATCATCATGAAGTCACTTGACTTGTAAATCATGTAATAGATCATTAATAACTTGAGAATTCTTGTCATGTCATTTTATCAAATACATGGTGGGTTTATGATACTTGTTCAAATTCTTGCAATTCAAGAGTGAAATAAGATGAGTAAACTCAATGAAAATCAACCCAACAATATAGTAGCAAATTCTCATGTAGGGTACCTTAAAATCCATCATAAATGCTCATAATAGTTCATAGTTTCATAGCTCAAAACATTCATAGTCTCAATAAAAAAAATCAATTCATGGAGTAAGCTTGAAATAGACATTCATGCATATTCAATCAATACTTGATAAAATCTCAACATGATTTATGTTCATAATTCATAATAAGAGATACCCATAGGTAATACAACTTGAAAGCATGCAATTTTCACGGAGAAGATTGGACTCCATGGATGAAAGATCCACATACCTTAAACCTTGAATTTCTTTAAATGAACTTGATGTAGACTTAGAGCTTGAAATGAGGTCTTGACTTTCAAAATTGAGCTTGAAATCCTTAGATATGTATACGAGAATTGATAGAGTCTTGGAGAGGTTTTTGAGAGGGTTTTGTGAGCTATAGAGTTAAAAAAAAGGCTAAGTATGAGAGATTTCATGTTTAAGTGGGAATGGGGCTATGACCCCAATGCCCTTGGGCAAAATAAGAAAATCAAGGAAAATATTGCACTGGTCTGTGTCCTAGGTGCGACGCGGACCAGACGAGGAGTGTAAAATACACAGTGGCGCGTCCCAGGCATGTAGCGTCCTAGGCCCTAGCAGACACTGTAAATCGTAAAATTTCTAAAAATTATTTTTCGCTACGGCTCTTTTAAAATATGAGTTATACCAATTCCCCACTCAATTTCGCCCCCTGATTGAGAATATGGAGTCGAATTTCCAAAATCAAGCATGAATTTTGAGATATATGGAAATTATAATTATGGGGTATTCTAAAGCATATGAGGGGCTTTTCAATATCTCACTCTTGGGAACATTCGTGCCTGAATGTCATAGAAACATACATAAGAGAAGTAAACATGAAGATTTCAGCCTAACATGAATGCAATAATTGCATTTAAACATCATTTTCAAAAATCTCAATGTGAATGTCAAAAACCACCATAAACTTGTTACCATGTACATGAAGGCTGAAACTTAAGACTTGAAATCATAGATGGGACTTAAGTGATCACCTTTGGCTTGAGTAATGTGGACGAGATGTGGGTATCGCTTTTTCATGTCTGCCTCGGCTTCCCATGTGGCCCTTTCAACTTGTTGATTCCTTCGAAGGACCTTGACGGATGCGACATCTTTGTTCCTCAATCTCTTTACTTGTCTATCCAATATCTCTACTGGGACCTCCTCATAGGTCAAATTATCTTTTGCAACACCCAAAATCTCTAAGGGCACTATAGTACTTGGGTCACCCATGCACTTTCTCAACATGGACACATGGAAGACTAAATGAACCATATTCATATCTATAGGCAACTCCAACTCATATGCAACCTTACCAATCCTGCTCGAAACTCTATAAGGACCCACAAACCTTGGGCTTAATTTCCCTTTCTTGCAAACTGGACCACGCCCTTCATGGGTGAGACTTTCAAGTAAACCCAATCACCAACCTTAAATTAAGGATCTCTTCTTCTCACATCAGAGTAAGACTTTTGTCTACTTTAGGTTGTCTTCAATCTGTCTCTTAGAACTTTAAGACTTCCATGACCGAATTCGGACCTATCAATGCCATCCCTCCCACATCAAACCACCCTACCAGGTATCTACAATGCCTACCATACGAAGCTTCAAAGGGAGCTATACCAATGCTAGAGTATTAGCTATTGTTGTAGGCAAACTCAATAAGTGGAAGATGCTCATCCCAACTACCCTTAAACTCCAAAACACAAGCTCCTAGCATATCCTCAAGAGTTTGGATAGTCCTTTCGGCTTGGCCATTCGTTTGAGGATGAAAAGCCATGTTAAGCTTCACCTTGGTACCAAGACCTCTTTGGAAGGACCTCCTAAAGTGAGAAGTGAATTGAGTACCACGATCCAAAATGATAGACAAGGGTACCCGATGTAATCTAACCAACTCATAAATATACAACTTGGCATATTCTTCGGCACCATAAGTGGTTTTGACCGGTAGAAAGTGAACCTACTTTGTCATCCTTTTTACAACAATCCAAATAGAGTTAAAGTGTTTCCTAGTCTTAGGCTACCCAACCACAAACTCCATGTTGATCTCTTCCCACTTCCAAGTAGGATTCTCTATATCTTGGGCTAGGTCACCAGGCCTTTGGTGTTCGGCTTTCACTTGTTGACAATTGTGACATCAGGATATGAACTCGGCAATATCCCTCTTCATACCACCCCACCAATACACCTCCCTTAAGTCTCTGAACATCTTTGTGGAACCGGGGTAAATAGAATAGGATGAATTATGAGCGTCCTTCAAGCTCAACTCCCTTAAGTCATCTACATTGGGCACACACAACCTACCTTGGTACCTAAGGGCACCATCTACCCCTTGGGAGAAAACCTCCACTTTACCATCCTTCACGAAAGCCTTCAACTCTAATAAGGCGGGGTCAAGATCTTGTTTTAACTTGACTTCCTCAACCAAAGAAGACTTAGAACCATCAACAACCACCACACCACCATTTTAACCTTCATCCTAATAACCCTCCACCTAGCCAACCGGTGAACCTCTCTAGCCATCTCCGTGTTACCAACATCAATATGGGCTAAACTACCCATGGACACTCTACTTAGAGCAACGGCCATAACATCAGTTTTTCCGGGATGATAATGCACACTTATATCATAATCCTTAAGGAGTTCATACCTCCTTCGTTGTCTCAAGTTGAGATCCTTTTGTGTGAACACATATTGGAGACTCTTGTGGTTAGTAAACATATCGACATGAACCCCATACAAATAGTGACACCAAATTTTCAAAGCAAACACCTTGGACGCCAATTCAAGATCATGGGTGGTTTAATTCTGTTCATACACAAGTTGCCTAGAGGCATATGCTATCACCTTTCCCTTTTGTCAAAACACACCCCAAACCAATTCTCGAGGCATCACAATAAACTATGAACCCTTCCAACCCTTTCGGTAGAGCCAAGATAGGAGCGAAGATAAGCTTATCTTTCAAAGTTTAAGAACTCTTTTCACATTCATCTGTCCAAACAAATTTTTCCTTCTTTTGGGTCAACTTTGTCATAGGGGAAGCAATAGAAGAAAAACCATTCACAAACCTCTGGTAGTAACCCGCCAAACCTAAGAAACTCCTAATGTCCGATGGAGTCAAGGGTCTAGGCCAATTTATTATCACCTCCATCTTCTTAGGATCCACCTTAATGCCATCACCCGACACCACATGCCCTAGAAAAGCAACCTCTTTTAACCAAAATTCACACTTTTCACATTTAGCAAACAACCTCTCATCCCTCAAGATTTGCAACACCACCCTCAAGTGATTCATATGCTCTTCCTCATTTCGATTATAAATCAATACATCATCAATAAAGACCACCACAAACATATCAAGTTAAGGTTTAAATACCCTATTCATGAGATCCATACATATAGCCAGCGCATTAGTCAAGCCAAAAGACATTACCACAAATTTAAAGTGCCTATACCTAGTCCAAAAAGCCGTCCTGGGAATATCACACTCCCTTACCTTCACTTGGTGGTATTTGGACCGAAGATCAATAACAACATCAGTGCACCCCAAGGTGACTTGCTAGGCCTTATGAAACCCTTCTCCAATAACTCCAATTCTGTCCGGGCCATACGGTAAAGGGGAATAGAAACGGTTGTGTATCAAGAAGGAAGTCTATACCAAAGTCTATTTCCCTTTCGGGAGGAACACCAGGAAGTTCATCAAGAAAGACATCAAGAAACTCATTGACCACCGAAATCGACAAAATAGGAAGGACTTTAGACTAAGCATCCCTAAACCTCACAAGATGATAAAAGAAATCCTTAGAAATCAACTTTTGGGCTTTAAAATAAGAAATGAATCTACCCTTGACCACCACATTATGACTTTCTGACTCAAGGATGGGCTCATTAGGGAATTGGAGTTTAACCTTACGGGTTCTACAATCAATAAAAACAAAATATGTATGTAACCAATCCATCCTAAAAATGATATAAAAATCCACTATATCTAATTTAACAAAATCATATGGCAAGACTTTATGTATGAACACAGATTTAGCAATAATGGACTCAATAACAGGGGTAGACACTTCATAAGGTTCACACAACATTTCGGGACTCGCATGAGGCTTTTTGGCAACAAAAGGAGTAATGAAAGAAAGTGTGGCACCCGAATCTATTAATACTGAAACGACCCCAAAAAAAGTGCTCGAAAATGTGCCTCAAAAGGCTTGGAATCATAATTTCCATATATCTCAAACTCCATGCGTGAGATCAAAAATCCAATTTTATATTCTTGATCGGGGGTCAGATTAAGAGTGGAATGGGTCTAACCCCGATTTAAGAGCAACCATAGAAAAATTTGAAAATCACAAAATGCAACTTCCAGTGTGTATCTGTGCCCCTGGTGCGACGCGCCAGGGGCGTGCTTCTGTGTATTTTTGTGCACTATTTTTCTATCTCGGTCCAAGACTTTTAGGTTTTGGGCTTAAGTGTTCCCATGCGTGAAAATACCTATACTTAGCCTTATTTCACCCTCAATTCATTCAAGACATTCCTCAATGCTCACTCAAACACTGAAGCAAATATTTCACTCCAAAATTCCAAGCCCCAAAACTCATCCGGATCTTAAGGTTCTTACTCAAGTTTCAAGTCTCCATTTCAAATCTTCTTTATGAAATACTCCAAAGCTAAGGTATGTGGTTTCTTCCATGGGTTCCTTTTACCCATGATGCCCAAGCGTCCTTTTACCCAAAATTGCATGATTTAAAGTTGATTTACTCATGGGTCTTACTTATTATGAATTTCACTACACAATATGTTGGGATTTCATGAAATTGTGAATGTTTCAACATGTTTTGAGCTATGAATCTAAGATCTATTGTGAGATTTGATGAAGGGTTTTGATGTATATTTTTTGAGCGTGTTACCAAGTATTTATTAATGATTTTACAATCAAAATTTCTAGCACGATTCTACTCTTGAATTGCATGGTTTTACATTAGCACCACCCACCCGCCAAGGTTTGATAAAATGTTCGATTATGATTTCTTGAGGAATTGAAGGTCCAATGCATGTTTTATGAGTTGAATGACTATATGATGATGAAAGGAATGTATGTATATGGTATTATCTTTATAGTGTTGGGATTTTGACCAAGCCTCACTCGGGAGGTTGTATGCCTGGGTAACCATGTTGAGGGGTTTGTACCTCGATCGCCTCGCTCGGTAGGTGGTAGGCCCATGCAACCATGTTGAGGGATTTGTACCTAGATAACATGTTGTGGGATTTGTACCTCATCAACCATGTTGAGGGGTTGGTACCTCATCAACCATGTTGAGGTGTTTGTACCTCATCAACCAATTGAGGCGTTTATACCTCGCGTTCACCTCTCCAAGGGGGTGGTAGGCCTTGGATATTAACTAATAATGGTCACTCCTTAAGAATGTATTATGTTCTATATTAGAATGGTTTACTAAAAGCATCTCCCATTCATGCCATATTGTTATATGCTACTCATTGCCTATGCTTATGCGTTTCGGTTGTATTGCTTATCTCTTATTACATTGCATCCTACATAGTTAGTACATTCAATCGTACTAACACATACTCTATGCCTATATGATGTCACCATGTAGGAACCGAAGCCCCACTTGAGCATCCTCCTCCATATGGCTAGTACGATCTCTCCTAAGCTTGTTGGTGAGTCCTCTATTCCAAGGACGATGTTTATGATCTCATGCTATGTTCTAAGACTATCTTTACTTTATGTATGTATTGGCTATGAGGGCGAGCCCGGTTGCTTGTCTCGGCCCCCGTTCTTATCTATGTAGTAGAGGTGTTATTGGATATGTTATGTATTGAGCCTTGACTCTCTTCTTTAGTGCTTATGTTATGAAAGTATTCCTTTAGCCCTTTTTCCTTATTTCTACTCTTATTATGTTGTTTAAATGCTTCCACGACCAATGATGTGTAATGATATTTTAAGAGGCTTGCTTAGGGTCCCTTCTGGTTCCCCATGCACCGTGTCACGTCTAGGTCCTAGGCTTGGATCGTGACAAATACATACACATCATAATCAAAAACCTTTAACATATCGGTAACAACATCAGGTACCTCCTCCCCTCCTTTCCTTCCTTAGAGAGCATGTAACCTATTTTGCCTTGGAACACCCCTTTATTCGCCTCCCTTTGCCCTTTGACCCACATTAGTACCTTGGACTTGAGTACGACCATCTCTACCTTTGTGTTGAGCATGAGGACAATCAATAACCTTGTGACCCATTTCACCACAACCAAAGAAAGCATTAGACTTCTTCAAACATGGGCCACCATGGTTTCTCCCACACTTTTCGCACTTAGGGTGGGTCAGTCCACCATTCCTACCTTGGAATCTTGGTTTATCATCAGGTTTTCTCTTTTTAAGAGCATTGGAAGATCCTTGGCCTTGGGACTTGTGGCCTTGAGGAAACTGGCCACCTTTCTTAGAAACCACCTTCAAATCAAGCCCTCTTGGACTCACCACCTCTTTCTCTTTCTAAGCTTTTCCCCCTTTACTTGTTCAGCATAAGTCATGACATGAAAAAAAATCCATATCACTCACTAGCATGGCAGCACGACACTCTTCATTAACCAAGTCGGACACTCCCGACACAAATTCATTCTAGCTCTAGGATTGGCCACCAAATGTGGAGCATACTTGGAAAGCTTGATGAACTTGAGGGTGTACTCCCTCACACTCCTGGAAACTTGTTTGAGGTTCATAAACTCTATCATTTTAGCCTCTTTTAGCTCGATAGGAAAGAATCGGTTGAGGAATGCAGCTAATGAACTCCTCCCAAGGAATAACATCATTATCTCTGCTCTACAATTTCCATTGAGTGAACCAAATTTGGGCCTTTGAGTTGGTAGACCGCTAACTCCGCTTTCTCTTATGAATTGACCCCCATGGTAGATAACACCTTATACACCTCATCGATGAAGTCTTGGAGATTCTCATCCGCCTTGGACCCATAATTCATTCTTGTGAAATCCCTCACCCTTGACGCCGGAGTAGGAGCATGAGGGGCTTGGGCCCCTTGGTTCATTTCAGTGGTCATAGCACGGACCAAAATTGTGATGGCATCCTGGAACTCTTCTTGTGATACCCCTCTATCTTGAGGAGCTTGTGGAGTGGGTAGGGCCAATTGCTCCTCCTGAGTAGGGGCTCTCATCAGCCTTCCCCTTGGTATCGGTATGATCTAGAAGAAACAAGAGCATTTATTAGGGGAAAAGCCATATATTTACACCTAAAGTATGATATAGACCATGAAGAAGTGAAAATTTTCCTAAAATGCCTCATAGCCTCCCATTCATATTTGTGGCGTGCTTCACAAGCATGAATAAGACTCTAATCGACGCGGTGTGTTGGATTTCCAAGGACCATTAATGACCTATTGCTCTGATACCAAGATTTTCATGACCTAAGCCTAGGGCCTAGATGTGACACGGTGAATGGAAAACCGAGGGGACCCCAAAAAAGTCTCTTAGCATATCATTCACACATCCTCGGTCGCAGAAGCAAAATAAGCATCAACAAGTGATAATAAAAAGGGAAGTGGGACTAAGGGAAGTCTTTGATATTCACAAAGCATAAAAGAGTCAAGTTCATAACATAACATAGTATAGTATCCAACAACACCTCTAACTTAGAATGGGGCGGGGGCCAAGACACTTCCCGGAGTCACGCTCTTAAGAACAAGTGTTTAACATAAAGAAGTCTCAATATAGCAAGAGTAACGTAGATAGTGTCCTTGGACTTGAGGACACACCAATGCTTTTTTCTGAAGTACCAAACAAGCCATGTGGAGGATGATCAAAAGGAGCTCCGATCCCTACATGGTAATATCATGTAGGCATAGAGTATGCGTTAGTACGTCTTAATGTAGTAAGTATATGGGATGCAATGCAACAAAGACATAAGCCATTATATTCAAAATGCATAATCATAAATAATGGATATATAATCTCAATATGGCATGCATGATCAATGCCTATAAATCATTCAACTTTATACCATACATATTTGGGAAGTGACCTCAATCGACATAGACCAACCAGTTACAACTTGGACTTTGAGGCCTGAGACCCCTCGGTTCAGGTGACTGGGCATGACACTCCCCGATGAAGTGTGGTTTACTTGCTAAGGCAAACCAAATATAATAACATGAACTAGATGGATTCACTAGTATACCAAAGGTTGTAACCATAATCTTATGGTGGTACATAGTTTAGAGACTAAAGACTTTAAGTAAGGACCCTTTGAGTCGAGCCCCATCTTAAGCCTCAATCGGTGCTAAGTCAAATGACACGGAATACTTGAAATAATTATCCTTTAATCATAACATGAATAGCTTGTAAGAACATGACTTGAGTAGCTCATAAACATGGTTGACCTCTAGTAGTGAGCCTAACGTGAACATAAGACTAGATCATAATCATATGTGAACCCTTTCTTTAACATGAATGGTTTACAAGAGGTAAAATTCTTGAAGTAGGGATTAACTTGATACTTGTAAAATCATAGATTCTTTCATGAATTCATTACATGCTTTAAAACCCTTAATCATCATGAAGTTACTTGACTTGTAAATCATGAAATAGGTCATCAATAACTTGAGAATTCTTGTCATGTCATTTTATCAAACACATGTTGGGTTTATGATACTTGTGCAAATGCATGCAATTCAAAAGTGAAATAAGATGAGTAAACTCAATGCAAATAAACCCACCAATATAGTAGAAAAACCCTCATGTTGGGTACCTTGAAATCCATCACAAATGCTCATAATAGTTCATAGTTTCATAGCTCAAAACATGCATAGTCTCAATAGACAAAATCAATTCATGGAGTAAGCTTAAAATGGACATTCGTGCATAATAAATCAATACTTGATAAAATCCCAACATGATTTATGTTCATAATTCATAATAAGAGATACTAATAGGTGATACAACTTGAAATCATGCAATTTTCACAAAAGGAGTAGGTTTGGCTCTATGGGTGAAAGTACCTGTGGATAAAGATCCACACACCTTAAATCTTGAATTCCTTGAAATGAACTTGATGTAGACTTAGAGCTTGCAATGAGTCCTTGAGTTCCAAAATTGATCTTGAAATCCTTAAATTTGAATGAGAGAATTGATAGTCTTGGAGAGGTTTTAGAGAGGGTTTTGTGAGCTATAGAGTTGAAAAATGGAAGTTTGGAGATTTCGCGTTAAAGTTGGCATGGGGTTATGACCCCAATGCCATTGGGTGAAATAAGAAATACAAGAAAAATATTGTACTGGTCCACACACCAGGCGCGACGTGGACCAGACGCGGAGTGTAAAATACACAGTGGCGTGCCCCAAACGCGGACAACCACTGGAAATCGTGGAATTAGCAAAAATTATTTTTCGCTACGGGTTTTCTAAAATTCGAGTTATAACCATTTCCCACTCAATTTGCCCCTTGATCAAGAATATAAAGTTAGATTTTTGAAATCAAGCATGGTTTTGAGATATATAGAAATTACGATTATAGGATATTCTGAAGCACATAAGGGGTGTTTCACACATAACGATGAACTCTAGCACTCATGGTGCATACAATATCTGGTGCATACCTAGCCAAAGATATAAACCTAAGGCTATACTCCCTTACACTCATATCCCCCCATCTAAAATTCATAAACTGGTCAAGATGGGCCTCCTGTGGAAAGTAATGGGCTAAAAATGACTTAGAGAAGTTCTCCCACTCTGCTGGCAAAGCATCGGGCCCTCTAGATCTCTCCCACGCCTCGTAACACAAGATGGTGACATCACATAGTCGAAAAGAAGCCAACTCCACTTCCTCGGTGATAGAGGCATGCACACCATCAATACTCTATACATATGGTCTATAAAGTCCCATGCATCCTTAGTGGGATTGGAACCTGTAAATACTGGAGGGGCCAAGTGAATAAATTGTCGTACCTATGAGCTTTCTATTTGATCCCTTCTGGCGTCTGCTCTCGTCTCTAGTTGTCTCTCATGAATAGAAACCATCCTAGTCAGTAGGTGAACAACCTCTCCCATACCTTTCTCCCAAGTCTTTGGTAGGGTTGGGGGTACTAGACCTCCTTGGCTTTTAACAGGTGCTGGTGAATCTGATACTAGGGATAGTGGAGGCTCTCTGCGTGCCTCAACAGGGAGTGTATCTTCCTAACCCTACGAAGAAAAATGGGTACCTTTTCTCAGATCCATATCTACCTCACATCGTGCCATCTCTAGAATATAGACAGCCTCACAAATAAAACAAATGACAAAGCACGATTAAGATTTCATATGTTCCGATAACTTTTCTCTATAGCACAATCTATAACTTTCCTCGTAGCCTCCTGATTATAAGTTTGGTGCACAACACACCCATAAGTAAGACTCTATTAGACATGACATTGTGGTCTCCCTGGGACGCGACCTGCTCTGGTACAATGTTTGTCACGTACCAAAAAGAGGGGTGGACCAATTGGCACCTGATACCATTATTGGACGAGTAAGCCACTAAACATGCTAGTTAATTATGTACAACAAGATAGGTAAACCAAAACGATAAAGCTAGCAAGCCAACAAGGCTACAACAACAGAGGTACAAGCACACACTATATATACATGTCAATCCTATGACTGGAGACTGAAAGGCACAAAAGAACCAACCCAAAATAACATGTCCACAATAGCCTCTAAGAGAATCACTAGTACTGCAGGGACAAGGCCTCGACTATATCCAATTGCACAATAAAAAGTAAGTATCCTTTCAAAGCTCCAGGAAGAGATGGAGCTTACCTACTCACAGCTGAATTGGGCTTCTAGTGGAGGGGTCTATTAGAGTCCCTACCTAAACTTGCTTGCACAAAATAAAATACAGCGTCCCCAAGCAACGGGACATTAGTGCGAATAAACATGTACTGGTATGTAAGCCAGAAAGTAAAACAATAAGTAACAGTAGTAAAAAGGGTAATAAAAATATCGCCTGTAATCAAAACTAAAGTAACCTTAATAGCCAACAAACAACCTCCCAGTGATCAAATATGCAAGGTATGCTTGAGTATTGCATGTCCTGAATACATACATACA
>JAPFFP010000012.1:7703772-7735555 GCA_026153255.1 Solanum medicagineum | reverse complement strand
TCATGTAGGCATAGAGTATGCATTAGTACATTTGAATGTACTAAGTATGTAGGATGCAATGCAACAAGAGATAGGCATTATAATCAAAATGCATAGAGATAAACAATAGCTAGAATAGTAACAATATGGCATGTACAGTTAATGCTTAAGTAAAACATGTTTACATAGGACATAACATATGTGTAAGAAGAGACCATTAAACTATTAGTGGATCGTCACACCCTACCACCGTTGGTGATTGAGGTATAAACCCCGTCAATAGGTTGGTGGATCGTCGCACCCTACCACCCATGGTGCCAGAATACAGACCCCCTGATAGGTTGATTGGTACAAACCACCAACAAGGTTGATGGATAGTCGCACCCTACCACCCGTGGTGTCAGAGTACAAAACCCCCCGATAGGTTATCAACGTATGAACCCTTTGACAAGGTTACCCGACGCTCAACCCCCAAGTAGGGCATGGTTACATTCTAGCACTATATAGAGAATATCATACACATACATTCATTTCATCATTATTTCATCATCATATCATCATGATATATTCATTCAACTCATAAAACATGCATTGGACCTTCAATTCCTCAAGTAACCATAGGCGGAGATTTTATCAAACACCTAGACGGCATGTAGTGCTAGTGTAAACCATTCAATTCAAGAGTGAAATTATGCTACAAAATTTAATGTAAAACCTTCAATAGATACTTCGTAACATCCTCAAGCAATATACATTAAAACCCTTAATCAAATTTCACAATTGACCTTGGCTTCATAGCTCAAAACATGGCGAAACTGTCACAATTTCATAAATCACAACATAGTTTGTAGTGATTTTCATAATAATTAATACCCATTTGTAAATTGACTTTGAATCATTCAAATTAGAGCTTGGGTATCATAGGTGAAAGGAACCCATGAAAGAAACTCACATACCTTAGCTTTGGAGATAAACTTGATGAAGATTGGAGATGGAGACTTTAAGCTTGAGAGATAATCCTTAGATCCGGAGAGGGTTTTGAGACTTGAATTTAGGAGTAAAATATTTGGATAAGTGTTTTAATAAGTATTGGGGAATGTTTAGAATATATTAGAATGATATGAGGGTGAGAAATGACTAAGTATAGGTTTTTTCACGTTTGGGAACACTACGGACAAAGAACCAAAAAGCCTTGGACCGAGATAAAATCACTGGCAACAAAATACATAGGTCCACATCTGGCCCGCGACGTGGACCTATCACGGAGGAAAAATTAACACATGTCCGTGATAGCTGCGCGTCGCGGCACTGTTGCGGATTAATTCCGGATAAGAAAAATTATGAAAATTGAAATTGATAATCATTTGTTCTTAACTTGGGATTAGACCCATTTTCCACTAAAAATAACTCCCTGAACAAAAATGTGAAGTCGTATTTTCGATATAGCGCATAAATTTTGAGATATATGGAAATTACGATTCTAGGCACTTCCGAGGCACATTTTTGGGTACTTTTTGGGGTCATTTCAATATCTCCCCTTGGGATCATTCATCCTCGAATGTGGTAGAAATGTGTATGAGAGACATAAACATGACAATTTCAGCCCACATAGAAATGCAACAATGAACTTAAACGTCATTTCAAAATCTTATTAAAGTGTCAAATCATCATGAACTAGTCAATTTAAACATGAACATATGCAATGACATGAGGGCAGAACTTAAGACTTGAAATCATATAAAGGACTTAGATCAATACTTTAGGCTTGAGTGGAGTGGAAAAGGTAAGGATATTTCTTTTGCATGTCTACTTCGGCCTCCTAAGTTGCACTTTAAACTTGTTGATTCCTCCAAAAAGGACCTTAACAGAAACAACCTCTTTGTTTCTCAATCTCTTCACTTTCCTATCCAAAATATGAAATGGAACTTCCTTATATGTCAAAAGATCATCAAGTATACCCACAAAATCAAGAGGCACAATAGTATTTGGATCACCCACATATTTCCTCAACATAGACACATGAAACACCGGATGAATTGAATACATTTCTTTAGGCGATTCTAACTCATAAGCTACCTTGCCAACCCTTCTCATCACCCTATAAGGACCCACAAATCTTGGGCTTAACTTACCCTTTTTACCAAAACAGACCACACCCTTCATGGGTGATACCTTTAAGTAGACCCAATCATAAACCTTGAACTCAAGATCCCTTCTCCTCACGTCGACATAAGACTTTTGAGGACTTTAGCCATCTTCAACCTTTCTCTAATCATTCTAACCTTCTCAAGAGCCTCCATAACTAGGTCTAGTCCTAATAAAGCCACCTCACAAACCTTAAACCAACCAACTGGTGATCTACAACGTCTACCATAGAGGGCCTCAAAAGGAGCCATACCGATGCTAGAATGATAGCTATTATTATAGGCAAACTCAATCAGTGGGAGATGATTGTACCAACTACCCTTATGATCCAACACATATATTCTAAGAATATCCTCAAGGGTTATGATGGTCCTTTCGGCTTGGCGATCCGTTTGAGGGTGAAAGGTCGTACTAAGCTTAACTCTTGTACCAAGACCCCCTTGAAATGACCTCCAACAGTGTGAAGTGAATTGTGCCCCCACGATCAGATATGATGGACAAAGGAAACCCATGTAACCTTAACATGTTATATGTGTACAACCTTGCATAATCTTCAACCCAGTATGTGGTCTTAACCGGTAGAAAGTGACCCAATTTTTTCATCCTATCAACAATAACCCAAATGGAATCAAAACCCTTTCTAGTCTAGGGAAACCCAAATATGAAATCCATATTTATCTCTTCCCACTTCCAAGTAAGAACCTCAATGTCTTGGGTTAGGCCACTTGGCCTTTGATGTTCGACTTTGACGTGTTGACAACTATGACAACCGGAAAAAAATT
This sequence comes from Solanum medicagineum, assembly GCA_026153255.1. Taxonomy (NCBI): domain Eukaryota; kingdom Viridiplantae; phylum Streptophyta; class Magnoliopsida; order Solanales; family Solanaceae; genus Solanum; species Solanum medicagineum. The sequence continues at coordinate 7,732,649 of JAPFFP010000012.1, read as the reverse complement.
TGGCAATGTCCCTCTTCATGCCTCCCCACCAATACACATCCCTCAAGTCTCTATACATTTTGTTGGAACCGAGGTGGATAGAATGAGAAGAGTTATGGGCCTCATCAAGGATTTTCTCCCTCAAACCACCAATACAAGGCACACACAACCTACCTTGGTACACAAGGAGGAATCAAGGAAACCATCAACAACAACAAATAAACCCCCCGCCCCCCATTACCAACCTCTTCCAACCTAACTCCTAATCTAGCCAATCGATGCACCTCCCTACTCAAGGCATCTGCCACCACATTTGCCTTACCGGAATGATAATGCACACTCATATCATAGTCCTTAAGAAGTTCTAACCATCTCCCTTGCCTCAAGTTGAGATCCTTTTGAGTGAAGACATATTGGAGGCTCTTATGATCAGTGAACACATCAACATACACCCCATACAAGTAATGATGCCAAATCTTTAATGCAAACACAATGGTGGCTAACTCAAGATCATGGGTAGGGTAGTTCTTTTTATGAACTTTGAGTTGTCTAGAAGCATAGGCTATGACCTTACCATTTTGCATCAACACACAACCCAAACCAACCTGGGAAGCATCACAATATACAATAAATCCCTCAAGTCCATCCGATAGCAACGATGTAGAAGTGACACAAGCTTATCTTTTTCAATATTTGGAAACTCCTTTCACATTCATCAGACCACACAAACTTAGCCTTCTTTTGAGTCAATTTTGTCATAGGAGAAGCAATAGAAGATAACCCATTCACAAACCTCCGATAATAGCACGGTAAGCCTAAGAAGCTCCTAATGTCCGATGGGGTCAATGGTCTAGGCCAATTTCTAATAACATCTGGCTTCTTAGGATCGAGCTTAATACCAATCCCCGACACCACCTGTCCTAGGAAGGCTACATCCCTCAACGAAAATTCACACTTTTCATCTTGAGCATACAGTTTCTCCTCCCTCAATCTTTGCATCACAACCCTCAAATGAGCCCTATGCTTCTCCTCACCACGAGTGTAGATCAAAATATCCTCAATGAAGACCACAACAAAAGAGTCATGGTAGGGTTTAAAAACCCTATTCATTAGGTCCATAAAGATGGCCAGTGCTTTGGTCAACCCAAAAGACATCACTACAAATTCATGATGCCCATACCTAGTCCGGAAGGCCGTCTTGGGAATATCACACTCCCACACTTTAACTTGATGATACCCGCATCGAAGATCAATCTTAGAGAAATGACTAGCCCCTTGCAATTGGTCAAACAAATCATCAATTCTCGAAAGTGGATATCTATTCTTGATAGTGATCTTGTTGAGTTGCCGGTAGTCAATACACATCCTAAGGGACCTATCCTTCTTTTTAACAAACAGTACTTGTGCACCCCAAGGTGATTGGCTAGGCCTAATAAATTCTTTCTCCAACAAGTCCCTCAATTGTTCCTTAACTCCTTCAACTCTGCTGGGGCTATACGGTAAGGGGAATAGAAATGGATTGAGTATCGAGGAGGAAGTATTGCACGATGGATGTGTAAAAGTAGACCATTATCTCGATAATAATAAGCCAAGTTAGTATTTGCGGTGAATCCCCCCATTAAGTAGTCATGCATTATGATTGAAACGCCCAATTCTCTAGAAAATACAACTCTTTTGATCATTTATTCGCATGTACCTGCACAAGCATTCAAGTAATGTCCTTTGATTTCACCTGTTTCATATCAAGAAAAATGGATACAAATTTTTGACTTATACTTAGTTTTGGCAATAGGTTGAAAAAGTATCTAAAAATATCAAATTTAGATATTTGTACCCTGTCGAAGTAAGGAACCATGGCATATGTGTTTGGAATAGATTCCCCTTTTAGGAGGAACACTGGGAAGTTCATTTGGGAAGACATCAAGAAACTCATTTACAACTGGACTTGACTCTATGGGAAGGAATTTAGACTCCACATCCCTAACCCTCACAAGATGGTAAAGACACCCCTTACAGATCAACTTACAGGCATTAATGCAGTTGATGAATCTACCCTTAACTATCACATCTTGATTCTCCCACTCAAGGATGGGTTCATTTGGAAATTGCAATTTAACCCTATGGGTTCTTACAATAAATAGAAGTGTAGTATGCATGCAACTAATCCATCCCATGAATAACATCAAAATCAACCATGTCTAACTCAACAAGATCACAAGGCAATATTTTATGCCTGATGCAAACAAGACAACTTCTATAAACTTTTCTAGCAGCAATAGATACACCAATAGGAGTAGACACCTCATATGACTCATGCAACAACTCGGGGTCAACATGGAACTTTTTGGCAACAAATTGGAGTAACCAAAGAAAGAGTGGCACCCGGATCAGTAAATGCATACATATCAAAGTCAAAGATTTTCAACACACCCGTAACGACATCAGGGACCTCATCCACCCCTTGTCTCCCATGCAAAGCATAAAATTGATTGTGCCTCGGGGCACCATCTTGTCAGTCACCTCTCCCCAAAGGAACTGCATTATCACCTTGTGGACGAACCTTCTACCCTTATTGCGATTTCAGGGCAATCCACCTTTTTGTGACCCACTTCCCCACAACCAAAGCATGTATTAGTATCTCTCAAGCATGGGCCCTTATGACCCTTACGACACTTAGCACACACCTCATTAGGAACCCCAACACCAACATCTTGGGGCCTTAGGAAGCCATTGGCAAATTCCCTATTAGAAGCATGAGAGGACCCTTGGCCTTGGTGGATCCGACCACCCTTTTGGAACTTAGCCTCAAAATGGGCCCTCTTGGCCTCAAACGCGAGAAGTCCATGTCCCTAATCAACATGGCAGACTGACACTCCTCACTAACCAAGTCGAACACACCCATCACAAATTTATTCATCCTAGATCTTTAGTCGGCCACCAAATGTTGAGCATATTTTGAAAGTTCGTTAAACTTGAGGGTATACTCTCTCACACTTATGGACCCTTGTCAGAAATTCATAAATTCCACCAATTTAGCTTCCCTAATTTCAAGGGGCAACAACTGATTGAGGAAGGCCACCTTGAACTCCTCCCGAAACACCATATAGTTGACTCCCTTCTCTTCTTTCCATTGGTAGTAACATATTTGGGCTATCCCTTTGAGTTGGTAGGCCGCCAATTCTGCCTTATCCTCTGACCTTCCACCCATGATAGACCAAATTTAAACCTCTTCAATGAATTCTTGGATGTCCTCACTCACCCTTGATCTATGAAATTTCAAGGGATTCATTCTTATGAAGTCTCTCACCTAAGAGGCTAGTGTAGGAGCATGAGGGGCTTAGGCCCCTTGATTGCTTGATTAGCCACCATATGTGCAAGCAACTTGAGAGCATCCCTAAGCTCTCCATTGGTCGGTTGCTCCTCGAGCGTGCGGGCTCATCTTCCCCTTGTATTGGGCAAGATCTAGCATAGCAAAGAACAAGCGTTAGTGGAGAAAAGCTTACTTCAACTCTATAGCACGACTTAGAACATGAAGAAAGGAAACATTTCCTAAAATGTCTCATAGCCTCCTATTCATAGTAGTGGTGCACAACACAACCATGAATAAGACTCTAATTAATACGGTGTGTTAGACTCCGAGGATCTAACTACCTAGTGCTCCGATACTACTTTTGTCACAACCCAAGCTGAGGGCCTAGACGTGACCGGCGTATGGGGAACCCAAAGGTCCCCAATCAACCCTCATAGCATATGATTACACGTCCTTGATCGTGAAAGAAATTAAAATGAAAATAATAGGCAAGCTTACATAAGGGGAATTGGGACTAAGGGTAACCTTCCATATCGTAACATCAAGAAAATAAGAGAATCGAGGCACAAGCAAGATACATAACATGTCCAACAATACCTTTACTACATAGATAGCAGCGAGGGCCAAGACAAGCAAACGGGCTCACCCTCATAGTCGATACATAACCAAAAGAAGGATAGTCTTAATACATAGCAAGAGATCATAAGCAATATCCTTGAAATAGAGGACTCACAAACAAGCTTGTAGAACAATCGAACTAGTCACGTGGAGGAGGAGGATGATCAAGAGGTGCTCTAATTCCTACATGGTGACATCATGTAGGCATAGAGTATGTGTTAGTACGTTTGAATGTACTAAGTATGTAGGATGCAATGCAACAAGAGATAGACATCATTGTCAAAATGCATAGAGATAAACATAGTTAGCATAGTAGCAATATGGCATGTATGATTAATGCTTAAGTAAAACATGCTTGCATAGGACATAAAGTGTGTGTAAGAAGAGACCATTAAGCTATTGGTAGATCGCCACAGCCTACCACCCTTGGTGATTGAGGTACAAACCCCATCAATAGGTTGGTGGATCGTCGCACCCTACCACCCGTGGTGCCAGAGTACAAACCCCTCAATAGGTTGATGGGTACAAACCCTCAACATGGTTGATGGATAGTCGCACCTTACCACCCATGATGCTGGAGTACGAAACCCCCCCCCCAATAGGTTATCAAGGTACGAACCCCTTGATAAGGTCACCCATCGCGTAACCCCGAGTAGGGCATGGTCACATTCAAACACTATATAGAGAATACCATATACATACATTCATTTCATCATCATATCATCATCATATATTTATTCAACTCATACAACATACATTGGACCTTCAATTCCTCAAGAAATCATAACCGAACATTTTATCAAACACCTAGAGGGTATGTCTCAAGCAATACACATCAATACCCTTTATGAAATCTCACAATACACTTTGGTTTCATAGCTCAAAACATGGCAAAACAGTCACAATTTCATAAGCGGCAACATAGTATGCGGTGATTTTCATGATAATTAATACCTATTAGTAAATCAACCTTAAATCATGCAAATCATAGTAAAAGGAAGCTTGGGTATCATGGGTAAATGGAACCCGTCAAAGAAACACACATACCTTAGCTTTGGAGATAAACTTGATGAAGATTGGAGATGGAGACTTGAATCTTGATAGATGTACCTTAGATCAGGGAGGGTTTTGAGACTTGAATTTAGGAGTAAAATATTTGTCTAAGTGTTTGAATGAGTATTGAAAAATGTATAAAATGATATGATGGTAAGAAATGGCTATGTATAGTTATTTTCATGTTTGGGATCACTTAGGCCCAAGATCCAAAAGCCTTGGAGCGAGATAAAATCACTGGTAAAAAAATATATGGGTCCGGGTTTGGTCAGTGATGCAGACCTATCGCGAAGGCAAACTTAATACATGTCTGCGACAGCTGAGTTTTGCGGCACTATCGTTGATCGATTCTAGGTAAGGAAAATTATTAAAATTGAAATTGCTAATCTTTGCTCTTAAATAAAGGTTAGACCCATTTTCCACTCAAAATGACCCCTTGAACAAGAATATGAAGTCGAATTTTTGATATCACGCATGAATTTTGAGATATACGAAAATTACGATTCAGGGTACTTCCAAGGCAAATTTTTGGGCACTTTTTGCGGTCATTTCAGAGGTATATGAGTATCATCCATTGGGTCGTTTCACCAATGGAGCACAATCATTCCTTTTTCTGAAAATTGTATGATTTCATATTACTTATGGGTATCTCTTATTATGAATTATGAGCATAGATTATGTTGGGGTTTTATGCAATATTGATTGACTATGTGTGACTATCTATTTTAAGCTTATATCATGAATTGATTTTGTCCACTGAGACTATCCATGTTTTGAGCTATGAAACTATGAACTATTATGAGCTTTTGTGACGGATTTCAGGGTACTCTACATGATGGTTTTAATACATGTTGGTGGGTTGATTTGCATTAAGTTTTCACATTTTGTTCACTCTTAAATTTTATGATTTTGAACTAGTATCCTGAACCCACTAAGTGTTTGTTAAAATGTCAAGTCAAGAATTCTCAAGTTATTGAAGATCTATTACATGATTTACAAGTCATGTGACTTCATGATGATTAAGGGCTTTCATGCATATATTGAATTCATGAAAAGTATCTATGATTTTACAAGTATCAAGTTAAGCCCTATTTTCAAGATGTTTACCTCTTGTGAGCCATTTCATGTTAAAGCAAGGGTTCATGTATTATTATTATCTACACTCATGCTCAAGTTAGGCTCACCATTAGAGGTCAATCATGTTTATGAGCTGCTCCAGTCATGTTCTTACAAGTTGTTCAGGTTATGATTAATTATTTCAAGTATTCCGTTTGATTAGGCTTAGCTCCGATGAATGGGATGTCGGCGTGGACTATATTCAAAGGTCCATTCTCCTTTCCACAAACTATGTGAAAACATAGGATTATACTTTACCCTTGCTAATCTAGTGGATCCAGTGCACTTTATCATGAAATCCTTTCCGAAATGGGTCATGTTCCTATAAGGAGGGTTACTTCATACAAAATGGGTCATGTTCTCATAAGGTGAACTATGGTTTATCTTGGCAAGTAAACTACCTCTTTACCGATGAGGGGTAATCATCAAAATTCCAAGTTGTAGCTCGCTTGGTCTTACTTATGTTAGTTAAGGTCTCTTCCCACATACCTATGCTATATATATTGTGCAAGATGAATGATTTACAAGCATATTTTATTATGAGCATTGATTATGCATGCCATATTGAGATTGTCCATCCATTGTTATGATTATGCATTTTGACTACATTGGCTTATGACTTGTCACATTGCATGCCAAAAACTTAGTACATTCAAACGTACTAAGACATACTCTATGCCTACATGATATCACCATGTAGGGACTAGAGCACCTTTTGATCATCGTCCACGTGGCTAGTTGATACTTCGGAGATAAGCTTTGATGAGTCCTCAAGTCCGAGGATACTATCAACATTATTCTTGCTATTTTGAGACTTCTTTATGTTGGATTCTTGTTATTATGAGGGTGAGCCTGGAGAGTGTCTTGGCCCCCACTCCATTCCATGTTAGAGGTATTGTTGGATATTATGATGTACTTATGCTTGAGTTTGAATCTTTTATGATTTAATGATTATCAAAGACCTCCCTTAGTCCTTCTTCCATTTTTATTATATCTCTTATTGTTGTTTACTTTTCTTTCGCGACCGAGGATGTGTGACGGATATGCTAGAGGATTGTTTGGGTCCCTTTGAGTTCCCATGTCTTAGCCCTATGCTTGGGTCGTGACAATTTGATAGGGAGCAGCCACTTGAGCTCAAAGAGTAGATACCGAAGGCCTCAGCTCCACTGCAGTTGAGATACCATCCCCCCTAGCCGCTTCTGAAGTTGCTCTTGAGGTGTAGGCAATCCTTTGGTAGTTCCTGTCATTACTTGGAGCCCTACTGCAAGGTCCAGCGCTACCTCCAACCCCTCTTGTTTAGGCACCAGCGGAACTGGTTGTTCAAGGACTAATGGTTGCTTGGATATTTCTTGAGGTTGGCTCCGTTGAGGTTTTCAGGAGCTACAAGGGAGTATGCACAGGAATTGTTTTCTATACGTATGGAGCCATTGCAGGCCCTGCGATTACCAGAGTCCCGAGGAGTTGAGTTTATTGCATATCAGCTTGATGGTGCTGCCCGACAGTGGTGGCAGACATATCGGGATACCAGGCCAGTAAATGATGCACCGTTCACTTAGACTAAATTAACTGAGGCTTTTTTGACCAGGTTTGTGCATCTTGAGCAGGGGCTGATGGGTCAGATTTCAAGAGCTCTCCAAATATGCTAGTGCTATTTTGCCTTCTGAGGAAGAGAGGATTTATTATTTTATGCAAGGCTTAAGGCCCTAGGCGATAAGATCAAGGTTAGAAACAATACTAAGATGGAGCGAATACTAGAATGCAGAAGCAATAACAAAAAAAGAGAGATAAAAATTATTAAAGATATGGGAAATTCAAAGGAAAGATCCAAGAATTTCCAACAAATTGATATTTTAAGGCCTTTACAAGATCCAAGTAACAACGTAAAGATTTATGGAAGAAATCTAACGCCTTTACTTGAGAAAATGAATTAAAATGTTAGATTTGGATCTTGACTATTTTATGAGTAACTAAAGATAATAATTAGCATGTAAACTAATCACCTTCTAAAGAATACCAAAAAGAAAAAGAAGATATCACAAGAAGAAAGTACTTTATACTTCAAACTATGAACTAGTAAAGGTTTAAAGATAAATTCTCAAAGAACAAGTCACAAAGCTTCAATAGAACTCTTCAAATTTTATTAATACCCATCTAATTGTCTTTAATGAAAGAAAAAAGACTCCTATATATATTATAGAGTCCTTGGACGTCCAAGACTCCTTAGGTTAGGCCCAAGGAGTATCCAAAAGCTAGAAAGAAAATTACAAGGTAAATCCTACACTAGAAAGCAAATAAAGTAACCTTAACTAGGAATAGACCTAATAGTTCTAGAAAAGCATTAAATGGTACTATGATACCTTAAATAGAATAAAGAAAACATTAATAGCCTATATATAAATATGTAAACAAGGTAAAACCCAACTAGGAAAAGAATCTTGACAATTTTGGAAAGTTTGACTAGTCTTCTCTCCAAACTTGGACAGAAAGCAACATTTGTTATGGCTGATTCTTGGATCCTTCTTGACCTTATTTTCACGAAATTTAAACTAATTCTTGGACCCTTCTTGGCCTTATTTTCACAAAATTTGAACCTAAAATTCTTCCTCTTCGACTTTAATTTGGGCCACCAAATAATTTAGCATTTGAAAACTTCATCCTTCTAGGGCTTTAGCTCTTCTTCTCGAACAAGGCATCTTTGGATCTGCAATTGAAGCCCATTGAGCTTTTCATTAAACTCCTTGGTATGAGATCTTGTTGTGGGCCTCCTTTGTGCTTCTAAAGCTTCGTCCTTTTCATCCTTTTCCTTCATTTTAGTAGAGCTTTGTATGATGCTATCACTAGGTAAGGATATGCACTCACGTACTAGTGATTTCAAGCTAATCATTTCTAGATATTGTTAGTCATGCTTGTTACCTGGAGAAGATTAGTCCCGAGGTCCAAGGGGTCAGCGATAAGTGGGCTAGATGTGAAGGAAAGTTCAGTGGCTCCCAGACAGAATTTAGAGTGCAAAGGGATAGGTCTCCAAGGATAGGTCAGTGAGGTCAGACTAGCCGACCATATCAGGCCTCACTATAGGATTTTGAGGGTGGCCATCAGGGGCAGGGTACTTCTAGCAGGGGTGGTTCCTCTCACCCTATCTAGGTACGCAGAGAAAGTGTTACTCAGCTTTTTCAAGGCTAGTTAGGATGTCCTCAACAAGTAGTTAGGGTTCTAAGGCAGCTGGATCGATTCAGTATGATAGTGAATGCACAGACATAGCTATGTCAAGTTATTTTAGTTGCACGTCACTAGATCAATTTCTTAGGGACTGTCCAGAGCAGAGGGCAGCACTTATAGTCCCATAACCAGCTACATCAGCTCCTACACTAGGTGGCAGGGGCTGAGATCAAGACCATGATTGTAAAGATGATTAGTACAGGGACTAGCCGGTTTATTAGCCGGGTACCAGAGAGCTCATCAAGGACGATAGATCAGCAGGCGGTAGTGATGCTAGAGGGGGAGGCCGTCAGGGCCACTTTTCTATTTGCACTAGCATGGGCCAAGGTCGAGGCTTCTATTGAGGCCATCACAGGTATATTTACTGTGTGCCAGCAGCCAACTTCAACCTTACTTGACCTTGTTTATACATTTTCTTAAGTTTTTCTATATTATGTTGCTTGTGCGGGTGTGACTCTCGAGCCACTTTCTTCTTTGATTTGGGTGTCGACCCTAATGGGGGATTATCTTGTGGTAGATCAGGTTCATCGGGGCTGTGTGATCACTCTTCACAATTTTGATACGTGGGTAGACTTGATATGCTTGGTTTTGATCTTATTTTGTGTAAGGATTGGTCAGGCCCACATCATGTTGTGTTAGAGTGTTAACTTGGTGAAATTTGGAATTTTCTTTGTGGTTTAGCAAGGGTCTGTGTGTTGGTTTTCGGCAGGTATTATATCAAAAGTTCAGGCCCAGAGATTGATATCGATAGAGTGTTCAACTTAATTAGCCCATTTGTGTGATTTGACAGCTGAGACTCCTTCTATGGAGTCTTTGCCGATTGTATGTGAGTTTCTAAATATGTTGTAGACAGATTTGCCTGGGTTGCCACGTGTACGGGAGATTGAGTTTGCTATTGAGGTTGAGCTTGGCACTAAGACCACAACTATTCCTCCGTATTTGATAGCTTCTGTAGAGATTAAGGAGCTTAGCTCTCAGCTTCAAAGTTTGCTGGATTTAGGATTCATCCAACCAAGTGTTTCTCCCTGGGGAGCTCCTATTTAGTTTGTGATAGTGAAAGACGAGACTCTCCAAATGTTTTATTGATTATCAGTGACTGAACAAGATGTTAGTAAAGAACTATTATCCTGTACTGCGCATTGATCACTTGTTTGATCAAATGCAGGGGGAGTCAATGTTTTCTAAGGTTGATTTGAGATCAGGTTAACATTAGTTAAGGGTTAAAGAAAATAATGTACAGAAGACTGCCTGTCGAACTCATTATAGGCATTTTGAGTTCCTAGTCATGCCTTTTGGGCTGACTAATGCCCCCACAACATTTACTGACTTGATGACTTGGGTACTGTGGCCATATCTAGACTCCTTTGTTGTATTTATTGATGATATTCTGCTATATTCACCGAGTCGAGAGCAGCATGCCCAATACCTCCGTATTGTGCTTTAGACATTCTAGGATCACATATCGTATGCTAAGTTTTCTAAGTGTGAGTCATGGCTTCAGTGTATGATTTTCTTTGGTCACATCGTGTTTGGTGAGGGCATTAGTGTGAATCTGCCCACCCTCACTGGCTTGATTCCCAGGCTTTAGCCAAAGACACATCCTGCTTTTGGCTTGGCTCCAGAACACCCAAAATGCTTTGAATCCCATTACAAAAAGAAAGTATGTCTCTATGGATGTTCCTTGATTTCAAATCAACTCGATTTTCACGACCCAACGAAAACCTTGAGTCATCAACAAGAAGAACCTGAGTCAAGTGATCAGCCGTCTTTTAGAATCCCTATGTCATCTGCCAATTCTATCTTTTTTCTAGTCTTTATCTTTCTTTTCTCTTTGTTTTATCATACGAGATAGGAGAAGCTTTCCTTATGGCCTGAGAGGATTTACTACCCTTTCGACCCTAAGAATGATGAGATAATAAGAGACGTCCTGGATAATGAGGTTCTAATCCAGAGGTTAATCGTACTCAGGCTACTTTACGTAAGGCAGAGTTTGGTTTTTTTGGAGTTATTTGGTTAGGGGCTTTCGCTTCGCCTCTAGCGACTGGTCAAGGCCATTCGTGGTTGGCCTAGGCCTATGACAGTGAAATAAATTTAGAGTTTTGTTTGTTTAGCAAGGTGTTATAGGCGGTTTGTTGAGGGCTTTTCCACTGTTGTCGCTCCGTTGACTTGTTTAACTCGTTAGGGTGTATCTCTTGTGTGGTCCAATGAGTGTGGGGCATGTTTCCTGAGGCTTATTGTCATGACCAAAGCCTAGGGCCTAGACGTGACACGACGAATGGGAAACCCGAAAGAACCCCAATCAACCCTCTCAACTTATCATTACAAATCATCGGTCGCGGAAGCATCTAAAAGACATAAACTAAGATAAAGGGGCTAAGGGAATATCTTACCAAAACATCAACATCAAAAGACAAGGAGTCATAGCCCATATCATAAATACATAACTTATCCAACAAATACCTCTAAACAGATAGATAGAGCGGGTGCCAAGACAAAGTAACCGGGCTCACCCTTATAATCAAAATAGAACATAAAATGGATTGTCTCAATACAAGGCAAGAAAACAAGAAAAAGGTCCCGGAAATGGAGGACTCACCAACTTGCTTGAAATAGCACTAACTAGCCACATGGTGGAGGAACTTGAGCACCGGTTCCTACATGGTGATATCATTTAGGCAAGAGTATGCGTTAGCACATTTGAATATATTAAGTATGTGGGATGCAGTGCAACAAGATAAGTTTCATAATCAACATGTATAACAGTAGACAATAGGCATGATATAGCAACATGACATGTATGATTAATGCATAAGTAAAACATGGTTAAGTAACCCATACTCATATAGGATATCATATATGTAAAAGAGACCAAGGTAAATTTCCAAAGTACGAACCCCTTGGTAGGTTAGTGATGTCGCCACCCCATCACTTAGGTAGACAAGTACTAAACCTCATCTAGGTTGGTGATAGTGCCACCCCATCACCATGGTGGAGAAGTACAAACCCCCATCTAGGTTATCCAGGTGGAGAAGTACAAACCCTTCACTAGGTTATCCGGGTACTCAAAACCCCCCGGATTGGGCATAGTCGATTCTATACTTTATATAGGATTTATCATATGCTCTGGCACAACACCTCATATAGGAATAATCATATACATAAGCTCATTTCATCATCATAACATCATTCATATCGTATCTCATGCTTTGGACCTTCATTTCTACAAGAAATCCTAGCCGGACATTTTATCAAACACTTGGGAGGTGTAATGGTGGTAAAAGACCATGCAATTTAGAGGTGAAATCATGCATGAAAATCTGTTGTAAAACCATCAATGCACACCTTGAAACACCCCCAAGACAGTCATATCAAAACCCCTCATCAAATCCAACATTAGACCCAAGATTTAGAACTCAAAACATGCTAAAACAGCAAAACTTTCATGAACTAAAATCACTGTGTAGTAAATTTCTCAATATACAAGACACATATATGAAATCAACGTTAAATCATGCAATATTAGTAAAAAGGAAGCTTAGGCACCATGGGTGAAAGGACTCAATGGTTCAACACCACATACCTAAGGTTTGGGGAAGTTCTTGATGAAGTCTGAAAATGGAGGTTTGACGCTTGAAGAGAATCCTTAATTCTGGATGAGGGTTTTGAGTCTTGAATTTTGGAGTGAATGTTGTGTTTTAGGGAGTATTGGGAAATGCTTTGGATGATTTAAAGGTGAAATTTGGCTAAGTTTTGATAAAGACACGTTTGGGAAATCTTGGGCCCAACACTTAGAATAATTGGACCGCACAAGAAAAATATTGCCAGAGAAAATACACTTCTCCGCATCGAGGAGAGGACGCGGAGAAGGAATTACACATGAGCACTCTCTTGGCGCGTCACGGAGAAAACACGGAAACCTCACTTGAATTTGCACTTTTGAAAATTGAAATTGCTATTCTTTCGCTCTTAAATCAGCGTTAGACACTTCTTCACATAATTTTGACCCCCTGATCACAAGTATGAAGTTGGATTTTTGAAATAACGAATGGATTTTGAGATATATGGAAATTAAAATTCCAGGCATTCTGAGACACATTTTTGGGCACTTTTCGGGGTCGTTTCAGTATCTCCCCCTTGGGAACATTCTTCCTCGAATGTAAAAGAGACATACAAGACAAGAGTGATCATGCACAAATCAGCCCCACTAAGAATGCAACATAACATATAAAACACCATTTTCAAATTCTCAACATATGTGTAAAATCATCATAAGTTTACCCGCTTAAACATGAATGCATATGGATGACATAGGGGCTGAAATATAAGTCTTGAATCACATAAGGGACTTAGGATTAGTACCTTAGGCTTGAGTGGAGTGGAAAATATCAAGATACTGCTTTTGCATGTTCGCTTCGGCCTCCCATGTAGCACTTTCAACTTGTTGATTTCTCCAAAGGACCTTAACGGATGCCACCTCTTTGTTCCTCAATTTCTTCACTTTCCTACCAAAGATTTGAATCGAAAACACCTCATAAATCAAGTTATCCTCAACAACACCCATAACATCAAGAGGCACAATGGCATTAGGATCACCAACACACTTCCTAACATAGAAACATGGAATACCAGATGAACCAAATTCATTTCATTAGGCAACTTCAACTCATAAGCTACCTTGCCAATCCTCTCTATCACCTCATAAGGACCAATATATCTTGGACTCAACTTCCACTTTTTACCAAAATGGATCACACCTTTCATTGGTGAAACCTTCAAATAAACCCAATCACCCACTTCGAAGTAAAGGTCTGTCCTTCTCACATCGGCATAAGATTTTTGACGACTTTGGGTAGTTCTTAACCTTTTTTTAATCATCCTAACCTTCTCAAGAGCCTCTGTGACCAAATTCGGTCCCAATAAAGCTACCTCTCCAACCTCAAACCAACCCACTGGTGATCTACAATGTTTCCCACAAAGAGCCTCAAATGGAACCGTACCGCTGCTAGAGTGATAGCTATTGTTGTATGCGAATTCAATCAAAGGAAGATGGTCATCCCAACTACCCCTAAACTCCAAAACAAATGCCCTAAGCATATCTTCAACGGTTTGAATTGTCCTTTTGGCTTGGCCATCCGTTTGAGGGTGGAAGATCATACTAAGGTGAACACTTATACCAAGACCCCTATGGAAAGACCTCCAAAAAATTGTGAAGTAAATTGTGCATCACGATCCGATATAATGGATAAGAAACCCCATGTAACCTTACTAACTCATGGATGTACAACCTTGGATACTCTTCAGCCCCATATGTAGCCTTGATCGGTAGAAAGTGAGCCAATTTCATCATCCTATCAGCCACCACCCATATGGAATCAAAACCTTTCCTAGTCTTGGGCAACCCAACCACAAAGTCCATATTAATCAACTCCCACTTCCAAGTAGGAATCTCTATGTATTGGGTTAAGACACTCGGCCTTTGATGTTCGGCTTTGACTTGTTGACAACTATGACAACCAGAAACGAATTAATGTCCCTCTTCATACCTCCCGACCAATACACATCCCTCAAGTCTCTATACATTTTGGTGGAACCGGCGTGGATAGAGTAAGAAGAATTATGGGCCTCATCAAGAATTTTATCCCTCAAACCATCAACACATGGCATACACACAACCTACCTTGGTATCTAAGGGCTCCATCTCCCCCTTGGGAGAAAACCTCTATTTTTCCCTCTTTCACTAAGGCCTTCAATTCAAGCAAGGGCGAGTCTAGATCTTGTTTTGCTATCATCTCATCAACCAAAGAAGATTTGGAACTATCAACAACCATAACACCATTACCCACATCTTCCAACCTAACCCTCAATCTGGCCAATCTATGCACCTCTCTAGCCATCTCCCTATCACCACCATCCACATGAGCTAGGCTACCCATAGATACCCGACTCAAAGCATCCGCCACTACATTTGCTTTACCGAGATGGTAATGCACACTCATGTCATAGTCCTTAAGGAGTTCTAGCCACCTTGTTTGTCACAAGTTGAGATATTTTTGAGTGAAGACATACTGGAGGCTCTTATGATCGATAAAGATATCAACCTGCACCCCATACAAATAATGATGCCAAATCTTTAATGCAAACACCACGGTGGCTAATTCAAGATCATGGGTAGGGTAGTTCTTTTCATGCACTTTGAGTTGCCTAGAAGCATAGGCTATGACCTTACCATTTTGCATTAGCACACAATCCAAACCAACACTAGATATCATCACAATACACAACAAAACCCTCAAGCCCATCCGGTAGTGACAATATATGAGCGAACACAAGTCTATCTTTCAATGTTTGGAAGCTTTTCTCACATTCATCAGTCCACACAAACTTAACCTTCTTTTGACTCAATTTTGTCATAGGAGAAGCAATGGAAGAGAACCCATTCACAAACCTTCTATAGTAACCCGCAAGTCCTAAGAAACTCCTAATATCCGACGGGGTCAATGGTCTAGGTCAATTTCTAATTACATCGGTCTTCTTAGGATCCACCATAATAGCATCCCTTGACACCACATGACCCAAGATTGCAACCTCCTTCAACCAAAATTCACACTTATCATATTTAGCTACAATCTTTCCTCCCTCAACCTTTGCAACACAACCCTCAAATGACCCATATGCTCCTCCCTACTATGCAAATAGATCAAAATATCATCAATGAAGATCACAAAAAAGGAATCAAGCTAGGGTTTGAAGACCCTATTCATTAGATCCATGAAGATGGTCAGTGCATAAGTCAACCCAAAGGACATTACCACAAATTCATAGTTCCCATACCTAGTCCAAAAGGCCGCCTTGGGAGGATCACTTGATGGTACCCAGAGCGAAGATCAATCATAGTGAAGAAGCTAACCCCTTGCTATTGGTCAAACAAGTCATCAATTCTCGGAAGAGGATATTTATTCTTTATAGTGACCCTATTGAGTTGCTGGTAGTCAATGCACATTCTAAATGACTCATCTTTCTTCTTTACTAACAACATCGGTGCACCCTAAGGGGATTGTCTAGGCCTAATAAACCTCTTTTCCAACAAATCTTTCAATTGCTCCTTTAACTCCTTCAACTTTACCGGGGCCATACAGTAAGGGTGAATGCAGATAGGTTGAGTATCGAGAAGGAGATCTATGCGAATATCAATCCCCCTTTCGGGACGGACACTGGGAAGGTCATATGGGAAGACATCAAAAAACTCATTTACTGCCAGAACCGACTCAATGGAAGGGACTTTGGACTCCACATCCTTAACCCTCACAAGATGATACAAAAACCCCCTAAGTTTCAACTTATGGGCTTTAATAAATGAAATGAATCTACCCTTGACCACCATATCTTGACTTTCCCACTCAAGGACAGGTACAAAGAAGTTGAAATTTGACCCTATGGGTCCTAAAATCAATCAAAGTATAGTAAGCATGCAACCAATCCATCCCAAAAATGACATCAAAGTCTACCATGTCAAATTCAACAAGATCACAAGGTAACAACATATGCAAAATACAAATAGGACAATTTCTATACACTTTTCTTGCAACAATTGAGACACCGATAGGAGTAGACACTTCATATGACTCATACAACAACTTAGGGAAAACATGAAACTTTTAGCAACCAAAGGGGTAACAAAGGAAAGAGTGGCACCCGGATCAATCAAAGCATACACATCAAAGTCAAAGATTTTAAACAAACCGGTAACAATATCGGGGACTTCACCAACCGCTTGCCTCCCATGTAGAGCATAGAATCGATTGTTCCTTGGGGCACCACCTTGAGGACCACCTCTACCCAATGGAACCGCATTTCCACCGCATTTGCACCTTGGCCCTTGACATAGTTTCTTTGATAATCTAACTTCTAGTGGCCAAGCTCCCCACAATCGAAGCATGCATTAGAACCCTCCAAACATGAGCCATTATGACTCTTACCACCTCTAGGACACACATCATTAGGAGCCACACCACCAATACCTTGAGGTCTAGGGAAGTTATTGACAAACTCCCTAAATGTAGCTTGAGGAGGCCCTTGGCCTTGATGGAATTGGCCACCCCTATAGAACTTACCCCCATGAAGGGCTCTCTTGACCTCATGGCCCCTTCTCTTTCTCATCTTTTCTTCCTCCATTTGCTTGGAATAAATCATCAACTGAGACAAGTCCATGTCATTAATGAGCAAGGCAGACCGGCATTCCTCAGTCACTAAGTCGGAGTGCCCCATCATAAATTTATTCATCCTCGATCTAGGATAGGCCACCAAGTGATAAACATAATTTGAAAGTTGATTAAATTTGAGGGAAAAACTCTACCAACTTTGCATCCCTAAGTTCAAGAGGGAAAAACCAATTAAGGGAGGCCAATTTGAACTCCTCCCAAAGCACCACATTACCAACCCCCTTCTCACCCTTCCATTGCTCATACAAAATTTGGACTACCCCTTTGAGTTGGTATGCCGCCAACTCTTCCTTATCATTCGGCCCAACACTTATGATATTCAAGATTTTTTAGGTCTCATCAATTAACTCTTGTGGATCTTCATCCACATTTGACCCATGGAAAACTGGAGAATTCATCCTCACGAAATCTCTTATCCTAGCTCCCGGGGTAGTAGCATGAGGGGCTTAGGCCCCTTGTTGGACTTGGTTGGCCACCACTTGGGCAAGCTTAGTAAAAGCATTCTGGAGCTCACCATTGGTAGGTTTCTCCTCGGGAGTTTGGGCACGTCTTCCACTAGTTTTTGGCATGATCAACTAGCATAGCAAAGAATAATCATTAGGGGGAAAACTCACCATACTCTATTGCACGACTTAGAACATGAAGAAGGAAAAAATTTCCTAAAATGCCTCATATCCTCCTATTCACAATCATGGCACGCTACACAACCATGAATAGGACTCTAATCCATGCGGTGTGTTGGTCTCTGAGGATCTATCAACCTAGTGCTCTGATACCAAGTTTTTCACGACCCAAGCCTAGGGTCTAGATGTGACACGGCGAATAGGGAACTCGAAGGAACCACAATTAAGCCTCTCAACTTATCATTACACATCATCGGTCGTGGAAGCATATAAAAGACATAATGTAAGATAAAGGGGCTAAGGGAATAGCTTACCAAAACATAAACATCAAAAGACAAGGAGTCATAGCCCATATCATAAATACATAACTTGTCCAACAAACACTTCTAAACAGATAGATAGAGCGGGGGCCAAGACAAAGTAATCTGTCTCACCCTCATAGTCAAAATAGAACATAAAATGGATTGTCTCAATACAAGGAAAGAAAAGAAAACAAGAACAAGGTCCTTGAATTGGAGGACTCACCAACTAGCTTGAAATACCACCGACTAGCCACGTGGAGGAGGAGGATGATCAACTTAAGCAGTGGTTCCTACATGGTAATATCATGTAGGAAAGATTATGCGTTAGTACGTTTGAATATACTAAATATGTGGGATGCAATGCAACAAGAGATAAGCTTCATAATCAACATGCATAACAATAGACAATATGCATGATATAGCAACATGACATATATGATTAATGCATAAGTAAAACATGCTTAAGTAACCCATACTCATATAGTATATCATATATGTTGAAGAGATCAAGCTAAATTTCCAAAGTATGAATCCCTTTGTAGGTTAGTGATGTTGCCACTCCATCACTTAGGTCGATGAGTACTAACCCTCATCTAGGTTGGTGATAATGTCGCCCCATCACCATGGTGGAGAAGTACAAACCCTTTCCTAGGTTGATGAGTACAAACCCCCATCTAGGTTAGTGATGATGCCGCTCCATCACCAGGTGGATAAGTACAAACCCTTCACTAGGTTATTCGGGTGCTCAACCCCCCCCTCCTCGAATTGGGCATAGTTGATTCTACACTTTATATAGGATTAATCATATGCTCTAGTGCAACACCTAATATAGAAATAATCATATATATAAGCTCATTTCATCATCATAACATCATTTATATCATATCTCATACCTTGGACCTTCATTTCCACAAGAAATCCTAGCCGGACATTTTATCAAACATTTGGGGTGTGTGTAATCGGTGTAAAATACCATGCAATTTAGAGATGAAATCATGAAAGAAAATCTATTATAAAACCATTAATCCATACCTTGCAACACTCTCAAGACATTCATATCAAAACCCCTCATTAAATCCAATATTAGATCCAAGATTTAGAACTCAAAACATGTTAAAACAACCATACTTTCATGAACTAAAATTACTGTGCAGTAAATTTCCTAATATACAAGACCCACATGTGAAATCAACCTTAAATTATATTAGTAAATGGAAGTTTAGACACCATGATTGAAAGGATCCAATGGTTCAACACTACATACCTTAGGTTTGGGGAAGTTCTTGATGAACTTTGAAAATGGAGGCTTAAAGCTTGAAGAGAATCCTTAATTCCGCATGAGGGATTTGAGCCTTGAATTTTGGAGTGAAAAAAAGGCTAAGTTTTTTGGGGAGTATTGGGAAATGCTTTGGATGATATAAGGGTGAAACTTGGTTAAGCATAGGGTAAAAACACGTTTGGGAAAACTTAGGCCCAACACTTAGAATAATTGGACAACATAGGATAAACACTTCCAGGGAAGATACACCTTTTTGCATCGCGGAGGCAACGTGGAAACCTCACTAGAATTTGAACTTTCAAAAATTGAAATTGCTAGTCTTTTGCTCTTATATCGAAGTTAGACCCTCTGTCACCTAATTTTGATCCTCTGATCACAAATATAAAGTCAAATTACCGAAATAACAAACAGATTTATATATATATGGAAATTAAAATTTTGGGCATTCCGAGGCATATTTTTGGGCACTTTTTGGGGTTGTTTCACTAATGGAGTTGCTGACTACTACTCCTTTTCTGACCCTTACTGTTGAGGGTGATAGCTTTATAGTATATTGTGATGCCTCCTATGTCAGGCTGGCTTGTGTTCTAAGCTAGAAGGGTCGAGTGATTACTTAAGCTTCTCATTTGTTATGGGCCATGTGCGTAACTACGCCACTCATGACTTAGAGTTTGTGGTGGTAGTGTTTGTGCTGAAGATTTAGAGGCATTATCTATATGGCATTGTGAGATATGTACGTAATACATGCCTTTACATCTGTAAGGACAGACAGGCACTCGATGTCCTTAAGACCCGAGATAACCAACATATAACCTGTGTTAACTATGCGTATAACTGTGACAACCACAAGCAGTGACAAGTTCCTTCTAGGAATAGATATAAGAGATCAAAGTAGATAGTACCAAAACTTACTAGACTTGGACATTAAGGCCACAACTATTTAGAGCCTTGATACAACTAAACTATATACAACAAGTCTACAAAGCCTCTATAAGATAGAAGACCTTAACATAGGTCGGGACAGGCCTCACCTTACTTTGAACTATTATAAAATACCAAAAGGCATATACTAAAGACTCCTTAAATCCTCGAATCAACTTGGAGCTCACTAAAAGTAGCTGAGTGTCGTGTGCATCTGCACTAGAGGCCTACTAGCTGGAGTACCTGCACCTGCAACATGAATTGCAGCATCACCCAAAAGTGATGTCAGTACAAAATAATGTACTAAATATGTAAGGCAATAGCATATGTAAAATAAGAACTCAAGTGAAATCAAGTAGCAAGATATAAATGCACAAATCATAGTAAAGACCACCTTTGTTGTACTTGTGGGACCATGTTCATTATTTGTTTCTTTACTTTTCAGTGTTTTATAATTCTATTATACATGTAGTACAAATGAAAAGCTAGTAAAAGAGCATGACCCATGATAGCTAATTTAACTCATGGGATGCTTTCCTCAGCTATACATGAAACGACTCCAAAAGTGCCCGAAAATGTGTCTTGAAAGCTCCCAGAATCGTAATTTTCATATATCTCAAAATTCGTGCGTGATATCGAAAATCTGACTTCATATTCTTGTTCGGGGGGTCAAATTAAGTGGAGAATAGGTCTAAACCCAATTTAAGAGCAACCGTAGAAAAATTTTAAAATCGCAAAAATGCGATTTCTAATGAGGTTTCCGCGCCCCTAGCGCGCCTCATTTCATTTTGTGTGTAGTTTTTCTTGTTCAATCCAAGGCTTTTGGGTCTTGGGCCAAAGTGTTCCCATTTCTGAAAATATTTATACTTAGACTTATTTTACCCTCATATCATTCAAGGCATTCCCAAATACTCTCTCAAACACTTTGACAATATTTCATCTCCAAATTTCAAGTCCCAAAACTCATCATGATCTTAAGGTTCTCAATCAAGCTTCATGTCTCCATCTCCAATCTTCTTCAAGGAGTCTCCAAAGTCAAGGTATATGGGTTTTTTTTCATTGGATCATTTCACTCATGATGCCCAAGCATCCTTTTACCTAAAATTGCATGATTTAAAGTTGATTTACTCATGGGTCTTACTTATTATGAATTTCACTGCACAGTATGTTGGGTTTTCATGAATTTTTGTTGTTTTAGCATATTTTGAGCTAATGAATATAAGATCTATTGTGAGATCTGATGAAAGGTTTTGATGTATATTGCTTGAGGGAGTTACCAATGTGATGGTTTTACATTGAACTTTCTAGCATGATTACACTCTTGAATTACATGGTTTTACACTAGCACTACATCCCTTGAGAGAAAACCTTCTCTTTACCATCCTTCACCAAAGCTTTCAATTCTAGCAAGGTAGGGTCAAGGTCTTGTTTGGACTTCACCTCTTCAATCAGAGAAGATTTGGACCCATTGGTAACTACCACATCTCCATTTTCAACTCTATTCAGCCTAACTCCCAGCCTAGCTAACCGATGAACTTCTTTAGCCACTTCCTTATTGCCATCATCAATATGAGCTACACTTTCTATGGACACTCTACTTAGAGCATCGACAATTAAATTAGCTTTGTCGGGATGATAGTGCACACTCATGTCATAATACCTAAGGAATTCTAACCACCATCTTTTCCTCAAATTAAGATCTCTTTGTGTGAACACATATTGGAAACTCTTGTGGTTGGTGAATACATATACATGAACCCCATACAAATAATGATGTCATATTTTCAAAGCAAATGCCACGGCCACCAATTAGATCATGGGTGGGATAATTACGTTCATACACCTTTAGTTGTCGAGAAGCATATGTTATTACTTTGCCATTTGCATCACCGCATACCCCAAACCAACCCTTGAAGCATCACAATAAAACACAAACCCTTCTAACCCTTCTGGTAGAGCCAAAATAGGAGTTGATGTAAGCTTGTCTTCCAAAGTTTGAAGACTCCTTTCAAATATATCGGTTCAAACAAATTTTGCCTTCTTTTGTGTCAGTTTTGTGAAATGGTAAGCAATTGAAGAAAAACTATTCACAAATCTCCGGTAGTACCCCACTAAGCCCAAGAAACTCCTAATATCCATTGAAGTCAAGGGCCTAGGCCACTTTCTTATCACTTCCATCTTCTTAGGGTCCACTTTAATTATATAACCCGACACCATATATCGTAGGAATGCAACTTCCTTCAACGTAAATTTAGATTTATCAAATTTAGCAAATAACCTCTCACTCCTCAAAGTTTACAACACTAACTTCAAATGTTTCACATGCTCTTCTTCACTTAAAGAGTAAATCAATATGCCATCTATGAAGACTACCACAATTATTTCAAGGTAGGGTTTAAAGACCCTATTCATGATATCCATAAACATCGTAGGTGCCTTAGTTAAGCCAAATAACATCACCATAAATTCAAAATACCCATACCTAGTTTGAAAGCCATCTTAGGCATATCATACTCCCTCACCCTCATTTGATGGTATCCAGATCGAAAGTGAATCTTAGCAAAATTACTAGCCCCTTTTAGTTGATCAAATAGGTCATCTATCTGTCTTGACCCAAGCCTAGGGCCTACACTTGACACGACGAATGGGAAGCCCGAAGACAACCCAAAGAAGCCTCTTAGCATATCGTATACACATCCTTGGTTGCGGAAGCAAATTAAACAAACATAAGAGTCAAATAAATGAAAAAGGGAAAGGTACTAAACAATTCACAATAAAATCGAGTAAGAAGTGTCAAGCTTCAATAACATAATCAAACAATGATATAATATCCAACGATACCTCTAACATAGATTGAGCAGGGGCCAAGACACTTTATGAGCTCACCCTCTTTTAACACGTATCCAACATAAGAACAAGAACCTATAAAGCATGAATAAGAATAGCTATCACCCTCAAACTTGAGGACTCACCAACTAGATTCTTCATAAGAACCAACTAGCCACGTGTAGAGGAAGGATGATCAAATGGATCTCGGTCCCTACATGGTAATATCGTATAGGCATAAAGTATGTGTTAGTACATTTGAATATACTAAGTATGCGGGATGCAATGAAACAAGAATTATAAGCCATAATGACAAGATGCTTAATCATAATCAATGAACACAAGTGAATATATCATTGTAATCAATATGTAGGATGAAACATGCTTAAGAATAATCATACTTGTATATCTTATTTAACACCATAAAGTAACATGTATGGATCATCCAACTACCTTGTACTAGAGGTTGAGGGATATAGCATAGGTCATAACCCCTTGTAGAAGGTAATGGGTAGTACATGAGGGTAGAGGAGTACCATAGGTCATAACGCCTACATGTAAGCATGAGATTATAAATAGTAAATGAGGGTAGAAAGGTAGCATAGGTCATAATCCCGACATATAAGCATGAGATAATACGACATATTGAATCACACATGAGGGTAAGGCGTACAACATAGTTCATAACTCTAACATCCGAGTACATAACATTGAATCGCATATAAGGGTGACGCGTACCACGTAGTTCATAACCCTTTCATATGAGTATAAGATATTGCATAATATCATCTCATACATGAGGGTAAGGTGTACAATATATTTTATAACCCCTTCTAGTAGGCTTCACAATTCTCAAGAGCATAAAGCTTAGCATAAGAGCTCAATAACTCATCAACAATCGAGACTTGTAAAATAAATCATGCAATAGGTCATAGGAAAACTTGAGAATTCTTGTCAAGATTTTATCAAATACTTGGTGGGTGTGCAATGCTAGTTTAAGATCATGTAATTCAAGAGTGAAATAATGTAAGAAAATTTAATGTAAATCAAACTACCAACTAACCCTCATGTAAGATACCTTGAAATCGATCGTCAAATCTCATAATAGACCATAGTTTCATAGCTCAAAACATACATAGTCTCAATCGACAAAACCAACTCATAGTATAAGCTTAAGATAGGTAGACATGCATATTTAATCAACATTTCATAAAACCCTAACATA
Source organism: Solanum medicagineum (assembly GCA_026153255.1). Lineage (NCBI taxonomy): Eukaryota > Viridiplantae > Streptophyta > Magnoliopsida > Solanales > Solanaceae > Solanum > Solanum medicagineum. The sequence continues at coordinate 7,707,962 of JAPFFP010000012.1, read as the reverse complement.
TTTCATGCTTATAATCCATAATAAAAGATACCCATAGATAATACATCATGAAAACATGCAATTTTCTTAAGATAGGAAGATTGGGCACCATGGGTGAAAGGACCTAATGGTTGAAACCCACATACCTTAAACTTGTGTTTTCTTGATGTATTCTTGAAGCTTGAATGGAGTTCTTAGATCCAAAATTAATCTTAAGTATCTTGAATTTGGAATAAATATTTTGTTAAGTGTTAGAGAGGGTTTTGAGAGTGTCTTGAATGATATAGAGTTGAAAAATGGCTAAGTATAGGTGTTTTTCCTCATAAGAAGGCCTGGTGCCAGGACCCCTATGTGTTAGGCCGAAACTAAAAAATGAAGGAATTGATAAGACTGCTCACAACGGGTTCGTGTCGCGGAGCCAACGCGAATGCTCTCTGGAAATTGCAATATTGGTAAAAATGAAATTTCACTACGGGTCATCTAAAATTGGGGTTATACCCATCTTCCACTCGATTTTACCCCCTGATCACAAATATGAAGTCAAATTTTTCATATCAAACCTAAATTGTGAGATATATGAAAAGTTAAGATTATGGGCATTTCTGAGGTACATTTTTGGGGCGTTTTTGGGGCGCTTCTGTCACGCCCAAAGTCCCATCAAGGCGGACTGGCACCTGTTGCCAATATGGATCGAGAGAACCAACTTATATTTGTGCTCTTTCTATACATATTATGAGGGATTTCTACTTTCAACATGCCTTTAAAAAAGTAGACAGTGATAACAAGCCAAATGGAAATGCATATGGCTAGGCCATTAAGGCCATGATGTCTAATGTACGAGACATGACCACACTTTAATTTACATCATCTACAGAGCCTCTAGATAAGGAAAAGTATCTTATAAGGGTCGGAACAGACCTCACCTCGGCTAACTATACTATACAAAAAAGATATAAGCTCTAGACACACAAAGCTCCGAAGCAACCTGGAGCTTGGTAACAGCAACTGGATATCCTGTACTCCAACTGGGGAGATCTACTAGCACCTGTACCTGCAACATGAAATGCAGGTCCCTAGTAAGGGATGTCAGTACGAGATAATGTACTGAATATGTAAGGCAGGAAATACTATATATGAAGTAACAACTCAAATGAAACTATGCACTAGTGTAGGATAAGGGACCATCCCTTAGTTATACTGTGGGATCATGTACTTTATCTTCTTTTTATTACTTTAACTTTACTGTATAATCTATGCACAATATGTAATACAAATGATAAACTGATCAGTGGTAAATCTATATCGGGATCGGCCCTAGCTAGGCTGTTCCTTTAACCCCTTGGGCTACCCCCCATGATAGGATCGACCCTGGCTAGGTGATTCTTCCACCCCTCGGGTTACCACCTATCAATAAGCAATATACTTTATCTTTCAATTACTTTTGAGATGATTCTTTTGGTGGTCATAATATTGGAGCTGTAGGACTATAGATACAACATATGACACGTAAATAATTACAAAAGACAACACATAATGAAAGGAGTAAGCTACACAAATAATGAAATGCATAGGAGGTAGAACAACACATGAACTTTATTTTGTAGAACGAACTTGTGTATCTTGGTATCGAAGTATGTATGCAGATTTAAAGGTGACTATGTATGGGAGCATATGAACAAGTGAAAGAGTTGAGACATGGTTAATAGTTGTGTCGGAGTTGGTAAGTGCCTTTATGTGCCAAGGAAGGATCTATATTTCATGCCAAATAATACGAAATCAAGTAGCCTTACATACCTCGTTGTACGACCTCGCTATTACCTCGAGATAACCTTTCCTTCCTCCAAATATTTATCTACAACATAGTAGGTGATACAACTAGCATTAGGAGCCAATAGATACATCTTGGTAGCCCAATCTCATAAAAAACAACATACGGGCAGCAACTGTATAATTGTAAACCCGAGCGTACTCTTTCAACCTTTCCGCCCCTAATTGTATTTTCTAATACACATTCTCATATACATATCATGTGTAGACTGTTTTAGTCCATAACAGTCTTACAACAGCCCACAAAGCACAACACACAATAATTATACGCAACATACAAATAGACATTTTGACGTCGACAATCCCGAACCTGTTTCAACTTTACCCAAACTATACTGAACACATATATACATTAAAACAGCCTTAAATAGTCTTATAACAGTACCAAAGCATTCATGAAGGGCGTGAGAGAGTAGCCTTCCATCCATCATCCCACAAGTTCTTACAAAGAACACAATTATGATATCCTATAAGAACTCACTTTTGCAGACTGAAAAAGTGGTGTAGCAGCCTTTATACATCATTAAAGAACCAATTTTCATTAAGAATAGTAGTCTCCCTTCAAAATCAATCCAAAGAAAAAGATAAAATCTTCCAAATAAACAAGAAAAAATGTATAACAATCGTGGAACACATACTGTCCAAAATTTTCAGCATATACCTAACCAACATAGTCTCTTGCTTTTCATGAAGAAACCTTATGAAATACACAAATATAATCACTTACCTTTAACTTCAAGGTGTAGGAAATTCAAGGTGTAGGGCTTCTCCAAGAACCCTAAAAGTCTCTTGTGGCTTCTTGTAAAGTCAAGAAAGAGTTGAGAGAAAACTTGGAAGACAATCTAATTTTTTGTTGGTTCAAGTTAGAATGGCTTATGGGAACTATTTTAAACCATTTTTAAAGGGTGACTTTGGCCGAGCTACTAAGCCATTTCTAGCCTTACTTTACTAATTTGGTGATGCATCTTCTTTCCCCTTTCACTTGGGCCTTATTTGGTTCAAATTGGTTCGGCCTTGGCTGCCCATTTTCCCCCGTTTCTCTTAGTTAGTTTTGGGCCCAAGTTATCAAAGAAATTGCGATGTCTTTAGGCTCTTTAATATCCTTCTTGTGCTAAAAACATAGTCCATTTATGATGCTAAAACATGGGCTAACGTTATACCCTTAACACGGACTTTATTCATAATCGGACTTGGACGAATTCGACGTCGGGCCTCGTCTCCGTTTAGCTAGCAAATTTAAGCTAAGCAAGTAGGTGACTCACCTACTAGCTTACTAAGTCCTAGAAGTACCTCATTTCTCTCACTTCATTTAAAGTCGTAATCTCCTCCATTTGACTTAAAACTTATTTGCACTCGACCCTCTTCAGCATTAGACATACATATCGTCCTCTAGTTCGAGATTCAAGCACTTTTAAAAATGGGTGCTAATTAGACGAAACCATATCATGTTTCATTTGCATAGTACTAGTATTGTAAGATATGGGGTTACATCCTCCCCCCTTAGGAACATTAGTCCTCGAATGTTAGCACAATTGGATAGCTTAACCAAGTGTAAACTTTACTTACAGAAACTTTTGACAACACACTAAGTATCCAATCACACGTACCTATTAGTGTCCCAATTTTTCATGTTGGACTCCCTCTTTAGCTTCAAATAAGTAAGGGTATTTTGCTTTCATCGTGTCCTCGGCCTCCTATGTTATTTCTTCTGCTTGCTGGTTTCTCCAAAGTACTTTCAGTGAAGCTATTTCTTTATTTCTTAGCTTCTTAACTTGATGATCTAAAATACCAATAGGTACCTCTTCATATGTGAGATCTTCTGTAACCTGCACGTCTTCAATAGGAGTGATACGGGATGGGTCACCTATGCATTTTTGAAACATTAAAACATGAAAAACTAGATGAACCATTGAAAGCTCTTGGGGTAGCTCTAGTTCATATGTAACCTGTCTGAACCTCTTAATAATCTAATATGGCCCTATGTAACGTGGGCTCAGTTTTCCTTCTTACCAAATCTCATAACCCCTTTTATTGGAGGCACCTTTAAAAATACCTAATTCCCTACTGAGAATTCCAGTCCTCTCCTTCTAGCATCCGCATATGGTTTGTGAAGAATTTGGGCTGTGTCTAGCCGTTGCTGGATTACCTTAAATTTTTTCATGGCTTACTGTACTAGATCTGGCCCAAGCAAGATGGTTTCACCCACTTCAAACCATCCAATTGGCAACCTACATTTCCTTCCATACAAAGCTTCATAAAGTGCCATCTTGATATTTGAGTGTAGCTATTATTATAAGCAAATTCAACAAGTGGCAAATGGTCCACCCAACTACCTTTAAAGTCTAATGCACAAGCTTGCAACATATCTTCAAGTGTCTGAATGG
>JAPFFP010000012.1:7679650-7703672 GCA_026153255.1 Solanum medicagineum | reverse complement strand
AATGAAAGGAGTAGGTTACACAAATAATGAAATGCATAGGAGGTAGAACAACATATGAACTTTATTTAGTAGAACGAGCTCGTGTATCTTGGTATCCAAGTATGTATGCTGGTTTGGAAGTGACTATGTATGGGAGCATATAAATATGTGAAAGAGTAGAGACATGGTTGTTTGTTATGTCAAAGTAGATAAGAGCCTCTATGTACCAAGGAAGAACCTAGGTTTCATGCCAAGTAATACAAAATCGAGTAGCCTTACATATCTCGTTGTATGACCTCGTCATTACCTCGAGATAAGCTTCCCTTCCTCCAAATATTTATCTAAAACATAGTTAGTGATTAAACTAGCATTAGCAGCCAATAGATGCATCTTGGCAGCTCAATCTCATAAGAAAGCAACAGACGGGCAGCAAGCGGACAATTATAAACCCGAGCGTATTCTTTTAACCTTTCCGCCCCTAATCATATTTTCTAGTACACATTCTCATATACATATCATGTACATCCTGTTCTAGTGCCATAAAAATCTTACAACAGCCCACAAAGCACAACATATAACAATTCTACGCAACATACAATTAGGCGGCATAATGTTACATCCCTTCGTTACATTTTGACATCGACAATTCCAAACTTGTTCCAACTTTAACCAAACTGTTCCCACCCTATATACACATAAAACCAGTCGTAATATAGTTCAAAAGCAGTCCAAAAAATAGGTGGAGGACGTGAGACCATAGTCCTCAATCAATCAACCCACAAGTTCCTATTACGAGCACAATTAAGATATCACACAAGAACTCACTTTCGTGGACTGTAAAAATGGTGCAGCAGCCTTTATACATTTATATAGAACCAATAATCACTAAGAACATTAGCCTTCCCTCATAATCAATCCAACTAAAAAGAGAAAAACTTCCAAATAACCATGAAAAATGTACAGCTTCTTTTGGAACACATGTTGTCCAACAATTTCAGCACGCATAACTAGCATATATTTCTTGTTTTTCATGGGATAAGTATAATAAATACATGGATATTTCCACTTAACTTAGCTTTCAATATTCAGGTTTCCTTCAAGGACCTTAGAGGGTTGTATTGGCTACCTTGTGAAGTTAAGCAGAGAGAAAACAAAAGTCTTTAGGAAAGCCGAAAAATTATTTCAAGTGAAATGACTTAAGGGGATGTTTTGAGCCCTTTTTAAAGGGACTCTTCAGCCAAATTTCTCTTGAGTTTTTGACCACATATTACCACCTATTAATAAGCTAGTGAGGCAGCAGCTTGGTCCTCATACGCGGGCCTAAATGGGTCTCAAAGCTGATGGGCCTTGGCTGCCCATTCTCCTAATTCCTCTTCACTTAGTTTGGGCCCAATTAGTCAAGTGGGTTGTGATGTACTTGGGACCTTTTAGTATTCATCTTGGGCTGTAAGAACTGTCCATTTACGATGGTGAAACACGGGCTAAATTTGCACTCTTAACACAGACTTTATTCATAATCGAAATTGGACAAATTCGACGTCGAACCTTGTCTCCGTTTAGCTAGCAAATTTAAGCTAAACAAGTAGGTGACTCACCTGCTAGCTTACTAAGTCCTACAAGCACCCTACTTCTTTCATTTTATTTAAAGTCGTGATCTCCTCCATTTGACTTAAAACTTATTTACACTCAACCCACTTCAGCGTTAGACATACATATCGCCCTCCAATTTGAGATTCAAGCACTTTTAAGAATGGGCGCTAATTTGACCAAACCATGTCATGTTTCATTTGCATAGTACTAGTATTGTAAGATGTGGGGTGTTATATAGACATCCTAACTAGCCTTCCAGAGTGTAGCATGTATTCACCAGGTAGAACCATGACACAAATACCAGGTAACCCAGTACAATGATCAACAATTCAATGGATAAGTATAGCCAGGAATCCGGATAATAATATAAGCCAACTGACATTGTAACAAGTTCCCAAGACAAAATGATAGGCAGACCAGCTGTTAAACGCAATTAATATCCCAACCAACAAGGGACAGCCCAACAGAAACACCGGGTATAGTACTCATCTCATAATCAGGATCACAATTCAATCACCAGAGAATCATAAATATGGTACATCGATAGATCAGAATCGTAACAATAGAATCATCACCATAGAGTCACATGGTACAGCTCCGACTATACTGACAGTGAGCCTCTCAAATATTACATAACATCATTACAAGAACACCCATATAGGTAAACAAGTATAGAAGTAGACATACGTATCAATCATAGGGCATAGGTTCACATTTTGCCTTTAGTAGGACACAATCATAACATAAGAAATAGTAACCAAAATCATACCAGGTATAACATATTTATCAGTATCAAAAAGCCTAGCAGATCAAACCAGCAATTAAACAGTCACATGTATGTCTACATATAGCATCAACGCTCAACTTACCTCAGTCGCACCCTATCATACCTTTACAATCTTTATTAATTGCATTCACAGTTGTATCATAGGTATGCCGACAAACAAGGCTATCAGAATCATATATATATCCGAACTAGTCCACAGTGCAGCACATACTCAACTATTCGCCATATGAACCATTATAGTTCAGCAGCACCAAGTTACACACTCGTATAGACCAAAGTCAAGCTCAGTATACATACCTATTGCATGGCATCCAGCCCTTGTCTAGCCTTTACTAGGCCCTTTCGTAATCTAATAGTGTCAGAACTCAGCTAATACAGTAGCTACAGCTAATACAATCCTCAATACAACAGTTACTGTCTCACATCATTATATATAGCACCTATCTAATATAACCAGCCATAAGTAATTTATACTTAGCCAAATCAGTACTTAGCCAAATCGGCTCATATACAACACACTCACACATTTCAGCTCAAACATCTAAATATTTCAACTCATTCTAAGGGGTTAAAGAAGTCTAGTCTACCTGGAAAGCAATTCCTCTCACTCCTGCTCAGTCTGCTTAAGCTTTCTCCTTCTTGATCGCTTCCAGACACTGCTCATCTGTCAAACCATAAATCATATGGTCATTATGGTTGATTTGGCTGTAAATTCTCTAGAATCAGGGAAAACTGCATCAATTACTACTAAAATGGAGAAAAATAGGGCCCACGCTCAAAATCTCAAACTAATCCCTACAAAATGATCCTCAGGGCACCTTGAATTCATAGCCAGAAATTTGACTCAAAATAAATCCCAGAACAAGAAGAAATAGCTTTCAAAAAATGAAATTACATTTCTTATCGAAGACATTTTTTACATAATTTGTATCAAAATCTACAAAAATACAGCCAAATTATCATGATCCAAGCATACCAAAACTTTCCTCTCAGAAAATAAAATAACTTAGACATAAATTTTACTTAATTTCATGACTAAGATATTGCAATGTAAAGTTTTCACTCATTTTCGATATATACTCAACAGAAAAATAGTTATTTTACCTTGAAATACATGATAAAATTGAAATCTAACACTTCCATGGCGTTCCTTGCGAAAGTCCGTACAACATAGCCTTTTGAATTATTCAAGTCAAACTAAAAATAAGCTTGGAATCACAGTGCAAAGTTGAGAGGAAATATATGTAATTTCCCAAGAAAGCTGTATAATATATGCTGGGTAGCTGACATATCACTCCCACGTGGAAGCATCAGACTGCACCATGTGGCAGCCTTAGAGCTTAACACACTGTCCCCCCACTTCCTTAATCTTTCACTTCATTTTCTCACTGTTTCAAGCTAGTTCGTACTCCCATTTTTGCAAATGAACTATGCAACTCTAATAATTTTGACGTTCCAAATCCAATGGCTCAGATGAAATTTCCTCCAGAGATCGTTATGATCTATAAATCCCACTTACTTATATGCAATTTTAATGGAAAGCCATTGGGGGGGGGGGGGGCAAATCGCATCCGAAAGTCCCTGGTATAAAATGAAGGGGCTTCCTAGACCAAACTCGACGTTTTGGAGCTAACCGAGCTATCAAAATTCTCATATGGGGCATCGTTCCCAAGGGAATTGATTAAGTCAACTATTAATCGATTTCTGCGACTAAGTTTGCAGGATGTAATATAACTGCATCGAACATGCTCCTAACCTAATTTGGTCATTTCAGAACTAATGGAACCGTCAGAATTTCATTCCAAGGCCGTTTACTAGGACTTTACTAGAAAACTCATTTTTACAATTATAACTTTTCAATTAGCTCAAAACCTGCATAAATCATGAATAGACCATCCAATAATCATGCCAACATTCTCAACAAGTCAATAATGGCCCGAGGCGGTGATACCTATGCTCAAATAAAAAATATACTGTAGAAACATAGAAATGACCCAGAGGATCGTTACAGAAAGTTAGTAGTTAAAGGAAGATAAATGAAAAAGTTAAAAGGATTTTCGAAAAGTTAAAAGTTAAAAAGGAAAATAAAGTCTTTGTCTTTGGTAAAGTAAAAAGTTCTATCATATGGAGTTCGCATGTGTTTTACAACTAGTTGACGTTAGTTGGTCAAGCGTGCGATAGGCAAACATGGTCTAGGAAATTACGAAATAATGAGTTCAAGGATGTAATAGGACCTTAATGAAGTTAAAGTGTATCTCTAGAATTTTGATCATAGTTGAGGGGGATACTTGTGTATTTTCCTATTAACCAAACTTTACAGTTAACAATGATTCCTTAAAAGAAATTAATTTTAAATATTAAAATATATCACTCATTTGGTGTTTCTAAGCAACGTTTTAATGATAAATTTATAATTTTTTCTTTGTATTACTCATTACACATATTTTTACATAGAATTTTTATTGTTCTAATAGATCTATAAAAATTTTAGAACAAAAAAATTGTCATTGAACACAGGACACAAGTGCAATGCACATGTCCAAAAGCTAGCATTTATTAAAAAAGAAAAGACAATTAAAATTTGGAGTCTAAAATAATTCTTACATATTTATTTGGTTGTAAATTATTTCATTAAGAGTAAAAGAGAACTTTTAAAGTTACTTCCCCCATTTCTTTTTAGTTGTCATGTTGCGAGTCAATTTGAATAATTTCTAAAGCTAAATTAGACTAAATTAATTTGATATTGTAAAATTAAAAATTAGATATTCAAAAAACTATATGAAAAATATTATTAATTACAACTTTTTTCATATCATTATGATGAAAAAAACAGATATCTTAAAATATTATTTAAAGTTTGTATAGTTTGACTCTAAAAATAGAAACTATGATAATTAAAAGGAAAAATTATATATATATATATATACACAAAAAAAGTAAAAAGTTTACAAAAAAAATAGTCCATGTTTTATTTACATAAAAAGTAACCCAAAAAATCAGTGAAATTATGCATGACTATACAATAGATTTTGTCAAAAGTTATATAAAGTATACACTACTATACTATGTATATTACTTATATGTGAGTTATACACTAAATATACATCATGATACATAAATATACACTGACTATACAGTACAACGAGGGCTAATTTTTTAACTTTAGTGTCTCTCGGTGTAATTTGCTCTAATTAAAATGAGATGGAAAAATACTTATTTTTAATTATAGTAAGATTACATTCTTTTGAAATGAATCGAACAAAAGTCAAGTAATGGAGTAATGTTTTTACTTTTTAACTTTAGCAGGTCAAGATTGCGGGCCAACTACACATAAATCATGGTGAAGTAGACAAATTTGTAAGGGTTTCGTTTTCCACCTTCAATTAAATATTTGTTAAGAAAACAAAAATACACATCGAACAAGGAAACAAGAAAGACAAGTCCTTTAAAATAACAAAGCTAAAGTAATATCCATCGTAATCTATAAATAGAATGAATATTGGTCTTAAGTATTGGCACCAAAAAGAAGATGGATATTCTAGCGATATATCCAATCTCCGTAATCGCAACATTTCCTTCTTTTTTTCTGTCTTTTCTTGTAGTGATAGTTTTCTTCATGCGCAAACTGGGAGAAAAGCGTAAAGGGAAAAAGAGATACCATCCAGTTGTGGACTCTACAACTAATCAGCTTATAAACTTTCATCGTATCCATGATCACATGGCAGATCTTGCTGCAAAATACAAGACTTATCGACTTGAGAGCCCATTTCGGAGAGAGATTTACACTTCCGATCCAGCTAACATTGAGTACATTCTAAAGACCAATTTCGACAACTATGGAAAGGTTACATATCCACACACACACACATATAGTTAAAAAGAATAGTACTTTCTCTGTCGAATATCATCTTACTCTGATTGGAAATCATTTACCTTTAAAATTCACTTTTTACCCTTGATTATCAGTCACACAAATATCTAAAAATAATTTCAGACCATAAGTCTTTCTTTTTTCTCTTAAACATCGTGTCAAGTCAAAGAATGCCACATAAAATGAAACGGAGGGAGTATAATATAATTAAATTCTCGAAATTCAAACTGTGTCCCATGAGGAGCACGAGAAATATGGATTGATTTTTTCAAAAAAAAAAAAATGTGCAGGGAGATTACCATCATGAGATTCTCAAAGACTTCTATGGAGATGGTATGTTTACTGTGGACGGTGAGAAATGGAAGGAGCAGAGAAAAGTTTCTAGCCCGGAGTTCTCAAAAAGGGTTATAAGGGAAGTTAACAGTGTCATCTTCTGCAAAAATGCAGTGAAGCTTGCTAACATCTTAGATGAATCCGCAAATTCAAAATCCACAGTAGATATTCAAGTGAGCTGTGTTAAATAAATCACATCTTTTACGTCATTCTAACTACTTAACCATCATACATATACATATGTTAATTTTGTAGGATTTGCTTCTGAAGTCAAGTTTGGATTCAGTATTTCAAGTTGCTTTTGGGATTGAACTAGACAGTGTATGTGGTTCATGTGAGGAAGGGGCTAACAGATTCATCAAAGCACTTGATGACGCGAGTGAGATGAGTCTTTTGCGATACATTGATTTTTTCTGGAAGATCAAAAAGGCATTAAATATTGGATCCGAAGTAAAGTTGAGGAAAAGTCTGGAAATCGTAGATGAGTACATGTATAAGCTTATCCACAGCAAAGCTCAACAGCTTTCACAACATCGCGATTCTGCAGTAAGTCCTAATCCATTGATATCTTTTCCTCTTTTTACACAATCAAGTGATCGATCGTCTATTTAATTTCAAAGGAGAAAGCAGAAAATATTTTGTCAAGGTTCTGGCATTACTCTTCGACGAATCCAAAGTACTTGAGAGATATACTGATAAACTTCATGGGTGGTGGTAAAGACACAACAGGAACGACGCTGTCCTGGTTTATTTTAATGTTGTGCAGGTATCCCGTTATCCAGGAAAAGTTGGCTGAAGAAATCAAAGAAGCAACAAATATGAAAGGAGGCTGTAGAACAATTTCAGATTTTGCGGCCAATCTTAAAGAAGAAGCGTTAGATAAGATGAATTATCTTCATGCGGTGCTTTCCGAGACTATAAGACTTTATCCAGCCATTCCAGTGGTAAACATATATATAAACTTGTTTCATATATTAACCATGAGGAAGGTACAAAAACGTCTTTACCATGTTACAAAAAAAAAAAAAAAAGGACAAGTAAATTTCTATATAATGCATCCTTTAACGTACTTTGACTTTACGGAATTGAAGAAAATAAAAAAAAAATTTCAATTTTGTAGTCCTAATTAAAGTTGTGTTACATGTACCAAAATATTCTTTAATTTTATGGCCTGTGTAGAAAGTTGAAATTGAAATGTTGCCAAAAAGGAAAAAATAATGGATTTTTCTAAACAGACCAAAAAGTAAGTCATTTTTTTAAAAATAAATGGAGTATTAATCTTTCTTCATTGTTACTTGTCAATTATTTTAATAATAGGTTTTCATTTTTTCTTGTCACCTCTCACATTTCCAAAAGACAATTATCTTTTTGCATGGTTTATCTTTAATGTTAATTGCTTATTTCCAAATCATTGTCCATAAGCTATTACTCTTTCTTCATTTTCACTTGTTCATTATTTTAATAATAGATTTTCATTTTTTCTGGTCACCTCTGACATTTCCAAAAGACATAATTATCTTTTTTCATGTTTTATCTTTAATGTTAATTGCTTATTTCCAAATTATTTTCCATGAGCTACTATTAAACATCAATTAATAGTAGGGTTGTTGTGATAAAACTGTCAGATCAATTATAATTTTCTTAATGAGAGTGCAAGTAAAAGTGAACAAAGAGACGACAACCGCAAATAGTTTGATCAGTTTATATTGATTTTACACTATCAATAGATATTGCTCCGTAGGTCTCCAATGATACTTTTCATTTTATAGATTTAAACTATGTGAATTATGATTCACATTTTTAAAACATATTCCATCATATTGACATAAAAGACATAAGCCGGACAATATATATATATATTTACTCAGACGATCTTTTATTTGTGGACCCAATTCATTCTCCCTTTTTCATCCCAAAGAGGGCATAAAATTTAATACTTGTAACTTATATTCTTATTTCCAAGTCTCCTACTATTTCCAACGTGGAGTTTACAATTTCATGAATACAGAATGCCAAATTATGCCTTCAAGATGATGTATTTCCAGATGGATTTAATGTGAAGAAAGGGGATATGGTGGCATACCCACCCTACGCGATGGGTAGGATGAAATACTTATGGGGTGACGATGCTGAAGAATTCAAGCCAGAGAGATGGCTCGATGAGAATGGCTCCTTCAAGCAAGAAAGCCCCTTCAAATTTACTGCCTTCCAGGTCAATTTACACAGAAATTATAAACATCATATTGAATATTATTGGCAACTTGAACACTCGTTTAATATAATAAACATCATATTGACTATTATTGGCAACTTGAACACTCGTTTAATATAATCTTAATTGAACATGTGATGTGAAATACAGGCTGGGCCAAGGATATGTATTGGAAAGGAATTTGCATACAGGAACATGAAGATCACTGCTGCAATTTTGATTCAATTTTTTGTATTCAAGCTGAGTGATGAGTCAAAGCCTGTGACCTACAAAACCATGCTCCAACTTCATATAGATGGAGGCTTACATGTTCGTGCCTTCCGTAGAATCAACCACTACTAGAACTCGAAACAGAATAAATGGACTTCTACATATGTATTTTTTTTTCTATTTACGCCTGTTTGGATCATTCTGCACTACCACACCGCAGCTGTATAAAAAATAATACTCCCTCTATTTTAATTAGTTGTTTTTTTCAACTTCGTACGAGTTTGATAAAAGAAGAAAGACTTTTGAATATAGTGATCTTAAAATAAAGATTTATTAAATGAATCAAAAGAACATGCTTAACTTTGTACTTGTTGGTTGATGATTACTTCTATCTTTCGTAGCATTTCCTCTTGTATGAGAATAAAATCATCATAGGACACATAAATAGCTCACTACACTTGCTGCAAAAAAAAAAAAATTAAACCAGATGAATGAAATTGTGTTATTAGAATTATCTACATTGCTCAGATTTGAAGTGGTGAAGTTGGTTAAATCTAACTGTTGTAGGGAGTGGTCATTTCTCCCTTGAGCAAGAAGCTTTTTCAATATACATCTTGTGTTCCTAACATTCTGCAGTCATATCTGTTCTAATCATAGAACTTAGTTCACTGGAGTGATACCTATAGTCATCTTTTCAATTGGTATCAGAGTGGGTTTTTTCTGTTGCAGGCTGACTACCTCGAAAAGGATCATCTCTCAAGAAGAAGCCTCTCAAACTAGACCCCCCATGTTCAATGGAAACTACTATGGATGGTGGAAGAACCGCATGATGGAGCATCTTATTGGTGAAATTCCAGATCTCTGGAATGTAATCCCTGACGGACGGACTATACCTATGAAGAATGGCACAGAACCAAACTCTCGAGTCCCCAAGGAACACATTAAATGGGATACCTCTAATAATTCCATCCAAAATAATGACAAGGCTAAGAAGAATTTGATTTGTGGTATTGGCCCCAACAAGTATAATAGAGTCTCTGCCTTTCAGGATGCCAAGGCAATCTGGGATACCCTGCAGATTGCACACGAAGGAACCACTCAATCAAGAAGGCTAAGATCGATAATCCTAACAAACTGTATGAACTCTTCAGAATGGTGAAAGGAGAAAGCATCCCGGATATGCACACCAGGTTCAGTGCTATAGTGAATGAAATTTACTCACTTGGAGAGTTGATCCCAATCGAGAAAGCCATAAGGAAGGTTTTAAGCATCCTGCCTAAACCTTGGGAAAGTAAAGTAAAAGTCATCACTGAGGCCAGAGATCAGGATGTGTTGACTATGAATCAGCTGATTAGAAATCTCCTAATGTATGAACTAAAGAAAAATCAAGAGACGGAGTTGAATGGCAAATGCAAAGAGAAGAATCTGGTCCACAAGGCTACAGAAAAGGAAGACTATGAAGAGTAGAACATTTCCCTACTAACCAAACGCATTCAGAGATTGTTAAGGAAAGGCCAAGGCAACTAGAAGAGGAGCCTAATGGAATACAGATAAGAATCTTAGAGAGCAACTGTGCCATAAATCTAGAAGCCCAGACCACTTTTATCAAGTTATGTCCCCTGAGCGCCCTGGAGTATAAAAAGAATAATTCGGAGAAAGTCAGGGAGCCCAAGAATGATCAGTTCATTCTAAACGACAGAAAAATGACAAATCAGGAGGTTGATCTCTCAGTCAAAAGGGAACTCGTGGCCATTGGAAACACCTTTGGTGATGAGTAGATGGAGAGGCTCTAGAAAACCAGTCATTCATGACTATTGAGGGACCTAAGAAATATGACTTTCTTGCACTAATGGCAATGGATGAATCTGATGATGAGTACCACGGGAGTAAGTCTGAACACAAGTCAGGGTTCAATTAAAGGACTGTGACTATAGAATAGGGTGTTACAATGAGGATGTGGCTAGTAAATAAAGACACCTCCCTGCATGAAAACAAGGTAAGTTTTGAACATTTTAAAAAAGAACATGAATAATTATTCCAAGAAAAAGCTTGAATAATGTCTATCTATCCATTAGTGACACCCAGGAAAATCTTCTAGAAGAATACGCCCACCTAAAAACCAAGAACGTCAATCTTGAACTGTTAACAGTAAGCTCTAAAAGGAGATTGACAGTCTCAATTCTTCTAGAAAAGAGAAAAGTATCATGAATAATGTTCACCTAGCACTAGAACAAAAGGCTAAAAACTAGGGAATGAGCTAATGAATTTATCTAAAAGAAACGATACTCTTCTCAAAGAACATGAATAGAGTAAAGCTAAGCTAGAACAGACTATGAAGTGGATCAAGTCTGCCTCAATGCTTGAGGACATGTAACTAGGTCAGTCAACCACCAAGTACAGGATTGGATTCAATATAAGTGAGCCTAAATGAATCTAGGATGATACTTGAATCCTTTGTACTTTGTGTGGCAAGTTAGGTCATATTAAAGATAGGTGTGACAAGAATGCTAGAGATATTAAAAGTAACCTCACTTATCTAACTAGGACCCATGGGAGAAAGCTGAAAAAGTTTGGTCCTCCCAAAAGGAACCTATCTAGTTGGGAAAGAAGAGACTTAATACACCCATTCTATAATCAAAAGGGATCCGAGTGGATCTGGGTTCCCAAAGCTAATCCCTGTTAATCTGCGCAGGAACCAGTAGAAGGAACGCTGAAGTAATAGTACCTAGATAGTGCATGCTCTAGACACATGACTAGAGACAAGTGAAATTTCCTTCCACTGAATGACTTCCAAAGCGGAAACATTGGCTTTGGAAATGGGAAGCAAGAGAAATAAAAGAAATTGGGAAGCTGAGAAGCTCACAATCCCAATGCATTGAAATGTGTACTATGTTGTGGGAAAACAACACAACCTGCTGAGTGTCTCTCAAATGTGTGACAAAAGAAATGATGTACTCTTTATAGTCTTTGAGAGAAAGTGACCAACTCGGTCTCTAAGAGGCTAGTTCTAAGGGGAAAAAGATATAAGAATGTGTACAAAGTTGATATAAAAGGGTCAGAAAAGCCTGTGGTAAAATGTCTTAGTGCCATGAGCAATGAATCAATTTTGTGGCACAAAAGGTTAGGATATAAAAGCTTTTTAACAATAAACAATCTGATATCTAAAGAATTGGTTCTTGGATTACCCTATGGAAAGGTCAAGGAGGACAAGTGTGTGGCACCTGTGCACAAGGAAAACAGGTCAAAAGCAGCTTTCAGCCAGTTAGGATGGTAACTACACACAGACCCTTGGAACTAATTCACATGGATCTCTGTGGTCCAATATGTGTTCACAGTAGAGGAGGCAACATGTATATTTTTGTACTTGTCGATGACTACTCTAGATTTACTTGGACATTCTTCCCATAATCTAAGGAAGAAACATTTGATGTGTTCACTATCTTTGCTAAGACGGCTCAAAGGAATTTAAAATGTGATCTAATGAGTTTAAGATCTAATCATGACATTGAATTTGAGAACTCAAAATTCGTGAAGTTTTGCTAAAAAAATGGGGTAGTTCACAACTTCTCAATGCCCAGGATGCCATAGCAAAATGGTGTGGTGGAATGAAAAAATAGATCTGTGGAAGATATGGCCAGAACCATGCTAATTGCTAGTAATCTTCCACAGAGCTATTGGGATGAGGCAGTAAACACTGGTTGCTACCTTATAAATAGATGCATGATCAGACCCATTATGAACAAAATGCCCTACGAATTACTTAAAGGTAGAAAACCTAACCTAGCTCATCTCAGATCCTTTGGATGTGTATGTTATGTGCACAATAATGGAAAGGATGCCTTAGGGTAGTTCGATGCCAAAAGTGACGAGGGAATCTTCCTAGGATACTCCTCTCAAAGAAATGCATCTAAAGTATTTAATAAGAGAACTAAATGTGTTGAAGAAAGTACACGTGTTATACTTGATGAGGCCAACTCCATGGCTGAGAAAGTTTTGTAGGAACAGGTACATGAACAAGGAATGATAAATCACAGGAAAGACACAGATGATGATGAGGGAGACATAAGTCCTACTACCCCTCCCATCTAACAGCAACCTCCCCCTGCACAGATGATGATGAAGGAGACATAAGTCCTACTACCCCTCCCATCTAGCAGCAACCTCCCCCTGCACAAACTCCTGATATAGCAATTAGGAGTAAAGAATCCAGGCCAGGGACTTCTTGTGAGGCGGAACCATCAATGGTGACCTATGGTGACATAGTAACAGATGACCAAGGTTATAACTGGAAACACAAGAGCTCACTCCCTGGAAAATTTTCTCACTCCCCTAGATTGAGGAATAACTACCAGATCAAGGCTCAAGAACATGTGTTCCTTCTTCCTCTATGTGTCCCTTGTTAAGCCAAAAAATATCAAATATGCTCTACTGGATGATGAATGGATCTCCACAATGAAAGAAAACTTATTCAGTTTGAGCATAGCAAAGTTTGGCACTTGGTTCCCCTTTCTCAACACCTACTATCATTGGTACAAAATAGGTATTTTTGAAAAAATTAGATGAGCATGGCGTTGTCACCCAAAATAAAACCAAACTAATGGTTTAGGGTTACAACCAAGAAGAAGCGATTGACTGTGACGAGAATTTTGCTCCTGTTACAAGAATTGAGGCCATACAGATGTTGATTACGGTTGCAACTCACATGGAGTTCAAACTATATTGATGGATATAAAAAGTGCCTTCTTAAATGGTTATCTTTAAGAGGAAGTATACATGAAGTAACCTCCGAAATAAGAAGATCATGAGCATCAAGACTATGTGTACAAGCTGGACAAAGCCTTGTACGAACTGAAGAAGACACCCAGAGCCTGGTATAACCGGCTGTCAAGTTTCCTTCTAAGTCATGGATATCTTAAAGGTAAGATAGATAACACACTATTCCTCAAATAGAATGGAAAACATGTACTCATAGTCCACATTAACATTGATGACATCATTTTTGGTGGAACTGATGAAACCCTTAAAGCAGAGTTTGCAAAACTTATGTGAATTTGAGATGAGTATGATGGTAACCTGACCTTCTTCTTAGGACTCCAAATTTATCAGACAAAAGATGGAACACCCATACATCATCAGAAGTACATTAAAGAACTACTCATGAAGTATGGAATGCAGGATGTCAAGAATAGAGCCACTCCCATGGCAGCCATAACTAAGTTGGAAGCAGATGAATCAGGCATTGGTATGGATGAGACCAAGTATTGGGGATGATTGAATCGCTATTATATCTCACTGCTAGCAATCCTAATATAGTATTCAATATGTGGATGTGTGCTCATTTTCAATATAAACCCAAAGAGACTCACCTGAAAGTCATCAAGAGAATCTTGAGATACCTCAGGGGAACTATGAACCTGGTGTTATGGTACCATAGTCCTCCTTCAAATTGATTGGCTTTGTTGATGCAGACTATGTAGGATACCTGGTTGATAAAAAAAAATACCTCCAGAATGGCACACTTCATAGGACTATGTCTAGCCTCTTAGGCTACGAAGAAACAAAATTCAGTGGCTTATCTATTGTTGAGGCTGAATATATGGTTGTTGCATCCTATTGTGCTCAACTCCTATAGATCAGACAACAACTATTGGACTTTGGAGTTAAAATGGATTACATATCAACATTGTGCAACAACACAAGTGCAGTGAACAAAGCCAAGAAGTTGGTGCACCACAAGCGTACCAAGCACAACAATATTCGTCACCACTTCCTGTGTGATAATGTTGAGAAAGGTCACCTTGAGATGACCTGTAAAACTGAAGATCAAGTGGCTGACATATTTATGAAAGCACTAGGATGACTTTGAGCTAAATCACTTACATCTGGGATTAATCAAGGGGCACATAAATAACACCTCTTCATCTTCTTGATATTTATGGAGTTTAGCGTTGTACTAAATAAGTGACCATTAGCTTTGCTTACAGGATCATGAACTACCTAATTGCACTTAGACTCCTTCACTAGGAAATGCTGATATTAGCATTAGTTTCTTTAGCTAGAACAACACATTAAAGTGAAGAGAAGCTGGTTCAATCAATTCTAAGTCAGGTATGCCTACGCCTTCCTATGCCTAAAACTTGCTAATATATTCATATGCTAGTAAATACATTATCTGAAGTCACTATAAGAGAACATGGTCCCACATATTGTGCATTTAGTCACCCTTATACCTTTCTTTTGGTGGGAAGCTTGTTGACTTAAACCAATGATCACCTTCTGGGATTTCAAGTGCCAGTTCAGTATGTCAGTTCTTGCAAGCGCGTCTTTTCAATCATTCGTTGCCCTCTTTTAACAATTTCGAAATCCCTCCCCTTTTAACTGAACATTTACTTCCCTTGACCAAAAAAAAAACTCTCTCAAAAAGGATTTCGCTCTAAATAGTCACTAGAAAAAATGGTTGTCTTAGTATCATATTCTAATTCTGACTCCAATGCCACTACTCCATCCCTTCGTCGAGCTTTGCCTTTGGGGGAGCTACTGTCATCACCCTCCTCTGATTACTACCAATCTCCACCTATCCAAGTCTCCTTACCACTACCCACCACTAGTCAACCACCATATCTCCAAGACCCTCTTTCCTTCACTTATCCTTTCTTTTCCCCTTCTCCTTCCTCTGACCTACCACATTCCCCTCCTCGTTCTCCATTGGGTATGCCCAAACCCTATCGTACTAACGTCACCCTACCCATCATTGCCTCATCAATGAGCACACCTCCTCCTCTTTCTCAGACAACACTCCTCTCTTCTTTATTTCTCCACCAAACTCGACCCTCTGCCTCTCCCTACATCGCTACCTTCGCTAGTACCTTTAGCCACCCTACATCCTCCTCAGTCACCAGTACCTTCTTTGGCTGCATCAGACTATATGGATAATGTAACTCTTGCACAAGTTCTTCTTTGGATAGTTTAGAAGTGACAAAAAAGGTGCAATCCCTCTAGGTCCATTGCTCCTCATTCCTATGGGCCATTGATACAAAGCAAATAGAGGATTTTTTTTCCGGAGGAGATGTAATCTATCTAGAAAATAGCACATCGTGGTAGTCTTGAAGTTGTTGTTTGAAGTGGTTCATAAGGGGATTCTACCCACCGGGACCGTCACCATGAGGTGACATTTCAAGATATGGGGATTGCTAATGCTATTGATTTGGAAGAATCAGTCGACTAGCCTTTCTTGATCATTCAGCTTGTGGCGAAGGCCATCGATCCAGCGCCTGGTCCTTACTATTGATGTTTGGAAATCTATTGACCCATATCTTCAAAGCATGGAATGTTATCTTGGTTCTGGCAGAGATTTGAAAAAGAAGGATATGATTGATTGGATTACTGTCGTAGAGTGTGACTGTCTTCTTACAATTGTTGTTGCTCCTACACCTCCTAAAGTTGTTGGGCCCATGTCCCAAATGATGCTAGATCTACAGGTTGTCCACGCTAAATGGGTTTGCCTCCAGACTCAGGTCGTTAAGCTAAAGCATCGATTGGGGAAATCTCAAACTGAGGTGGGTCATTTTAAGAACCAGGTCCTCTGTAAGTAGCATGATCATAATGCAAGGGTTGATATTCTCTTGGAGATGCTTGGATTAGGACTTTCCTCCATTATCCCTCACCCTTAGTCCCCTCCTCTCATATATGTTGGCTCTATATAATCTTTTCCTTTAGTTCTCTTATGGTTTCTACAAACTATGTTTTATTAGTTGTGTATGTTTTGACATGGTTGACATTTGTTGGCATGCGACATGCCTGGTTCTGAATGTTGTTTGATATGCTTTCTCTTTTATTTCATTGTTCTTATCTTTGCTTGTGGATGGCTAGTATGATTAGTTGTACTATGTTTTGTGCCTTGTTCGGTTGCTAGCTAGTGTGCTTGTGTCATTGATAGTTATCCTCATTCATCCTCACTTTTGTTCTTTTTTTATGTCAAAAGTGGAAAGTAGTATGTGCTATGCTATGCATGTGTATAACAGGTTTATCAATAGGATCAGGTTTGCCACCTTCAAAAAGAGGGGATTTGTTAGGAGAACGCATGATCTCTTAAGTTGTTTTAATGATGACAAAAGGAACTCGGGATGTCCTACTAGGAAAGCGAACTTAACTGGAATCCAACTAGGAAAAGGAGTACTAAATAAGGAAGCAGAATCAAAATGGGACTCCAATAAGGAAAAGTTGTGTGTGCCATAATCAAGAAGGTGTCATGGAAAAGGACTCTTCTAGGGTCAGCTATAAAAGGTAATAAACAACCCTAGAAAAGTCACGCTTTTACAATCCTGAAAATGACAATTCTTCATGCAGGAGCAATCAACACTCGAGTATTCAAGGAAGATCTAGAGTTAGGTTTTCTTGTTCGTTCAATTGTTAGCAATCTTATTAGAATTATTGTTGAGTGAAAATTATTGTAAGAGATTGTTCTTTGAGAGAATCAGAGTTGAGAGTAGGTTTGACTCTCGTTTGTTTCGAGTTTGTGAGAGAAGATTGGTGTGTTGAGTGTTGCGAGTTTCTAACCTAACATTGCTCATATTTGAAGTAGTGAAGTTGGTTAAATCCTACTAGTATATATAGTGTTCGTTTCTCCATTGAGCAAGAAGTTTTTCCACTATATATCTTGTGTGCCTTTACACTCTTTAGTCGTATATGTTCTGATCATAGAACCTTATTCACTCGAGTAATAGCTATAGTCATTTTTTCATATTGCTATAACAACACACCCAACCACTATAGTGAAACCACCCCCCTTCCTTAACCAATAACTCGAGGAAAAAAATAGAGTAAGCCTCATTTCACAATACAATTCTCAACCTCAAGGCATCATGACATAAAACAGACACAAGTACTTGTTCTAAGCTTTCTATTAGGTCTCAAAGCCTTCCATAGAGGTCTAGATACTAGATCACCTCCTAACAAAACACAACACAACATAACAACACAAATCATTTTCCATCGTTAGGTTCTTAGTAACATAAATCATTATGGAACTCTAACAAGAGTTTTATGGCCCCAACAACCTATAACGACTAGAGGATCGTTACACCTTTATTCAAATCTTTTTTGTATACAAGTATCATCTTATGTTCAATATAAGTCTTATATATATAACAAGTCTTATGAATAATATTTTTGTACCATCTTCAATAGTTCAAGGGCATTTTAGGCCTTATTTCATTCTTTTTATTATAAAAGAAAAAGGGAACTGATGTTTTCTTACAATTCATCAAATTTATGAACTTCTTTTGAAAATCAATTGGATAGAAAAACAAAAGATTTAAGAACCAAGGTAGAGAATATTTGTCAGATGAGTTCAAACGATTTTGTGATGAAAAAAATTCAAAAATAGTTAATTACTCCCTACACTCTACATGATAAATAGGATATTGTTAGAAATAGTTAGATCAATGATGGTATAAAAAAATAATCTATCACCTATTGAGGTCATGCTGCAACTATGCCATATGAATTACAAACTAAATAGAAGCCTGATTTGAGCATTTTGAAGCCTTGAAGTTATGTTGCTTTTATTCATAATCCACTTTTTCAATATGAAAAATTAGGTTCAAGGAAAAAAGTGTATCTTTTTATGGTACTCTAAACAATCAAAAGGCTATGTGTTCATAGGTGAACACAAGAGTGACATTGTAACTAAAGTAGAATTACATTGTCACGCCCCAAGAGGGGACCCATGACGTGCCCGACACCTAGAGACTATTACTAGTCCCCAAGCGAACCACTTGACCTCATTACATTCATTCATTCATACATTCTACTAATCAGCGCATGGCAAAGGAAAAGTAAATGGGCACATCTTATCATCTAGTCTCAAAATAATAATAATAATAATAATAATAATAATAATAATAATAATAATAATAATAATAATAATAATAATATAGAAGGCTAGTAGAAAGAACTAGCTCACAATCTTAACAATCAACATTTGACTCTAATTTATGAAGCCTCTATTACTATCAGGTGGTGCCAATGATAGACCCATGGCTAACTTAATAAAAAATAAGCTAATAATGTCTAACTCTAAAGCAAAATGAAAATAGCATATGAATCCTCCGAAGTAAGGGAGGCTCACCAATCAGCTGAACGTCCAAGATTCTCAACAATGCTCCTGTTGATGATCCCTAATCCTTGTATCTGCATCATAAAATGATGCAGCATCAAATTACGTCAGTACGTAAAATGTATGGTATGTAAAATAGTTGAACAAAATTGAAACAGATAGAATAATATGAAACCACAATCAAATCAATATAGAAATTAATCAACATGTCAAATGTCTATCTAAAGTAAGAATAAACAGTAGATAAGTGACCCATCAACCCATCAAACCTTATCAATCAAATCAGACTCATCTCAGAAGGACTCATCTCGACTCATCTCATCTCAACTTAGAGTACTCAGTTTGGCAACTTTCTTGGAGTCTCTCTTATTGATAATAATCACTTATGAGCCAGTGATTGTACAACAATCTCACTGATATTACCACAGCTATTCTGTACTTGCCATGTAACACCCCATGAAATTTCTGAAAGGCCCCTAAAAAGTATCATGCGTTCAACGCATCTTTCGAAGATCCGCTGGAAAATCTGAGACCGGATTTGCAATCAGCGAAAAATAGAGTCAGAAAATAATCTCGACCCGATTTAAGAACAACCAGGTCAAAAATTAATTTTCGTAAGTTGGCCAAGAAACAATGAGGGTATGTGACAGCACCGCGATGTGGACCCATAGCAAACCCAAAATAGTGAGGGTGTACGACAGGGCTGGGACGCGGATCCATCGCGGACCCACACTTATGTTTTTCCTTTAATTTTTGATAAAGGTTGAATTTCTAATAATACACTAGTACGCGATGGGTCCGCGTCGCAGGCTAGTGTAATTTTGGTGATAAATTTTCTTTTAAATTCAGGAAATGGTATTTTGGGTATTCCCAATCCATTTGATACCCCAAAACGTATGTTTAAGACCTATTTCGTACGCAAGGGTTTCAAAAAACCCACATTCTCAGAAGTTTTAAGCATAAGTTTTGAGGGAGCAAGTAAGGAAGAGCCTAAGGTTTGAGAGTATGGGTCCAAGTTCTTGTTGAAGATTAGTACAATCTTCATCCTAGGCATATTAAGACTACCCAAAACATGGAATTGTTCTTTCATGTACCCCAATATATAGATTAAGTTTTAAATTAGTAGTTGAGGGTCTTGAGTGGAAGTGGTTGAAGAACTTCTTGAACATTATCATTATTTCTTGAATACTATCTTTCGTTTATATATACTATCCCAAATTGATGATCATCCTACTTGTGTTTACTGATTTTATGCATTATCGTAAGATGGTTACCTAAATTGCATGTTTTCTTAGCTTGATACCGCCAGAACAAACCTAGGGATTTTGTTAGAGCCTTCATCACATGATGGTATTTGTTGGTTGTGGTTCGGGTCTTGAACTAAACAAATTGAAGGTTGGTTATAATGAATTTGAGAACCTTAAAGAGTTTGAGTATAATCTTAAAGAATATTCCCAACTCCTCAAGTTATTGAATGAATAATAAACTAATGCATTAGTCCGAAAGGGGCTAAAAAATGACAAAGGGTGGATATTGACGTTTATGAGCATGTTGACTCTATGGGAGAAGTATTGAGTACCGAAATGTGTAAGAGTGAGTCCCATTCACACTCATAACTGCGTGTCCAGCTTAGGTGAGGATTGACCGTGAGCAACAGATGTTTCCTCAGTCCCAAAAAAGGTTTTAATGTTATTTCTACTTTGGATCCAATAATGTTAATAATAATGAATTTGAGAACCTCAAAGAGTTTGAATGTAGTCTTAAAGAAATATTACCAACTCCTAAAGTTAATGAATGAATAATAAACTAATGCATTAGTCCGAAAGGGGCTAAAAATGACAAAGGATGGATATTGACGTTTATGAGCATGTTGAGTCTATGGGAGAAATATTGAGTACCGAAATGTGTAAGAGTGAGTACCATTCGCACTCATAACTACGTGGCCAGCGTAAGTGAGGATTGACCGTGAGCAACAGATGTTTCCTCAGTCCCAAAAGAGGTTTTAATGTTATTTCTACTTTGGATCCAATAATGTTGATAATAATGAATTTGAGAACCTCAAAGAGTTTGAATGTAATCTTAAAGAAATATTCCCAACTCCTCAAGTTATTGAATGAATAATAAACTAATGCATTAGTTCAAAAGGGGCTAAAAAATGGAAAAGGATGGATATTGACGTTTATGAGCATGTTGAGTCTATGGGAGAAGTATTGAGTACCGAAATGTGTAAGAGTGAGTCCCATTCGCACTCATAACTGTGTGGCTAGCGCAGGTAAGGATTGACCGTGAGCAACAGATGTTTCCTCAGTTCCAAAAGAGGTTTTAATGTTATTTCTACTTTGGATCCAATAGTTCAGACCAAGGCTAGGAGACGGGGACACTCCGCTAGGACTGTTAAGGTCCCAGAGGTGGCCCCTGCTCAGCCCTAGCCAGCTCCCACTACCAAGGCAGAGTTTAGGGGATCCATCACCATGCTGACTTAGTTGGTGGCCTCTCAGGGGAATCGCCAAGGTCCCTAAGCTCCCAGCTCTAGCTTGCAGGAGCCCTCCGCTGCAACCAGACATAGAGATTTTCTGAGGATGAACCCGCCAGTGTATACAGGGTCGAAGGTGGAAAAAGACCCATAGAACTTTAATGATGAGATGTATAAGGTTTTTAAGGTAATGCATGCTGATAAGATCGAGGGAGTTGAGCTTGCCTACCAATTGAAGGATGTTGCGAACATGTGGTACAATCAGTGAGAGGAGAATAGAGGCGAGGATGCAGAGCCTGCAGCCTAGGATGAGTTCGAGACAACTTTTCTTGACCATTTCTTCCCTCAAGAGTTGAGGGAGGCAAAGGTGGATGAGTTTGTGAATCTGAAGCAGGAGGGATAACAGTGAAAGAGTATAGTCTCAGGTTCATCAAGCTGTCCAAGTATGCTCTAGAGATAGTGAAGGACATGAGGGCGAGGATTAGAAAGTTCGTGTCTGGTCTGGGCAGACACGTGTAGAAAGAGTGTAAGCCTGCCTTGCTGATTCCGAGCATAGACATCACCAGACTTATGGTGTACGCCCAGCAGACAGATAAGAGAAGAATAGGGAGGAGAATATGAATAGAAAGGTGAAATCAACAGGACACGAGCCTAGCCTGCAAAAGCATAATAAAGGTGACACGTCCTATTTCCAAAAGAGATAATCTCATCAGGCACTTTCTACAGTGAGTGCACCTATCAAGCAGAACAGGTACGATCAGAAGTCTCAGGGTCACCAGAATTTCAGGGCCCAAGGTTCTCAAACTCAAGCTAGTGTGGCACAAAGTACGAGAGGAAAGACACCCTGTGGTAACTGTGGGAAGCTTCATCTAGGTAGGTGTCGCTTGGGCACGGATGTTTACAATCTATGTGGGCAGGTTGGCCACTTTTAGTATGATTGCCCAAAGAAGAGATGGGGTGAATAAAGTAATAGAGCGCAGTCCTCTGCAGCACCTCTAGTTGGCAGCTATCAGTGGGGAAATTCTACATGTAAGGAGGCAGGACGAACCGCCTTTATGCTATGGTAAATCGACAGGATCAGGAGGTTGCAATAGATGTGGTTACGAGTATGATTCAAGTATTTACCTTTGATTTCTTTGCATCAATTGATCTAGGTGCCACCTTTTTTTTGTGACCCCTTATATGGCTATTAAGGTTGGAATTCTTCCAAAGTGTTTGCTTGAACCTTTTGATGTTTCTACTCCTACTGGTGAGTCTATCATAGCTGAGAAAGTTTACGGAATGTGTGTGGTGTCTATTTATCATAGAGACACCTTAGCTAAGTTGGTGGAGTTGGAGATGGTTGATTTTGTTGTAATAATGGGAATGGATTGGCTTCGTGCCTGTTATGCTTCTGTTGACTATAGGACTCGGATTATTAAGTTTCAGTTTCCTAATGAACCTGTCTTAGAGTGGAAAGGGAGTTCCGTTGCCCCTAAAGGTAAATTCATCTCTTATCTTAGAGCTAGCAAGTTGATCTCCAAGGTTGTATTTACCACCTCGTGCGAGTAAAGTCAGATGATGTCGAATCTCCTACTCTTGAGTCAGTCCCGATTGTGAATGAGTTTCCTGAGGTATTTCCTTATTATCTTCTTGGAGTCCTTCCTGATAGGGAGATTGACTTTGGGATTGATGTTCTTCCCAAGACCAAATGCATTTCAATTCCACCCTATAGAATGGCCCCCGCAGAGTTAAAAGAATTGAAAGAGCAATTGAAAGACTTGTTAGAGAAAGGTTTAATAAGGCCTAGTGTCTCACCGTGGGGTGATCATGTCCTATTCGTACGTAAGAAAGATGCGTCTTTGAGAATGTGTATAGACTACCGGCAATTGAACAAGGTTACGATAAAGAATTGGTATTCTCTTCCTAGAATAGATGATCTCCTTGACCAACTTTAGGGTGCTACTTGTTTCTCCAAGATAGACCTCAGATCATGTTACCAATAGTTGAAGGTAAGGTAAAGTGATATTTCTAAGATAGCCTTTAGGACACGATATGGCCATTTTGAGTTCGTGGTGTCCTTCGGGTTGACAAATGAACCTGCAGCTTTCATGGATTTGATGAACAGGGTATTTAGACCGTATCTTGACATGTTCATGATTGTGTTTATTGATGACATTCTGGAATACTCGAGGGATGAAGAGGAGCATGCTAATCACCTTAGAGTGGTTTTGCAAACACTCAAAGATCATAAGTTGTATCCGAAATTCTCCAAGTGTGAGTTTTGGCTCAAGTCAGTGGCCTTCCTAGGCCATGTTGTTTTAGGAGATGGTATTAGGGTGGATACTCAGAATATTGAGGTGGTTAAGAACTGGCCAAGACCAACTTCTCAAACAGAAATAAGAAGCTTCATGGATTTAGCACGGTACAATCGTAGATTTGTTAAAGGCTTCTCTTCTCTGTCATCCCCA
>JAPFFP010000012.1:7669156-7679550 GCA_026153255.1 Solanum medicagineum | reverse complement strand
TGTAGTAATTTGTGCTTTCGTATCTGTAATGGTGCCTAATCGGCACTAGTCACGGCCTCGGGGTCGGGTCGTGACAACAAGCCATCTCCAACGCAATGACTAAGGAGCATACATATTTTACTTTCTGTCAAATAATAAATTTTATTGTTTAAAATATTATTTTTTATAATATTTAATTTATTAGAATAATATATTTAAATGTTAGCAGATAAATAAATTATGCACATACAAATATAAACAAGTAAAAAATTAATGTTCAGATCTAAAGATAATATTTTAATAATTTAAATGTGCATTCAAATTCAGAGGTCATAATCGTAATGAAAAAATAAATTCTCGCTTTATAAAATCAGATCTACACTTGAAGAAGCTAAAATGATATCTAAAATTGCTTAATAATGTGAATCTATAATATCTTTGAAGATATAAATTTTGGAAAAAATGAGTTTTAGTTCAATCTTCAATGTGAGGTAGAAATTTGATAAAAAAAAAAAGGGAAATAGTTGTTGCTTAATAGTACATAAAATAGCTAAATCTTTTCTAAATTTTATAGTAATACATGAATATTAGTTTTAAATTTGAAAAAGTTATCTTAAAAATTTGTTGGTTTTTTTTTAAAGGATGAATAGGGCACAAAAAAGATTGAAAGAATCTCTCAATATATTGAAGCTTTCAATAATTTTATTAAGCATTGATGGGCTTTAAATAGCCAACATAAAATAAAAATTGCATAATTTGAAATTTAAAAACAACCTAACTAAAATTCAAAATTCAAATTTATCTTAAACTAAACAACTCATTTTACAAAAAACTAGTGCACTAACTAAAAACAAATTTCAACACTCCTTATTTGCTTTAGTTACTAAAATTTTAAAAATTGTTCCTCCTCAATTTCTGCTTTAGTGGTTGATGCTGAATTACTTTTATTGTTTTTTAACTTCCAAAATTTCTTCTTCTTTCTTTTTCTTCTTTGGTTTTTGTGCTTTAAAAATACCATCAATGATCTTCTATTGTTCGAAAGTGCTTTCATCTGAAAATTGATAGGATTCACAGAGAGTTGTTGTGATGATTTTTCTTCCATCATTGTCTCACATAAAACATAGGTCTCAAAATGAGATTTTATTATAACTAAGCAAATTTGATACATTTTGTCAATGAAAATTTTGTGAGGCATTCAAAGAGAAACTGTTGCTTGACATTTTTATGTTAAAAATTGATTCAAAAAAATCTATGCGTTGAAAAAAGCATGAGTTCAAAATAGCCCTGATGGGTTAAAATGGGTTAAAAATAGCCCTTGCGAGTTAAAAGCAGCCCTTACGGGTCAAAATAATATGGTTGTTCTTTGGAAGAACTCATAGATCCCGTAAGACCAATGAAGCTCCGATACCACTGTTAGTTTTTTTAAAAATATTAATGGGCAGCAAAAAGATTGAACGAGTCTCTCAATGAATTGAAGCTTTCAATATTTATTAAGCATTAAGTGACTTTAAATAATCAACATAAAATAAAAATCAGCATCATTTGAAATTTAAAAACAACCTAAAATATCTCAACAACTCAAACAACCTAACTAGAATTCAAATTTGTCTTAAACTAAACAACTTATTTAGCTAAAAATTAATGCAGTAACTAAAAATAAATTTCAACAAAATCAAATGCTCAACTCGAATGTGGAATAGCTCTTACTATACAAAACTGCATATAAACATTCCATCGTAAAATATGAAACAACATTCTATATAGAATACTAGATATAGAAATTACTGCTAGTATAATGTTATTTTCTTTATACGAATTTATGTGACACAGATAAAATTTAAAGAATTAATCAACTTTTTAAACTATTTGAAAACATTAATTATATTATTGTGATTTATAATAATATTTATGTCATTTCCAAATAATATTTTTAATCCCTCTGTGTTTTTTTTCTTGCGTTCTAATTTATTTGGTAAGAATGAAATTTGGAGAGCCAACCAAATATTTTTTATGGGTTTTTTGAATATTTTAAAATTTTGGACATAATTTTCAAATAATATTTATTACTTCGTCCATCTCAGTTTGTGATGGAAATTTCGAGAGTCATTAATTTTTTGAAGGTGTGAATTGTCGTACTTTTTACGTAATTTCTAAATATATAACTGAATATTTTAATTTATTAATTACCGTACATATCTAAAAATCATGTAAAGAATTCAACAAATGTGCAATAGTTGTTATTATCCTTAAGATGAAATATAAAAATGTGCGTACAACATGTAGTAATTAGATAAACAAGAATAGTCGGGCAATGTTTGATCGATAAGACATGTTTGTTTATTTCCTATGGAAGTTAAAAGCGTTGATGGAGCAGGCAAAAGTGAAGGCGAAGAGGAGACAAAATGCAAAGATAATGATGGCAACATATGGCACAAAATCACTTCGGAATCCAAAATAACTTTTCAGGAATTGTTCCAGTGTTTCGTCTTCCTCAAGTTCATCCGTCATGTCCCCGAACTGAGAAGCAACTAATCCATACAATGTCCATGAGACAGGACATATATAATAATACCATCGCCACCACAATGGAATCCTCTGCAAGGAGCTAGGAATCAGAATAATCAAAATTTAGTGTGTTGAATATCTTGGTGTGTAACTTACTGTTTTGGGAACAACGAAGCCAGAGAAGAGGTTCCACATTGCATAAAAGAAATTAGAGATTATTCCAGCAACACTCAGGTTTGGAGTAACAGCTACTGTCATCATCCCATAAAGGGTGAAGTAAAACAAGGTGAAAAACATGAAGAATTGATACCAAAGGAACTTGGTTATTGTCCACTCAAATCCTATCATGCCATACGCTATCACGCCGAACACAACTGTTTGAACTAAAATGTAAGGAAGCTCAATCACAATCTACAAAACAACAACAACAAAGTTACAATTAGGAGATCCATTTGTTTAAATCATAAATGCTTCATTAGTTACCTGACCAAAAGCATATGGAAAAGCTGAATACATGCCAGCAGCTCTTTCCCTGTAAAAGACTCTTCTCTCAACGGAAACAACTGGTTGTGCTACAGAAGCATTTTGTATACCAAGAAATAGAACCGATGCATACATGGAACCGGCTGCATTAAAAAGATCTTGCCGCCTTCTCCTGATATTCCACACAACATTATTTTAGGAATCAAGTTTTTTTCTTTTGTGTCTGTATGTGGATAAAGCAACAAATTAGGTTACCTTCTAGAGCCAAGATCCCAGAAAACTGTTCCAAACATGAGGGCAGTGAATGTCGTAAAAAGAATTCTTACAGCAGTGTATGATGGATTTCTCCAATATGACCAATGCTGTTTCCAAAGGCAAGCAATGCATTGATTGAAGAAAGACCGCGAGTACTTACTCGAGAAATACAACTCTTTTGAATCTGGGGTTGATATACTTGTTTCTCTGATCAAAGATTTGTTGTTTCTGAATATTCATCAACACAGTAACGATTCGTCAGTGATTTTCGTGTAGCACCCTCCCAATTCAAAACTTAGTTAAAACAACTTTGCTATTTATGTTGGGCCCACGCAACGGAGTGAGGAATAAAATTTAGGAGGAATAAATAAATAAGAATAGACACCAGAAAATTTAACGTGGTTCACCCAAAACTTTTGGGCTACGTCCACAAAGGAACACTTCTACTATATTTCTTCTACTATT
The DNA here is from genome assembly GCA_026153255.1 of Solanum medicagineum. Taxonomy (NCBI): domain Eukaryota; kingdom Viridiplantae; phylum Streptophyta; class Magnoliopsida; order Solanales; family Solanaceae; genus Solanum; species Solanum medicagineum. The sequence continues at coordinate 7,675,863 of JAPFFP010000012.1, read as the reverse complement.
ACAAATAGTAGGCACAAGTGTACAACTTCTTTTACTGTTGCAAATAGTAGGCTCTTAGAGAAAAATACCAAAAGTAGTGAACACAATATTTCTTTTAGGGAAAATATTTCCTAAGCAAACTCTAATTTTTTCTTCACAGACTATTTTATTTTATAGTCTATGATATACCTCACAGAAGAAAAATACTCACTTTCTCTCTGTGGCTCTCTCAGTATTTTTTCTCTCTTCTGAATGATTTAAAACTAAGGAGCAATTGCTTCTTTTATAGATATATTGATAGGCTTTTTTTTCAAAGATTGGTGGCCAACACATATCATTTGTCAAAAGTTGTTAAAGCAACTTTTGACAATCAGTTCAAAAAATATACATAGCCTTCACTTGAACAGTTGTTCAAATGGACTGTGCAACAATTGTTGAGAAAATTGCCATATGGGCCCTCCATTTGGAGGGACCCACTCAACAGTTCTCCCTCTCCCGACAAATGGAGGATTCTGTCATTCCGGTAGTTGTTCGACAATACTCGAACTTCTCTCTTAGCAGAATCTTTGTCATCATATCCGATCCATTTTCATCAGTATGGATTTTTTGAAGTTGTAGTAGCTTCTTCTCCAATGCATCAGTTATCCAACGATATCTTAAATCGATATGTTTGGGCTTTGCATGAAAGGAGGTATTCTTGCAAAGATGTATGGCACTTTGATTGTCATAGAACATCTCAAACTTGTTTTGTTTGACATCAAGTTCTTTAAGAAACTCATTCATCCATAACAACTCATCGCAGGCTTCTGTTGATGCTATAAATTCTGCTTCTGTAGAAGACAATGCAATACATTTTTGTAATTTCGATTGCCAAGACACAGCTCCCCCTGCAAATGTAATCAAGTATCCTGATGTAGATTTTCTTGAGACAACATCGCCAGCTAAATCTGCATTTGTGTATCCAACTAACACAGGTTCTACCTCTCCAAAACATAAGCATATTTTGGATGTACCTCGAAGATACCTGAAAATCCATTTAACAGTTTTCCAATGTTCCTTTCCAGGATTTAAAAGGAAACGACTCACTACTCCAATCGAGTGAGCAATATCTGGTCATGTATACACCATAGCATACATCAAACACCCAACTGCTGAGACATATGGCATTCTAACCATTTCTTCCTTCTCTTTGTTAGTAGAAGGGCACATACTGGAACTCAATTTAAAGTGATTAGCAAGTGGACAACTAACCGCTTTAGCCTTGTCCATATTGAATCTTTGAAGTACTTTTTCAATGTACTTCTCTTGAGATACCCAAAGCTTCCTGGCTCTTCTATCTCTTGTAATTTTCATGCCAAGAATTTGTTTTGCCGATTTTAAGTCTTTCATTGAAAAAGACTTACTCAATTGTACCTTTAGACTCTTGATTCTTGAAATATTTTTTCCAATGATCAGCATATTATCTACATAGAGTAGAAGGATAACAAAATCATCTTTAGAAAATTTATGGATAAATACGCATTAATTTGTAGTAGTTTTCTTGAAGCCTTGCTCTCGTATAACAGACTCAAACTTCTTATACCATTGTCTTGGTGCCTGTTTCAAGCCATATAAGCTTTTCTTCAATTTGCGACATAATCCTCTTTTCCATTCACTTTGAAACCCTCTGGTAGTTCCATATAAGTTTCTTCTTCTAGATCTCCATGAAGAAAGGCAGTCTTCACATCCATTTGCTCAATTTCTAAATTGAGACTTGTAGCTAGCCCTAGCATAGTACGAATGGATGTCATTTCACAGCAGGTGAACATATCTCGTCAAAGTCAATGCCCTTCTTTTGACTGAATCCTTTGACGACCAATCTCGCTTTAAAGCATGGATGGACTCCGTGTTCTTCATGTTTGATTCTAAACACCCATTTATTCTTCAACGCTCTTTTACCATTAGGCAACTTCACAAGATCAAACATTTTATTCTCATGCAAGGATTTCAGTTCATCTTGCATAGTTTCCATCCATTTTTCCTTGTTTTCATCGTCCATTACCTTACTGAAGCTTTTCGTTCTCCTTGTCAGTTAGTGTAACCCACTGATCAACTGGGTACCTAGTAGAAGGCTGCACATTTCTACTAGATCTTCTTAAAGGTACTGGAGACTCTCCAGCTATTGGTGGTCGAGTGTGACCACCATCAACATTCTCTTCTTCTAGTTCATCTTCCTGGGGAATATCTTCATCATCTGCATCTTGCAGATGGTCATTATGAACCTCATCTTCAACTTGAGTAGGTACTTCTGTTGAAGAATTCAACCATAAGCTTGTTGAATCATCTGTAGGAGTAAAACCTTCTTTGTCTGCTTTATTTATATCCTTTATAGTCTGATCTTCAATAAAAATAGCATCTCGACTCCTAATCAGCTTCTTGTGCACTGGATCATAGAGCCTATAGCCAAATTCATCTTGATCATAGCTAATAAACACACACTATCGTGTTTTGACATCAAGCTTTTACCTTTCATCCTTTGGAACATGAACAAAAGTTTTGCACCCAAATACTCGTAAATGTTTGTAAGAAACATTCTTGCCTGATCAAATTTTCTCCGGAACTTCATATTGAAGTGGAGCACACGGTGAGCTGTTTAGCACATACACTGCTGTAAGTAGTGATTCACCCCAAAAAGATTATCTAACTTTGAATGAAAGAGTAAACACCTTATTCTTTCTATCAAAGTTCGATTCATCCTCTCAGCTAAACCATTTAATTGTGGTGTCTTTGGAGGCGTCCTTTGATGTCTAATGCCATGCTTTTTGCAATAAGCATGAAATGATCCAATATACTCTCCGCCATTGTATGTGCGGACACACTTGATGTTCATCCCAATTTCTCTCTCAACTGAGGCATGAAATTGTTCAAAGACTCCTAGCGCTTGATCCTTAGACTTAATGGTATAAGCCCAGGTCTTCCTCGAATGGTCATCGATGAAGGTCACAAAATATCTGGCTCTACCAAGTGACTTCGATAGTGGACCACATACATCAGAGTGAATCAGATCTAAAACATTCTCTATTCTGGAAGGTGGAGAACTATGGAAAGAGACTCTGTTCTGTTTCCCAACTAGACAATCTTCGGATTTCTTCAGTGATACGTGATCTAAATCAGGTAGAATTTTATCTTTCACCAATTTAGACATCCCTTTTTCACCAGCGTGGCAAAGTTTCTTATTCCATAAACGTGCGGTATTTTCATTTTTCATCACATTTATAGATACATCAGAGACCATTACTTGCATTACATATAGTTTTAAGAGTTATGTCCTCTCGCAATGATAAGGGAGCCTTTGGTAAGCTTCCATTTTCATTTCCAAAACTGTTTTGGAAACCTTCATCATCAAGCTTGCCTATAGACATTAAATTTAGGTGCATGTCGGGGATGTGGCTTACATCTTTTAGAAGATGTTTGATGCCGTTATGCGTTTCCAAACAAACATCTCCCTTGCCAATAACTTTTGACAAGTTTCTATTTCCCAACTTTACAATACCATAGTCTCCATGTGTGTAAGATGAGAAGAGGTTTCTGTGTGGTGTACCGTGAATGGTTGCACCACTATCAATTACCCAACTTATCTCTTGAGTTAATTGACTAACAATCTCACTGTCATAACTGATGTTAAACTTGTCGACAAGATTTCCTTGTTCATCATCACTTTTTTATCTTTCCCTTCTTGTCTCTATTATTTTGCCGATTACTCTTGAATTTTTGACAAAATTGCTTGATGTGACCTTTCTTCTTGCAGTAATGGCACTCAACATTTGCATATTTATTTGACTTTCCTCGACTCCTGTCTCTGGAGCTTGAACCCTTCACTTGATTTCTCCCCCTCTTTTCAGTAATCAAAACTTCTAATTCTGAGAAAGAGGTTGAACTTTGAGATCTACGTCTCATTTCTTCATTTAATATACTGCTCTTAACAGCTTCCATGCTTACTACACCATTTGGTGCAGTATTTGTCAAAGAAACTTTCAAAGTTTCCCATGACTTTGGTAAAGAAGCTAAAATCATAAGAGCAATTATCTCATCATCAAACTTTATGCCTATTGTCGATAGCTGGTCCACCATTCCTTCTGTGTTATTTAGGTGATCAGCTACAGAAGTATTTTCTTGATATTTTACTTCCATCAACTGGGTTAAGTAAAATAATTTGTTATTCCCAGTCTTTGAAGTATATAATTGCTTCAGCTTGTTCCACAGTGTTATGGCATGAGTTTCGTTACAAATATGATTGTAAACGTTATTATCGACAAAGTGTCAAATATATCTACAAACTCGTTGATGTTCAAACACCCACTCATCTTCGGACATCCCTTCTGGTTTGACGGTAGAGAATACCGGCAAGTGCATCTTCATAATCATGAGAAGATCCTTCATTTTTCTTCTCTAGACACGGTAGTTTGAATCGTTTAGGTTGATCATTTTGCTTGTCTTTACCTCCATTGCCATGAACCTAGACCAGGCTCTGATACCAGTTGTTGGGGCCCACGCAGCGGAGTGAGCAATAAAATTTAGGAGGAATAAATAAATAAAAATAGACACCAGAAAATTTAACGTGGTTCACCCAAAACTTTTGGGCTATGTCCACAAAAGAACACTTCTACTATATTTCTTCTACTATTACAAATAGTAGGCACAAGTGTACAATTTCTTCTACTATTACAAATAGTAGGCTCTTAGAGAAAAATGCCAAAAATAGTGAACAAAATATTTCTTTTAGGAAAAATATTTCCTAAGCACACACTCTAATTTTTTCTTCACACTATTTTATTCTATAGTTTATGGTATACCTCACAGAAGAAAAATACTCACTTTCTCTCTGTGGCTCTCTCTGTATTTTTTCTCTCTTCTGAATGATTTAAAACTAAGGAGCAATTGCTCCTTTTATAGATATGTTGGCAGGCTTCTTTTTCAAAGATTGGTGGCCAACACATATCATTTGTCAAAGTTGTTTTAATAACTTTTGACAATCAATTCAAAAAATATACACATCCTTCACTTGAACAGTTGTTCAAATGAGCTGTGCAACAAGAAAATTGCCCCACTCAACAATTTATTGAACATACTTTTATCATTTGACCTTCATTAAACATTTAGGCAAAGATGAGTACATGCATGAAGGGGTTACAAAAATTTAAGGATTAATCTGAAAATTTTCTCTCCTTCAACTGAGTGATTCCACCAAAAAGGTGTAGCACAATATATTTTAAGAAAAAAGTATCTTTACAAATCAAGTAGTTAAATTTGTTGAAAGTTGTAGATCAGGCGTGGCATTGTTCATGATGTTCCTTCAATTAGTTAATCTCATAGTAATAAGGGAAATGTAGCACTTTGAGCTAGAATTGGACCCTTTTTTTCCTAAACTGGACTCTTTTGTGTCTAATTTAGCCTCCATAATTTTAATCCTTGTAGCGCTGAAAGAGCAAACATGCATATATTGTATTCGGACTTACATATAAAATGTGCATAGCTGATATATCAATTCATGGTGGTTCTTTTTATTAATTCTTAAGTATTTTTTGATAGAACCAAGATTTCTAGTGGCATGACAAGAAGGAATATAAGCAATGAAAAAATAGTCATAATATCAGCCAAGGATTCATTTATGTGGTAATTAGAACTTAGATGGTGTTGTTTCCAAGAGATTTTATGTGATTGGGGATTTGTGTTAGTTCATGGATAAGTGTGAGAGTTAGACAACACTTCATTTGCAAAAAGAAAAATTGTTGTACCGGTTTAAAAACGAAATGAGTCCAAGTAGAGAGGAATAGATTCACATAGCTCTTAGCTCCAACTAGTTTGGGATTTAGGAATCTAAAAAGATATTCACTTTTCTCATTTGGTTCTCAAAGAATACCTGTATAGTTCAGAGCTTTTATATACTGTTGCAAAATTAATGCCGAGGGCAGCTTCTTGTGCTTTAGATGTGACCTCTAACACCCAAGTGGCAGGATTATAACCATCCTTGATTTTAGGTACTCCATTTATTCCCTGGGAAAAGGAAAAAAGTAGCCAAATCAATATAAAACATTATGAGATGGGATAAAATCTAACCGAGCAAGGAAGTCAACAACAACCTCGAAGTATTTGATCAACTGAGATGAATGGTGTCCTAACGGACCGACATAGATTTCTTCACCTCCTTGTTTTAGAAGCACCAACTGTGCAGAAACAATATTACATGATAAATAGGATGACAAACAGATACATTGTGACAATTGGTGTCTTTGTCGGAATATTCTCATTTAGCAGCAGTGTTTGTGTTAGCTACAGAGCTTGAGAGGAGAAAGAAACAAACTAGGAAGGAATGATGACCTCATCAAATGCATCAAAGATGTCAATACTGGGTTGGTGGATGGTACATACGACTGTTCGACCAGTATCAACGGTGTTTCTAACTGTTCTCATGACAATTGCAGCAGCTCTAGCATCGAGGCCTGAGGTTGGTTCATCCATAAATATTATAGATGGATTGGCAACAAGTTCAACAGCTATGGTAAGTCTCTTGCGCTGCTCAACCGAAAGGCCACTCCCACTGGGCAGTCCAACTAGTGCTTCCTTCAGTGAGGTTAGCTCCACGAGATCCATCACCTCTTCAATGAACATCTGGATACATTTCATTTTGGTATGTTATCACTAGCCTAGATATTGCAAACAATTCTGTTACATTACCTCAGTTGTCCTTC
>JAPFFP010000012.1:7643137-7669056 GCA_026153255.1 Solanum medicagineum | reverse complement strand
GGAGCATACCATGCCAAGGAATTAAATTGGAGGCTATACTCCCTCACACTCATATTCCCTTGGTAAAGATTCAGGAATTGATCTGCACAGGCCTATCAGATCTATAATAGCAAGTAATGGTCAAGAAATGCCTTTCTAAACTCTTTCCAGGTAGTGGGAGGTGCATTTATACCCTTAGATTTCTTCCAAGCTTCATACCACAATATAGCCACCCTTCAGCCTGTATATCGTTAACTCGACAACTTCTGTACCACTCACGTGCATAACATCTAAAGTACGCTGAATTTGATCAATAAAGTCCTGGGGGTCTTCATTAGGATCTGACCCCGTGAAAGCTGGGGGGTCCAAATTAAGGAAGTCACATATCCTCGTATCAGCTGCCTTATTTGTGTCACCTGTAGCCATAACTGGACCTTCCTGTCTTTGAACTTGGCCAACAACTATACGAGTCAATAGTTGGACTGCATTTCTCAGATCCTGCATGGTAGCATCAATAGGTGGTTCTGGAGGAATTTCACTACTCTCGGGTTCATCGGGAGCTGGAGGAGTTGGAGCTGCGACAGAGACTCCTCTTGAACGTCATCTCGTTGTCTCACCTGACTGGGTATACCAACCACCACTTCTACTCCCTTCTTTTTACCTTTATTCTGCCTAGTTTCTGGCATACTTGCTGTAGAATACAATTTAGAAATTAGACATAATGCACCTATTACACTTGACTTTATGGCACGATCTAAAGAAAGGAAAGAAAGTAACAACTCCTAAATGCCAAGTAGCCTCCTGCTTATAAATGTGGTGCACAACACATCGATAAACAAGATTCTACATAGACACGACTTTGTAGACTCCCTAGGACGACCCGCTCTGATACCACTTCTGTCACGCCCCAAAGTCCCGTTAGGGCGGACTGGCACCCATTGCCGATAAGGCTCGGGAGAAACAACCTGTATCTATGCGCTTTATATACATATTATAAGAGATTTCTACCTTTGACATGCCTTTAAGAAGATAAACAGTGATAACAATACAAAAGGAAATGCATATGACTAGGCCATTGGGGCCAAGGTGTTTGAAGTACGAGACATGACCACACTTTGATTTACATAGTATACAAAGCCTCTAGATAAAGAAAGTATCTGAAAAGGGTCGGGACAGGCCCTGCCTCAACTAATTGTACAATGTAAACATATAAGCTCTAGACACACACAAATCTCCAAAGCAACATGGAGCTTGGTATTAGCAACTGGATGCCCTGTACTCCTACTGGGAGGTCCATTAGAACCTGTACCTGCAGCATGAAATGCAGGTCCCCCGTAAGGGATGTCAGTATGAGATAATGTACTGAATATGTAAGGCATGATATACTGTATGTGAAGTAATAGCTCAAATGAGACCATGCACTGGTGCAAGATTAGAGACCACCCTTGGTTATACTTTGGAATCATGTACTTTATGTTCTTTATATTACTTTACCTTTACTATATAATCTGTGCACAACTGTAAGACAAATGACCAACTAATCAGTGGTAAACTGTATCCGGATTATCCCTGGCTAGGTTCTTCCTTAACCCCTAAGGCTACCACCCGTGATAGGATCGTCCCTGGCTAGGTGATTCTTCCACCCCTCGGGCTACCACCCATCAATAAGCAATGTACTTTATCTTTCCATTACCTTTGAGATGATTCTTTTGGTTGTCATAATATTGGAGCTGTAGGACTGTATATGTAGCATGTGACGTGTAGATAATCATATAAGACAATATGACAATGAAAAGAGTACGTTACACAAATAATGAAATGCGTATGAAATGGAACAACTCGTGAACTTTGTTTAGTAACAAGAACCCATGTAACTTGGTATCCAAGCATGTATGCAGATTTGAAGGTGACTATGTATAGAAGCATGTGAACATGTCAAACAGTGGAGACACTATTAATAGTTTTGTCGGAGTTAGCAAGTGCCTTTATGTGCCAATGAAGAATCTAGATTTCATGACAAGTAATACGAAATCAAGTAGGTTTACATACCTTGTTGTATGACCTCGTTACTACCTCAAGATAACCTTCCCTTCCACAAATATTTATCTAAAACATATTAGGTGATAAAACTAGCATTAATAGCCAATAGACAGACCTTGGCAGCCCAATCACATAACAAACCAATACACGGACAGCAAGCGGGTATTTATAAACCCGAGCTTATTCCTTAAACTTTTCCGCCCCTAATTGTATTTTTCTAATACATATTTTCATGTACAAATCATGTGCACCCTTATTTAGTGCCATAACAGTCTTACAACAGCCCATAAAGCACAATACATAATAATTCTACACAACCTATAAATGGGCAGCATAATGTTACCTCCCTTCGCTACATTTCGACGTCGACAACTCCAAACCTATTTCAATTCTAACCAAACTATTCTAGAAACATCTACATATAAAAACAGACTTGAAACAAGTCTTAGAATAGTAAAAAATCTGTCATTAAGGACGTAAGACAATAGCCTTCCATTCAACAGCCCACAAGTTCATACTAAGCAAACAATTGCGATATCACATAAGGACTCACTTTTGTGGACTGTAAAAGTGGTGAATCAGCCTTGTTACATTACTATAAAACCAATATTTACTAAATACATAAGTATCACTTCATAATAAAGCTCGCAAACCATAGAGAAATCACTAAAACAAAAGGCAAGTATGCAGCAACTTTCTTAATACATGCTGTCCCAAATTTCCAGCACAACATACTAGCATATACTTCTTGTTTTTCATAAGAAAACCATACTAAACACATGTGTAAGCTTACTTACCACTAACTTCAAGGTGTAGGGCTTCTCCAAGAACCCTAGAAGTCCCCTTGTAGCTGCTTGCTAGGTCAAGAAGTAAGAACAATAAAGTTTTGAGAAAGCTGAAATTTGCCAAGTTTAAAGTGAATGAGTTTTTGCTGCTTGTAACCCCTTTTTAAAGGACCATTTAGGCCGACTTACTCTTGAACGTTTGACCATCTTATACCACATATTAATAAGATACTTATACAGCTGCCTGGCCTTTACACTTGGGCCTAAATGGGTCTCCAAGTTGATGGGCTTGGGCTGCCCATTTTTCAACTCTCTCTTTACTTAGTTTAGGCTCAATTAGCCAAGTGGGTTGTGGTGTCTTTGGCCCTTTTTAATATCTTTCTTGGGCTGAACATATAGTCCATTCATGATGCTAAAACATGGGCTAAAGTTACACCCTTAACACGTAATTTATTCATAATCGAATTTGGAGGAATTCGAAATCGAGCCTCGTCTCCATTTAGCTAGCAAATTTAAGTTAAGTAAGTAGGTGACTCACCTGCTAGCTTATTAAGTCCTACAAGCACCTCAGTTCTCTCACCTCATTTAAGGCCGTGATCTCCTCAATTTGATTCAAAACACATATACACTCAACCCTCTTAAGCATTAGATGCACATGTCCCCCTATAACATGAAATTCAAGCACTTTTAAAAATTAGCGCTAATTTAACCAAACCATGTCATATTTCATTTGTATAGTATTAGTATTGTAAGGTGTGGGGTGTTGCAGAATGTTCCCAAGGGGGAGATATTGAAACGACCACAAAAAGCGTCTAAAAATTTACCTCGAAAGTGCCTGGAATCGTAATTTTTATATATCTCAAAATCTGTTCCAAAAGTTCGGCCTGAAGTTCTTGTGAGGGGGTCAAGTCGAGTGGGAAATGGGTCTAACTCTAATAGTAGAGAAAATGAATTGCAATTTCATTTTCCCAAAAGTACGATTTCTAGGTGAGGTTTTCGCGCCCCTGGCGCGACACGCCAGGGGCGCGCCTCAGTATAAGTTTTGCCCAGATTTTCAAGTTCGGTCCAAGGCTTTTGGGTATTTGGACTAGGTGTTCCCATGGGTGAAAATGCCTATACTTAGCCTTATTTCACCCTCATATCCTTCAAGATATTCCCAATTACTCACTCAAAGACTTATCCAATATTTCATCTCCAATTTCAAGTCTCAAAAACTCATCCGGATCTTAAGGTTCTCATTCAAGCTTCAAGTCTTCATCTCCAATCTTCTTCAAGGATTCTCCCGAAGTCAAGGTATGTGGGTTTCCTTCATGGTTTCCTTTCACCCGTGACACTCAAGCTCTCTTTTACCTAAAATTGCATGATTTAACATTGATTTACACATGGGTCTTATCTATTATAAATTTCATTGCACATTATGTTAGGGTTTCACGAAATGATGGTTTTTCTAGCATGTTTTGAGTTATGAATCTAAGATTTATTGTGAGGTTTGATGAAGGGGTTTTGATGTATATGGATTGAGGATGTTACGAAGTATCTATTGATGGTTTTACATTAAATTTTCTAGCATGATTGCACTCTTGAATTGCATGGTTTTACAGTAGCACTACACACCTGCCAAGTGTTTGATAAAATGTCTAGATTATAATTTCTTTAGGAATTGAAGGTCCAATGATGTCCTATGAGTTGCATGACTATATGATGATAAAAGGAATGTATGTATATGATATTATCTCTATAGTTTTGGGAATTTACTAAGCCTCACTCGCAGGGTTGTTGGCCCGGGTAACCTTGTTGAGGGATTTGCACCTCAATTGCCTCACTTAGAGGTCGTAGGCCTGTGCAACCATGTCGAGGGGTTTGTACCTTGATAACTACGTTGGGATTTTGTATTCCATCAACCATGTTGGGGGGTTTGTACCTCATCAACCATGTTGGGGGGTTTGTACCTTATCAACCTATTGAGGGGTTCATACCTTATTCGCCTCTCCAAGAGGGTGGTAGGCCTTGGATATGGATTAATAATGGTCTTTCCTTGCACATATATTATGTTCTATATAAGAATGTGTTTACTTCAAGTATCATTCACACATGCCATATTGCTATATGCTTAACCATTGCCTATGTTATGCATTTTGCTTATGGTGCTTATCACTTGTTGCATTACATCCTACATACCTAGTACATTCAAATGTACTAACACATACTCTATTCCTACATGATGTCACTATGTAGGAAGATGAGCCTCGCTTGATCATCCTCTTCCACGTGGCTAGTACAACTTCTCTCAAACTCTTTGGTGAGTGCTCCATTTCGGGGACGATGCTTATGAGCTCATGCTATGTTCTAAGACTATCATTCTTTTATGTACATGTTGACAATGAGGGTGAGCCTGGTTGCTTGTCATGGCCCCTGCTCTTATCTAAGTAGTAGAGGTGTTGTTGGACGTGTCTTGTGTAATGTTATGAGCTTTAACTTTTTCTTGACTCTTGATGTTTATGATATGGAAGTTGTCCCTTAGCCCTTGTCCCTATTATACTCTATTGTTGTTGTATTTTATTACTTCTGTGAAGAAGGATTTGTAATGATATGTTAAGAGGCTTACTTAGGGTCACTTGGGGTTCCCCATGCGCCGTGTCACTAGGACCTAGGCTTGGGTCGTGACATCTTGGCCACCCCTAATCTATGCTAGAGGTGTTTTTGGGCAAGTTATGTATTTACGCTTTGAGCTTTGACTCCTTTGATGATTTATGCTATGAAAACTTTCGTTAGTCCCTTTATACCTATTTATATCTTCTATTATTGTTTAATTCCTTCCACGACCAAGGATGTGTAAATGATATGCTAAGAGGCTTGTTTAGGATTCATTTGGGTTCCCATTCGCTATGTCACTTCTAAGCCCTAGGCTTGGGTTGTGATAAACTTGGTATCAAAGTACTAGGTTGTTAATGGTCCTCGACACTAATACACCGTGTCGATTAGAGTCTTATTCATGGTTGTGAAGTGCACCACAACTATGAGTAAGAGGCTATAAGGTGCTTCAGAAAATGTTTCCCTTTTTCTTGATCCATGTCGTGCTATAGATGTTAAGGTAAGGCTTTCCCCTAATGAATGTTCTTTGTTATGCATACTAGATCATGCCTATCCCAAGAGGAAGAAGAGCTCATGCAACCGAAGAACAAGTGGCTTATGAAGAGTTTCACGATGCTATTGCTATGCTAGCTCAAGGTATGACTAATCAAATCAACCAAGGGGCCCATGCCCCTCATGCTCCTAATCCCACATCTAGTGTAAGGGATTTCATGAGGATGAACCTACCAGAGTTTCATGGGTCTAAAGTCGATAAGGACCGTCAAGAATTCATTGATGAGGTGTACAAAGTGTTGTCTATTATGGGTGTTAAATCGGAGGATAAAGTAGAGTTGGCAGCCTACCAACTCAAAGGGGTGGCCCAAATATGGTTTACTCAATGGAAGAAGGAGAAGGAGAACAACAATGTGATCCTATAGGAGGAGTGCAAGGTGGCATTTCTCAACCGGTTCTTCCCTCTTGAGCTAAGGGAGGCCAAAATGATGGAGTTCATGAATATAAAGCAAGGATCTATGAGTGTGAGGGTGTAGCCCTCAAGTTCAACGAACTCTTTGAATATGCTCCACAAATGGTGGTCGAGCCAAGGTCGAGAATGAAAAAATTTGTGATGGGTGTATCCGATTTGGTGAATGAGGAGTATCGTGCCCCCATGTTGATTGGTGATATGGACTTGTCCCGCCTCATGACTTATGCCGAACAATTGGAGGGGAAAAGTTGAGAAATAGAAGGGGTAATGAGGCGAAGAGGGCCCTTTTTGAAGGAAGGTTCCAAAGTCTCAAAGGTGGCCGGTTTAATTAAGGCCAAGGGTCTTCTAATGCTCCAAATAGAAGGTTTGGTAATGACAACCCAGGATTCCATGGTGGTGTTGGTGTGGTGTCTCATCCTATGTGCCCAAGATGTGGTAGAGGCTATAAAGACCTATGTTTGAGCGACTCTAATGCATGCTATATTTGTGGAGAAGTGGGTCACAAGAATATTGATTATCCTTGTAATCAAAACAAGGGTAGAGATGATCATCCACAAGTCCAGGATGCAAATGCGGTTCCTTTGGGAAAGGGAGGTCAATATGGTGGTGCTCTACGGCACCATCGGTTCTATGCTCTTCAAGGGAGGTAAGGGATAGATGAGATGCTCGATGTCGTCACTGGTATGTTAAAAGTGTTTGACTTTTATGTGTATGTATTGATAGGCTCGGGTGCCACTCTTTCTTTTGTTACTCCGTTTGTTGCCAAAAAGTTTCATGTTGAACTCGAATTATTGTGTGAGCTACATGAAGTGTCTACTCTCATTTGGTGCATCTATTTGCTAGAAGGGACTATAGAAATTTTCCCGTTTTCAATTTGCATAAAATAGTGCCTTTTGATTTTATTGAGTTGGATATGGTGGATTTTGATATCATTCTTAGGATGGATTGGTTGCATGCATATTATGTCTCTATTGATTGTAGAACCCGTAGGGTCATTCCAATTCCTAAATGAACCAATTCTTGAGTAGGAGAGTCATGATGTGGTGGTCAAGGGTAGCTTCATCTCTTGCAATAAACCCCAAAAGTTGATTGGTAAGGGGTGTCTCTATCATTTTGTGAGAGTTAGGGATGTTGAGTCCAAATTCCTTCCTATAGAGTCAGTTTTGGTGGTTTATGAGTTCCTAGATGTCTTCCCTATTGAGCTTCCCGGTGTTCCTCCCGTAAGGAAAATAGATTTTGGCATAGACCTCCTTCCCGATACTCAACCCATTTCCATTCCGCTTTACCGTATGGCCCCGACAGAGTTAAAGGAGTTGAAAAAGCAATTGAGGGATTTGTTGGAGAAAGGTTTTACTAGGACTAGCTAATCACCTTGGGGTGCACTAGTGTTGTTTGTGAAGAAGAAGGATGGTTCTCTAAGAATGTGCGTTGATTACCGGCAACTTAATAAAGTCACCCTCAAGAATAAGTACCCTCTACCAAGGATTGATGATCTTTTTGACCAACTTCAAGTGAGTTGTCACTTCTCTAAGATTGATCTTATGTCCGGGTATCACCAAGTGAAAGTGAGGGAGTGTGACATTCCCAAGACAACCTTCCGGGACTAGCTATGGGCAGGATGAATTTGTGGTTATGTTTTTTGGGTTGACCAATGCACCGGCTATCTTCATGGATCTTATGAATAGGGTCCTCAAATCCTACCTTGATTTGTTTGTGGTGGTACTTATTGATGAAATCTTGATTCATTCCCATAGTGAGGAGGAGCGTGTGGATCATTTGAGGGTGGTGTTACAAATCTTGAGGGAGGAGAAGTTGTATGCCAAATATGAGAAATGTCAGTTTTGGTTGAAAGATGTTGCCTTCCTAGATCATGTGGTGTCAGGGGATGGTATTAAGGTGGATCCTAAGAAGACGGAAGCAATTAGAAATTTGCCTAGACCTTTGACTCCATCATATGTTAGAAGCTTCTTGGGCTTAGTGGGTTACTACTGGAGGTTTGTGAGTGGATTCTCTTCTATTTCTTCTCCTATTACTAAGTTGACTCAAAAGAAGGCTAAATTTGTGTGGATCGATAAGTGTGAAAAGATTTCTCAAACTTTGAAAGATAAGCTGGTCTCTGCTCCTATCATGTCTCTACCGGAAGGGTTGTAAGGGTTTGTTGTGTATTGCGATGCCTCATGAAATGGTTTGGGTTGTGTTTTGATGCAAAATGGTAAAGTGATAGCTTATGCCTCCAGATAACTTAAGGTACATGAAACGAATTATCCTACCCACGATCTTGAGTTGGCCGCCGTGGTATTAGCTTTGAAAATTTGGCTTCATTACTTGTATGGGGTGCATGTTGATTTGTTGACCTATCATAAGAGTCTCTAATATGTGTCACTTAAAAAGATCTTAACTTGAGACAACGAAGATGGTTAGAGCTTCTTAAGGATTATGATATGAGTGTGCATTATCACCCTGGTAAGGCTAATGTAGTGGTTGATGCTTTGAGTAGGGTGTTTATGGGTAGCCTAGCTCCGATGATAGTGGCAAAGAGGTGTCTAGAGAGATTCATCGGTTGGATAGATTGGGAGTTAGGTTAGAGGTGGTTGATAATGGTGGGGTTATGGTTGTTGATGGTTCTAAATCATCATTGGTTGAGGAAGTGATGGCAAAGCAAAATCTTGACCCCGCCTTGTTAGATTTGAAGGTCTTGGTGAAAGATGGTAAGGTGGAGGTCTTCTCTCAAGGGGGAGATGGTGCCCTTAGGTACCACGGTAGATTATGTGTACATTGTGTTGATGACTTGATAGAGAAGATTCTTGATGAGGCTCATAAATTCTTCCTATTCTATTCACCTCGGTTCTACCAAGATGTATAGAGATTTGAGGGAAGTATTTTGGTTGGGTGGCATGAAGAGAGGTATTGCTAAGTTTTTGTATCCGGTTGCCATAATTTCGAACAAGTCAAATCCAAACATCAAAGGCCCAGTAGCCTAACCCAAGATATAGAGATTCCTACTTGGAAGTGGCAGGAAATTAACATGGATTTTGTGGTTGGGTTGCCATAGACTAGAAAGAGTTTTGATTCTATTTGGGTTATAGTTGATAGAATGAATTTCCTACCGGTTAAGACTATTTTTGGTGCCAAAGATTATGCTAATTTGTATCATGAATCGGTTTGATTGCATGGGGTGCCCTTGAAACGACCCCCAAAAGTGCCCGAAAATATGCCTCGAAAATGCCCATAATCGTAATTTCCGTATATCTCATAATCTGTGTGCGATATCGAAAATCTGACTTCATATTATTGTTCAAAGGGCAAAATTGAGTGGGAAATGGGAATAACCCCGATTTTTGAGCAATCGTAGAGAAATTTCATATTCTAGTGACGGTACGCATACTGTGTACGACGCGGAGCCGTCGCGAAGATGTGTTAGTTTGTGGCCAGCTTTCTGTTTCTGTCCAAGGCTTTTGAGTCTTGAGCCTAAGTCTTCCCATGAGTAAAAAGACCTATACTTAGCCATATTTTACCTTCATATCATACAATACATTCCTCCCAATACTCTCTCAAAGAGACAGATATTTCACTCAAAATTCTAGTACCAAAACTCATTGCGGATATCACGATCCAAACCTAGGGCCTATACATGACCGGCGAATGGGAAAGTTGAAGGAATCCCCAAACAAGCCTCATAGCATATCATTACACATCCTTGGTCGCGGAAGCAATTAAAATGAAGATAAGAGATAAGCATAAACAAGGGGAATTGGGACTAAGGGTAAATTTCCATATCATAAACACCAAGAAACGAGAGAGTCAAGGTTCATAGCATAGATACGTAACATGTCCAACAACACTTGTAAACCTTAGATACTTAGCGGGGGCCAAGACAAGCAATCGGGCTCACCCTCATAATAGTGACAATAGGTAATCCAAACATACAAAACATAGTCTAAAGATAAGCTTGAGAGAAGATAGCTATTGTCCCTGGACTTAAGGACTCACCATAACCTAACTTGAACAATCCTTCTAGCCACAAGGAGAATCAATAGGAGCTCTGGTTCCTACATTGTGATATCATGTAGGCATAGAGTATGAGTTAGTACATTTGAATGTACTAAGTATGTAGGATGCAATGCAGGAAGGGATAGGAATCATAGGCAAAATACATAATCATAAGCAATAGATAGCATACTAACAAAATAACATATATCAATGATGCTTGAAGTAAAATCATGCTTATATAGAACATAATATGAGTGTAAGGAGTGACCATTATAGTGCAATCTAACGCCTACCACCTCCTTGGAGAGGCACATAAGGTATAAACCCTTTCATGAGGTTGATGGAGTACAAACCCCCTAATAATGTTGATCGAGCACAAACCCCCAACAAGGTTCATGGGTACAAATCCTTAACAAGGTTGATGGGTACCAACCCCCAACAAGGTTACCCAGGCCTGCCAGCCCCCGAGCTAGGTGATCGAGGTACCAACCCCTCAATAAGGTTACCCAGGCCTACAACCCCTCGAGCTAGGCTTGGTCATCCGCAACACTACAGAGATAATATCATATACACACACATACACATACACACTCTCTCTCCTTTCATCATCATATACATACATTCCTTCTCATCATCATTCCATCATTATTCTAACATCGTTTCATTATCATATAGTCATTCAACTCATAAAACATGCATAGAACCTTTAATTCCTCAAGATACCATAGCCAGACATTTTATCAAACACTTGGTGGGTGTGTAATGCTAGTATAAAATCATGCAATTCAATAGTGAAATCATGAAAGAAAACTTGAAGTAAAACAACCCACCAATACTTGGTAATACCATCTTGCAAAATACATTGAAACCTCTCATCAAATCTCAAGAGAGATCATGGTTCTAAAGCTTTAAACATGCATAATCATAATAGGCAAATCATCTCATGGTATAGACTTAAAAATGAGTTCTCATGGAATAGACTTAAAAATGAGTAATCATGCATTTTCAACCAATCTTTCATAAAATCCCAATATAGTATATGGTCATAATCTCTAATGAATAATACCTATAAGAAACCCAACTTGGAAACATGTAATCTTCATAGAAATGGAAGACTGGGCTTCATGGGTGAAAGGCACCCATGAATGAAATCCATATATCTTAGACCTTGAATTTCCTGAAACTGAGTTGTGAAAGACTTGAAGTTTGAGAGTGGGTCTTGGAATCAAAAGCTTGCTCTTGAGTTTCCTTAAATTTGTATTGAGGTTTTGATGGAGGCTCTTGAGAGAATTTGAGAGTGTATTGCGATTGGGAGAAGTGAATTTGATCTTTAGGAATAGGGCTAGGTCTTTAGGAGGTTCTAAGATAACATAGGAATTCCCAAAATACCAACATAAAAGGCTAAATTTACGGAATGCCATTAATAAGGTGGAATTTGGCAAAAACCCGTTTATACCCCTGCACATACAAGTTCTACGAAAATGGGCATAACTTCTTCATACGAACTCTAAGTAAGGTGAAACCAAGTGTGTTCTAAGAGATATGACCCTTTTAAGTTGACCCTCCTACCGGTACTTATGCAAAACTTGGCCAACGGAAATTCCTTTGAACTTGACTTGATGTAGGGGACTCATGATAATTTTAACGACTCAAATAAGCTTGACATAGATTTGAATGAGAGCTTGAAGGATTGAATGAGTTTCTTGAGATCTAGAAGTGAGTTTGGGGCACTTTAATTGGGTAAAATATTTGTCTAAGTGTTTGAATGAGTATTGGGGAATGTCTTGTGTGGTATGAGGATCAAATATGGCTAAGTGTAGGTATTCTCACTCATGGGAACACTTAGGCCCAAGACCCAAAAGTCTTGGACTGAAAAAGAAAAATAATACACAAAATGAACTGAGTCGCGCCTTTGGAGCGTCGCGCCTTGGGTGCGAAATCCTCACTAGAAAATGAACTCTGGGAAAATAAAATTGCGATTCGTTTGCTCTAAAATTGGGGTTAGACCCATTTCCAACTCCATTTGACCCCCTGAACAAGAATATAAAGTTGGTTTTTTGATATCACATACAAATTTTGAGATATGTGGAAATTACGGTTCCAGGCACTTTCGAGGAACATTTTTGGGCACTTTTTGGGGGCCATTACAATATCTTCCCCTTGGGAACATTCATCCCCGAATGTCAAAGAAATCTGCAAGAGAAGAGTAGTCATAAAGAGATCAGCCCCAACAAGAATGCAACAACATACTTAAAACATCATTTTCAAAATCTCAACATAAGTGTTAAAATCACCATGATCTTTCTCAATATAATAATGAATGCATACAATGACATAGGGGCTGAAACATAAGATTTGGAATTCATGGAAGGACTTGATGTGTTATCATAACCTTGAATAGAATGAAAGAGGTACTAATATTGCTCCTTCATGCCCCACTCCAGCTCCCCAAGAGATACTATTTACTTGGCAATTCTCCCAATGGGCCTTGACAAACGCCCTCGATACATTTCATTTTGGTATGTTATCACTAGCCTAGATATTGCAAACAATTCTGTTACATTACCTCAGTTGTCCTTCAAAAATAAATACTAATTCATTTGAAGATAGAAGTAATAATAATAGGCGTTTCTCTAAGCTACTTTTCTTGATGATGTCGATAATTTTGATAGAGAATATACAACCTTTCGTATATTGGGAGAAAACATTTATGAGAAATGAAATCTGACATAACAAAAGAATACCTTTCTAGTTGCACTGTCAACTTCTTGAGGCAATCGAAGCCATGCTGAAAATTGCAATGATTCATATACTGTAAGATTGGGAGAATGAATATCCATTTGTTCACAATATCCCGCAATTCGTGCAAATGTTTCTTGCTTCTTCGGATACCCTGATATAGATATGCTTCCTTGTATATATCCATGTGTCTTTCTACCAGCCAATACGTCCATCAAAGTAGTTTTTCCAGCTCCACTAATACCCATTAGAGCTGTAAGGACTCCTGGTCGGAAAGCACCACTAATTCCCTTCAAAAGCTCTAACCGGTCCTCCAAAACACCTTGAGATTTTATATCCTACGAGAGAAACCTATTTTGAGTATATATGGATCCAAAAGGACTGGAGCTTTCATTTTTACGTCAAATTATGCTATGAGCAAGAATATAATCACGTCCTACATACAGATATGCTTATTTTAATAAAATTGCCCATCCCTTAAATTGATTAGTAGCTAATCTCATTACTCATAGGACATGACTTTTTAGATCCTTGCAAGCAACGAATATATACAAAAGTAGACAAACAAAAAGCATTTGAAGAGCATTTGGAAGATTTAACATTTCATCTCGTGATACCTGGGGCAATATTCTGAATTTTGTACTACATCCGTTGTATTATGTGATTGACAATTTGACTTACGTGATATATGAGTCATGGACAAAAGAAAATATCATAGTGGTTCAAAACAAAGAAAATATACTTGGAACATCCCCAAATTTGAAAGAAAAATAATAATCCTAGATAACAGTATTTTAATTCCTAGATCACTTGCTAATTTTTGTGATCTCTCCATGAAAGCGAATTTAAGGATAATTCCAAAAGTAATATGCAAAAATACAAAGGAACACTTTTTTTTTTTATGTACCTGAGACACATCGACTGCATATCTGATATCATCAAAAACAAGTGAAAGGGGTTGAAATGGTAAAATCATCCCTCCCTTCTTGATTGACTTGGTTTCTCCAACAGGTGCATTTCTTTGGCCCTTATTATGCATTTCTGCATGATTCAAGTAGCTGTTTTATATGCCATTTTTTTGTTTAACAGTAAACTAAATCATAAACCATTTTTGTAGAATTTAGGTGTCTCAAACATTTTCTAACAACCTGATATGTTATTTAGCCATTCCATGCATACGATATGGATTTAGTTTATATAAGATTGACCAAATATGAACTTATCATCTTTATAGCAAATGTTGTAATCCATCTTGCTTATCAACTCAAATGTTTATAAGTAATCTTCTCATGAAATTATGGACCAATAAATTAATTTTTTTTCCCTCATTTCATACTCTCCAATGTCAAGCTTTGTGAGGAACAGGATGATCTTTGTAATACAATCATTGAAGGCAATAACTCAACTCCATTATAAAAGCAGATTTGAATCATGAAGACAAGAAGTACCTCCTGTTGATAATTGTATGTCTATACCCCTTGTCTTTGTGTTCCTTTCAACAACTCTTTCATCAGGCAAAACTGCACGAGATTTTCTAAATGCTGCATACAATATATGAATTTCAGTTTTTCAGCAGCATGTTAGAAAATGATAGATGGAGGTGGTTGCAACTCAAGTCAGACAAATGACACGTACGCTTGAGGTAAGTTAAGGCCAACGTGGCCATAAAATTGAAGAAAACAATGTATCCCAGCAGTGCGACTATGCCAATCCAATACCAGAGCGGGTCAGAAAACATAGCACGAGACTTTAAGATTACAACTCCTAGTGCATCTGTTGAGCCAGGAGCATCCTGCAATAGGAGTATTGGTTGGTGAACTAAATTTAAGAAGTGAACTTGCAAGAGATGATCGATTGTTACATTTCGCCAACTTTTGCCCAGAAACTCATTTACAGTGATGGCATTCTGTGCATACATCATTGGAGAGCACCAGTAACCCCATATCCACCATTTTTCCACGTTGTCTGCAAACAAAAAGAACGTTTATCAGCACTACTCAGTTTTCTGGTTAACTTCAGAGACTAAGTTGCAAGATATGATTATCTTGACGGATAAGAGCTCTAGTATAAGATAAATAATTAATCATTGAATTATCATTGTTCTGTTAGATATTATCTCAGTTCGCATGGGTGTGACAATTCAGCCACTGTGATCTTTTTTCACATAATAGCTGAGAGAGATATTCTCACCTCGAGACATAATAAATCCACCCATTACAAGAACAAGAAGTAATGCAAGCGATCCCAATGTGTTTGCAATAATCATCTTCCTTCCAACGGCTGCCATGAAGCGAAATAATCCAGAAGCCATCTGGTCAACACATATCACTAGAAATAACTGCTTGCAAAACCTGCCACGGCAATTCTTTCTCTCCGCAATCAGCTTAACAAATAAGGAAAATGGTTGTTCTGATTGCAAATGTGAGAATCCTAACACTCTTAACGTGTAAATGAAATTCAACTTCAAAGAGTCTCTGCAAGACAATTGATATGAGAGTTGATTTATTCACCTTATGATGTTTGAATCAAATCCTATCGCATAGTATGTGATAGAAACCCAAATGGTAGACTCAATAATTGAGATTGGGATCTTGACTATCCATGCAGGCAAAGTATAAGCCCATGCAGGAAAGAAGAGAAGGTTGTGCTGCTTGAAGAAGACTGGAAGCTTCAAGATAGTGAAAGGAACCTCTGAGCACCCGTTGAACATAGCTGCAATTACTGTAAAGAACAATGCGCCCATGAAGATGAATCCATCTGTCTCTGTCTCCTTTGGCATCTTGATTCGCAGGAATAGTGTCATTGTTATAGTAGCCAATAACAAATGCTGAAATCACCAAAGTGTTACACTTAATTTGCATCTTGTGATCTTAATCAGGAACACAAGAGACATATAATGATTATAAAGTCCAAAGCTCCAAATAATTGTATATAAATAGCTGTTTCAAATTCGTCCGAGAAAACTATGTGTTTGCTCTGGACTATTGCACTGTACAGAACATAAATTAACATGGCCCTAGAACTCCATCAGGATATTTTGTATAAACATGGAACATCAGGCTAAAACCTCGTAATATCAGGCACTCTCAGCTTATGAACAATTCAATCAACATTTTTGGCCATAGAAAAAAATGCTTGTTAACTATTCCAACACGACTAAACCAACATAACAATATAAGTTCTAAATTATGAGGTATATGAAGCATCCCCTTTTTGTAAACAAAAAGACAATAAAACCTGCTGGCCAACTCACTTGTATTATCTTAAACAAGTAGACAAATAAATTCCTCTTCATGAGAAGGATTTCTCTAGACATGCAAGCTCTTAAAAGTTCCCTCCTTTTAACGCCATACTTGTTGGTGGTTAGAGCATCAGGATGTCTGTTGGACTTGTCAAAAGGAATAGAAAGGTCATTTGCGAGTTTATGTCCAACATGAAAGGACTGAAATACTTCAAAGAACTCGCTGGATGAAACAAATTTGTATGGCACGTCTCTCTTTGCCCAGTATTGCTCCTGGTCTTTCCTAGAGGTCACCTATGTAGAAAAATTTAATGGATGAGACAGTACTATGTATGGTTTTAACATAAGTAGAAAATAGTAAAGGAGACTGAGATTTACTTCTTGCAAAAAATCAGCCACTCCCTTTCTCCTAGGACATTTGAACCCCACATACTCAAAGAATTCAAGAATATGTTCACGTGGACCTTGATACACAATTCGCCCATCCGCCAAAAGAATTACGTCATCAAAAAGGTCATAAGTTTCTGGTGCAGGCTGCAGGAGGGAGATAAGAGCAGTTCCCTTGAGAATGTGGATGGATTGTCTAATAGATTTGATGATTTGGAAAGTTGTTGAGCTGTCTAATCCACTTGATATTTCATCCATAAATAGAGCTCTTGCTGGTCCAACCATCATCTCTCCTAAATCAGGGTGACAAGAAGAAGACAGACTTCAACCATAACAATTGACTATGTAATGAAGAGAATCAACATTTTCTAGAAATCTCAGTTTAATAGCTTAAACATCATTGGATCAAAAAGATATCGTGTGAAAGCAAGATAGGCTACTTGCAGCACTGTTTCGACAAAAATAGCCGCATATATATGTACTGTATCTGTATTAGATAAATAGTGCATGCCATGTATATTTGAAGAAGCTTTAATGGCTAATGAAATTTTTGAATCTAGACCAACACAAAATCTCTTAACAGTCTAAATGTTGAAGATTACAAAAGTCCCACATTGGTGGTTAATATGATGGGTAGACTAAGCTTGGGCAATCCTCCTCCCTTTGAGCTAGCGTTTGGGATGTGAGTTAGGTCCAAGACCTAATTTTACATGGTAGTAGAGCAAGATCCATCCCACCCAATGTTGTCCCCCGAAAATTAGGACCCATCTCACCCAATGTTGGTCCTCGAAAATTAAAAATTACCGACGTACCAGATGCTAAGCACTGGGCACGTGAGGACCCATCTCATCCAATGTTGGCCCCGAAAATTAAAAATTGTCGATGCACCAAATGCTAAGCACTGGGCGCGTGAGGTGGGGTATTGAAGAATACAAAAGTCTCACATTTGTGGTTAATGAGATCCTCCTCCCTTTGAGCATATCTGGATGAGATGGGACTTTTATATTCTTCAACACCCTACCTCACACCTAGTGCTTAGCATCTGGTGCGTGGGCAATTTTTAATGGAAAAAATACACAAAATAGACTTAATTTAAAATTATTTACCTTTAATAGACTCAATCTAAACTATTTACCTTTAATAGACCCATTACCTAAACTTTTTACCTTTTTAACCACTTACCCCTTTTTATTTCGTGTGCTAATATCAGCATAATACTATGAAATATACTTTGGTAGTATATATACACCATAGCGGTATCATATAGAATGAACTCAATCCTTTGTGATACTCTTGGTGTTATATTGATACCCAATTGGTATATAGGATTTTTTTTAAGAAACAAACAAAAAAATTATTAAACTCTAAATTAGTGGAAAATATATTCATTATATACTTTGTCGGTATATTTATACCATATCGGCATCATATAAGATTGAGCTTAATCATCTGCGATACCCTGTTGTTATATGTACACCCTATTGGTATATCATACAAGTGGGTGCTGACGTCAACATGATGTCAACGTGCAAATTTTAATATTAAAGAGGCAATTTTTTAATAATATGGGGGTACAAAATGTAAGGGGTATATGATTTAACTAAGTTTGTGCACCTTTAAATCAAACTATTTATATTCATATATTCCTTTACATTTTATACTCCCATACTAGTAAAATTTTGCCCCTCTAATATTAAAATTCGTGCGCTGACATCATGCTGACACCAGCACCTGCTTGTTCGATATACTAATAGGGTATACATATACCATCAGGGTATCACAGATCATTAAGCTCAATCCTATATGATACCGATAAAGTATAAATATACCGACAGAGTATATAACGAATATATTTTCTACTAATTTAGAATTTACTATTTTTTTATTTATTACTTAAAAGAAAAATCCAATATACCAATTGGGTATCAATATATCACCAAAGTATCACAAAGGGTTCATTCTATATGATACTGCTATGGTATATATATACCAACAGAGTATATTTTATAGTAGTTGTGCTGACGTCAGCACGCGAAATAAAAAGGGATAAGTAGTTAAAAAGATAAATAATTTAGGTAATGGGTCCATTAAGGTAAATAGTATAAATTAAGTCTATTACAGATAAATAATTTTAAATTAAGTTTATTTTATGTACTTTTTCCTAAAAGTTAACCGCATATGCCTCAAATAATAAATCAAAAGCTTCATTAGTTTTGTAGTTACGTTATTAGTTCTAATTATTTTTCCTCCTTCATTTGTTTACTATTTTTCTCTTCTTTTTTTTTCATATTCATAACTCATATCTAAGTATTTATTGTTATATTTATTATCCATTACTTTTATGTTTTTCATATTTATAACCTTCAAATATTTAATTTATAACTTTATAATATCTTTTGATTTTCCTCCATTTTTATTTATATAAATTCATCTTTTTTGTTTCAGGATATCCAAGTCAAGGTTAAACCTTTTTCACTCTATAATTGAAGCAATGAAAATCTTATATCATTATATTATTGTGCTATTTGAATCATGCTTTGGTTTGACTCGATAAGGAGCGCTCTTAAATTTTGATTATTATGTTATAAAGTGTCGACTAGAATTCGAAAAATTATGTGTTAATTTTGTGTTTTTTTTTTCATCTACATTATTATGATTGAAGTATTAAGAAGAAAGTGTATGGTACTTTTTTTCTCTATTTATTTTTGTTTTTATCTCTATTATCTTCTTTAATTTAATTTTTCATGAATTTCAAGTTGCACTAAGTTTCTATGTATATGTTTTTTGGGCACAAATTTGTCATTTGTGACTTTATTTGTTCATTAAAAGAAATTTATTTTAAACATTAAAATGCGTCGCTCATTTGGTGTTTCTAATCAAACTTTTAAAGATTCATATGCGATTGTTGAATTTTATTACTTATTATATGTATATTTTACAGAATTTATCATTGTAATTGATCTATAAAATCTAGTGCACGTGAAGTAAGAACAAATAGTTGCAACTATAATAATCAACAGAGAAAGGCGTTGAATATATGGAAATGACATACAGTACCTGTGGTGAGTCTCTTTAGCTGTCCACCAGAAATCCCTCGTAGCATTTCATCGCCAACTAGGGTCTCCGCACATATCTCAAGACCCAATATCTGTTCATTGAGAGTAAAATAGGAGATAAATGCTTGCAAGAAATAGACTTGTTTAGGCACTAGGGATTACCTTGAGTATATAATCTGTTATAATATTGTGCTCCTGTCCTTCAACTGATGCTGCCTGCAAAACAAGTCATTTTCAAAAACGCTTTTACAACAGAAATTGAGTGTCAATCTTTGTACCTTCATAAACATGTCAATATCAGGATCTGGCTTGATATTTGCCTCCTTTTCTCTCCTTAACAACTCTTCCAGCATCTCTGTGTCATTATTAACCAACCGAGCTTAGCCTACTCTTTGAAACAGTGAAAAAAAACAAAGCTGTCCTGAAAGCTTACGATTCAACATTTTGGCTCAAACACCAGGTATATTTATCGATCAATTATGGTCAAAAAATAGTAGGAAACGTACACCACCCCTCCAATCCATACAACTTGTTATAGGTTTTCAATTCTGTTTTTAGCTAACAAAATCTTTACGAATCCAAAATAAATTGAGATGATTAGGGATGACCTTCTCGATGGTTATGGGGTAGAAAAGTGGTATGTCTGTCAAGTGCAATGAGCTTGTGTGAAACTTTACAAATTTGAACCAGTGGTTTCAGGTGGCCTTGCAAGATACTTTTGGTCAAATGATTTTGGATGAAAAAGAAAATATAAATATACATACAAGTTTCAAATGAACACAATTCAAGAAAAATCACAACGGATCAACATAACATCAGGTTTTCTCAGAATCATAACAAAATATTCAAAAAAGACGACACTAAATCTAGCTAGTATCTAAAAGTTTCAATCGAAGAGGTACCCTAAAAAGGGTCTTAGAGATTTTGGAAGAAATAACTTCATACGAGAGAATTATATATTATTATCCATTTAATTATGAGAGACATTTTTTAGACAAATGAAAAATTGTATTCAACGTAATTAAAAAGTTAGAATAATTTATACTTATTGCAACATTCTGAAAGTAAATGTAATTTTTTTAAATATTATATAATGGGTAAATTCCTCCCATGGTGTTATAGGTTTATATTATATTAAAAGCGTGAAAGCCCTTAGAAATGTTGTTTGAATTTTTTCCCCTTCAGTAAAAATTTCTTCTTTAGACAAAATCGATTTTTCACCACTTTCCTTTAAATTATTATTTGATTGTATTTATAATATTTACTTTTAAAATATATGAAAAGAAGTGATAAAATAAGGACTTCTAGTCATGAAAAGAGTCATAAATCTTTCGTATTTGATATACTTCCACTTCTTCCTTATTTGAATAAAGAAAATAACCTACAATTGCTAAAAGAAAATTCTAGTTTATTATGAGTTCTAAATAGTGATATAATCTTTATATATAGGACCTTTATAAATAAATAATTTATCAAAATAAGTGAATGATTTATCTTTTTATAAGTTCATAATTAAATTAAATTTTTCTCGATAATATTTGTTATCAAATGAGGTACACACCTAAAACACCTGCAACAAGACTAATTTCTTCTATATATAGTTTGTGATTATGAATATTCCACTGAAAGACAAAAATTAATTTGGTCTATTTTAACTATCTATACTTGTTTCTGCAAGAAAAATAGAGGAGGTTTAATCACAAAAATATTCATGCATATATAAAAAAAAAAAAAAAAAAAAGATTTACTCCCTTAAATACTAACCATAACGAGGTCCAACTCCTTGACATCTAGCTGAAAATTCAAGGGTCTCCCTCACAGTTAGATTTGGTAGATGAACATCATCTTGACTTATATAAGCACATGTCCTTTCTGGTACAAATTCATTCATTCCATGCCCATTA
The DNA here is from genome assembly GCA_026153255.1 of Solanum medicagineum. Classification (NCBI taxonomy): domain Eukaryota; kingdom Viridiplantae; phylum Streptophyta; class Magnoliopsida; order Solanales; family Solanaceae; genus Solanum; species Solanum medicagineum. Next base: position 7,647,379 of record JAPFFP010000012.1, on the reverse strand, counting down.
TAACTTACTTTACCACAAACCTGTTTTGTTTCAACGAAAAAAATAAAAAGCATAAAGCATAGGTAAGTAAAGATAATAAAGAGTGTCCATAGAGAAATATTTTGTCTTAACCAAAGCCAAAAATGCTAGTAAATATTTGTTCAATATGTCGTGTTTGCGCCAACTCATTTTGTTAATATCACTAGAAGTAATCCACTATTTGACTTAGATCCGTTCTCAAAAAAATCAAGGTATTTCAAATTATTTGATGATACAACAAAGGAAAAAAGTTCTAAAAATCTTTTTGTCTTATGGTAATCTGCTTCAGTCCTCTTACAAAACTTTTGTTATTGAATTAGTCATACACTTTGCATATTTGTAACGATTCACGTGACATCATCAAATGATATAATTCTTGAATAAGAATCTATGACACATTCGTTTATACACCAAGATTGGACGAAATGGGCTTAATTATACAATAGTTGGGTTTCAAACCAGAGACATCTATAAATTGCTACTTTTATGTCTCAACCACAAAGCTATCCGCTTCGAATGCAAATAGCATTGTAGTTTAATCATAATAAAACATACTCCAAATATGCAGTGAAAATTTTATAAGTAAAATATGATTTGACTTTATTTTCTCTCTTAAAAACGTGTAGTGGCAACCTAAGACAAATGAGTCGAGGTATTAGTAGTCTATTTTGATCGACTATAATCCATGTAAACTCTAATTTTATTGGTAGAAGTTTGATTTCTCACGTTGTAACTTTTTTAGCTCCCCATTCTCCCGCCTCCTTTCCATGTATAACCAAAAAATTGTGAAAGATGGATAGTTCCATAGGCCTCCTGGCTTGATTTCATAATAGTTTTTTTTTTTTTTTTTAGTTTATGTATTATGCCTACCTTTCTTTTTATTTTAATGTGTCGCTTTTTATAAAACTGATTAACATTAACATGAACATCAAAAAAATAATAGTACTACTTTGCCGATTAAAATCAACCTAGAAATCTCTACAGTAATCTTTATTATTAATATTCAATAATATTCTGATCTAAACCAAGTGAAAATGTAAATGAACGCTGATGGAAAATGTAGTGGAAGTATATATATATGATTTTTCCCATCATTATCATAATCAAGAAATTTGAAGATTTTGTTTTAATGATTGTTTTGGCTTTGACTTTGGGGTGAGCTGGAAAAGATAATCGTGCAGATGGTAAGGGGAAGGTAGATGCTTAATTTTTTATATTAATTATTACAAAATAATCATATATCAAGACAAATTAAGAAATAGTAAAGAATTATAAGTTGGGTGGGTGACCTTTACATCTGAATTAAGCTTTCCGGCTAAAGCCAGCAGCAACGTTGTCTTGCCGCAACCTGGCGGCCCTAAAAGTAGTGTCATTCTGCAAACCCAAACTATTATTAGAAAAATCGTAATATTGGATGAAATATGAAATAGATAACTTGTCAAGTCTCACCTTCCAGGCTTGATGATTCCACTAACATCATTCAGGATGGAAAACGACTTGTTTCTTTTTGGAACAAGGTGGAAATAATTCAAGGCACCCTTGATATATAAAGATAGAGGTCAGGGTATTGTAACTAGTTTGCATAGGATGTTGATTCATTTACCTCAAGCATATTGATTGTGAAGTTGAACATTGTAACTAGTTTGCATAGGATGTTGATTCATTTACCTCAAGCATGTTGATTGTGAAGTTGAACATTGTAGGCAATGCTCTTGTTCCCACATGCGCTTCTGCTTCTACATTCAAATGCTCGAAACGAACTTCTATTTCCGGAAATTCAAGACCAACCCTGGCTCAACCACATCAAATACTCATTCATTCATTTATTTATTTCGTTGATGAGAAATATTATCTATACATACCTATAAAAGCGTTGTCGAAGCCTTAACAACAAGTTGTCATTGTCTTGTTCCATAAGTCTGTTCAACAGATTCCTTTTCTCTTCCATGCTGAGACACATTATTCTTCTCCATTTCAATGCTTCTTCTTCATTCCATCTACCACAATCCACAATTTCAACTCCTTCCATCATTCAAACCCTGCCCACTAATGGAACAATCTTTCTTATTTTAATGATTGGTATAACAGTTAGTTGTTGCACAACGTGCATATACATCTACATGCCAACTACCACTTCCCTTCCTTTTATATATTATTTTATTTATTTTAATAATAAAAGACGGATTGTTTGCAATATCATTAAGTAAAACATTGTTTGATAATTTTAGGATAATACTTATGTTGAAAAGGGTACACTAGAATTTGTACCAGGGCAAGTACATCCATTTTAGTTTAACTTGTTAACTTCCGTCCGTTATTTAAGTGATATAGATAGAATTTACATAATTAATTAAGATTTCAATATGATTTTTAAATATTATATATTATTAATATTGTGACGTATTATATTTTTTAGAAATATTTTAAGTTATTAATTATCATGATTAGTAATATTTTTAACACAAAAAATAAGACAAATAAGTTACAATGAAAGAACCATAAAAAATTATGGATAGACCCTCAAGCTACTCAAGTAGGCATGTCCACCTGCTGCATGCTTGAGCAATTACAGCGGAAGAACCATAAAAAGTTACGAATGTATCTCAAGTTGCTTTAGCAGACATGTCTAGCTGCTGCATGCTTAAGCAACTTTAATTATCATGATTAGTAGCGTTTTTTAATACTAAAAATAAGACAAACAAATTACAACGGAAGAACTATAAAAAAAATTAGAGATATACCCTCAAGCTGTCTAGCAGGCATGTCGAGTTGTTGTGTGCTTGTGCAGCTTTAATTATTATAATTAGTAGCATTTTTTAGCACTAAAAATAACAGAAATAAATTACAACGGAAGAACCATAATGTTTTTTTGAAATATTTAAAGTCATTAATTAATATGATTAGTAGTATTTTTAACACTAAAAATAAGAAAAATAAATTAAAACGGAAAAATCATAAGAAAATTGTGCATGTACCTCAAAGCTGGCATATCGACCTGCTGCCTGCTCGAGCAACTTAAACTAAAAACGACAACACATAAAAATACTTAAAAAGATGTTTGAGGATGTCGAGATACAAACGCATGACCTCCTCCTTAACTTAGAAATAATTAAAAAAAAAACACAGGACCTCTTAGTCATAAGATAAAGTTTCAACCATTGAGCCAAGAAAGTTGTTTACACGATTTTTTAGAAAAAGGCATAATAAGGACAGTGACACATGCAGGGCACTGTCCTTTCTTATATAAGGGAATATATATGATAAATGATTACCATAAGACACATACTAATTAGTGAAAAATAAAGAGCTTGGAGCTCAAGAATAAAAGTTTATTGTTGTATTTCTTCGAATCAAGTGCCTTACAACAATAGTGCAAGCTCTCTCTGTCCCTTTTTATATAATATTGTTTAACTTGACAGGATAATTAAGAGAAAAAAAGGAAGACTTTTGAAATTTATGGTATAAAATAATTCTTAAATAGTTGCGCCGTTGTAAATCATTTCATTAAAGCTAAAAAAAAGATTTTTAAAGTTAAAATATTTTAATTATAGTAATGTGACATTCTTTTTAGGATGAACTAAAAAAAAAAGTATGCCAAATAAAATGAGACAGAGAAAGTACTTGAAGAATCTCATCAAACACTTAGTTTGTAAGATCATTGAATATTGTTTCACTAGTTAGAAAGTGTAATCACATGTTTATGGATCACAAACTACACTAAAAGTATTCATAATCTATAATCGCGTACCTATTACAGATATTTTTTCGCTATGTGCAGAAGAAATCTACACTAGATACTGCACAGGAACCTTTCAGGAATTGAGAGAGAAGAAGAAGAGAAGGAAGCAAGAAAATCTTTTTCTACGTTACCTTCTATTTTTGAAAGAGAAGTCCTTTTATAATTATTAAAAGACGCAACCATTCAGAAACATTCTGAATAGTTGTGTCACTTCTTTTATAATATTAAATATATAACAAAATATATATTTATTTATTATTTAAATTAATATGGTTGACCCACATGGGTGACCCAAATTTAATATGATTCCTTTATCTCCCACTTAGTTATAGTGGGTCAATTCTCATTCCTATTCTGCAAAACTTTTATACTTGGCAACTAGTGAAACAACCCCAAAAAGTGCCTGAAAATGTGCCTCCGAAGTGCCTGAAATCGTAATTTTCATATATCTCAAAATCCATGCGTGATATCGAAAATTCGACTTC
>JAPFFP010000012.1:7628088-7643037 GCA_026153255.1 Solanum medicagineum | reverse complement strand
TCGGTAGAATTCCAGACTAGGTTATTAAAGGAATTGGGTTTAGTATGTGTTCACGTGTCCCTATCGGGCACTGGTCATGACCCCAGGGTGGGGTGTGACAGTTTACTATGTTATTTATTAAATGGTTGAGTTGGTTTTGCTTATGTGACATAGATAAAGTTGATTATTATTGTTGTTTCTCTGAAAAAGGATTTTTGCTTTTTAATTATAATTATTATACTAGCATGTTTTCTGACTTGTCCCTTATTAAAACGGTTATGGTTAAGCTTTATCACACACTGATCTAGCGTCTCACTCCCCGCTAATTATTTTTACAAAGTATACTGGTGATATTAGTGAGGATTTCAATAACTAAAGCTAGCAAGCCGACTTTTCATGGTGAGCCTCGCACTTGTTCGTGTGGGCAATGATCTTTTCAATTTGTTATGAACCTATTATTTTGAATTCTTAGAGTTGCTCCATAGTCCTTTGTTTTATTTGAGTCAGGAGTATTCTTTCGTTATTTTAGATGTGTGAAAAGTTTTAAGTTTCCTTTCATTTGGGGATGAATTGCTATTATTGCGTGATGAAAATAGACCGATAATGCATATGATGCCTTGATTTGGTAATTTACTAGTTGTGTTGTTGATTTCTGAGATAGATAAAAAAAATTGAATAGGCCTAAAAACAGAGGAAACTCTGCTTAGAATTCTAGTAAATATTGCTTTGGGATTCTGCGGGTCGTGATCCTAAATTGGGTTGTGATAATAAGTAAAGGTATGAGAGCATAAATAAAGTTGTGTTTTTTGTTATTGATCATAAATTTGGTATATAAAGAATCTAGACAAGAAGATAGTGACTATTAAACTGAGTCAAAGTAGAAGGAAAGAATTACAACAAATTCCTCAATATTAGGAACTACGACAATAAATTCTGCAGCCTAAAAGGTCTTCTAATCATATGCTATTATGGTCCCACAAGTTGGTGATGTCAAAAGCACTCAACTTGAACAAATGCTTGATAAAAGAAGCTCTTGAAATTGGTTCGGTAACTATATCTGCTACTTGATTAGCCAATGAAGGTGTTAAACTCTGATATGCTTGTTCTGAACTTTTTCACAAATAGAGTGAACATCAATAGCAATATGCTTCATCCGATTATGGAACATTGGGTTGGCACAATTGTGTGTGGTACCGACATTATCACAAAATATTTGAGGAGTGGTGGAAATACAAAATTAAAGTTCATGGAGTGAACTTGTTAGCCAATTTATTTTGAAATAGTAGTTGCATCAGCTTGATATTCTGCCTCTGTGGAAGAGAGAAGATAGATCTTTGACTTGTAAGGGACTAGGATATCGGAGAGCTACCAAGGTAAATAACATAATCTGTAGTGAAGGTTCTACCAAGAGGATCTCCAGTCGAGTCAGAATCTAAGTAAGCTAGAAGACAATGACCATGTTCTTTGACAATTCAAGGCCAAATGAAGATGTCCGGTGAAGATATCAAAAGAAACGCTTCATGACTGTCCAATGTGATTAGGGATGGTGCATGAACTGTGAAAATTTGCAAAATACAAATACCATGTCCGTACATGTAAAATAAAGGTAATTTAGTTCATCAATTATCCTCCTATACAGAAAGCCATCAACTAGAGAATCTTCAGTAGATTTGGAACACCCTTGATGTTGTGCATATTAACTTCCTATAATAGATCTGTAATGTATCTTTGCTGACATAACCAAAGGCCACCAAGATAAGATAAGACTTCAATACCAAAAAAATAATAGAGTGGACCAAGATCCTTTAGTGAGGATCGAATAGCAAGACTATCAATAATGATTTCAACACTACACATCTAATTATCTGTAACAATTATGTCATCAATGTATACTAAAATGTAAATAGTAAACTCAAAATTATACAAGAAGAACAATGAAGAATTAGATTGGAATTTAATAAATTCTAAAGTAACCAAATAATTTTTTAATTCAAAGTACCGGGCCTAGGAGCTTGTTTGAGGCCGTATATAGCTTTTTGCAACTTGCAAATATGTGTCGAATATGTAGAAGCTTCAAAATTTGATGTTTGGTGCATATGGACTTCTTCATTAAGATGACTTTGCAGGAACGCATTATTGCTATCAAGGTAACGAATGAGCCAGTTTGTAGTGTGGTGATCGTAAGAATGAATCAAACAGTTGCAGGCTTTATCATAGGATTAAAAATACATTGATAACCAAGTTCAAGTCATTGTGTGAACCCTTTAGCAATCAAGTAATCTTTATACCTATCAATAGAACCATTGTGGTGATATTTAACTCGACAAAATCATTTACAATCCACCACATTTTTTGAAGGATCATATGATACTAACTTCCATGTCTGATTTCGAATGAATACATCAAATTTATTTTTCATTTCTTCACGCTAGTGTAGGACTTATTGATCTTATTTAAAGGTTCTAAGTAGGGAGGAAGTAGTTTGAATAATAATGTATAATTATTTTGGCTTATGACTATTTATTTTAGATAGAGTAATCATGCGATGAATGAGCGTCACTGTAAAGGTAGAGGAACAAGGGAAGGTTATATGGATTCAGGATTTGGGACAAGTGATGAGGAAGAGGGTTGTAACACATCATTCTAGGTCAAAGGTCCAATGAACTTATTTCGACATTGGTAAGTGATAATTGTGGATTACGGCTGGGAATTTAGTTGGAGAGAAGGATGAATTGGTGATGCTGAAATATTTTGGTGTGGTATACTATGGATTAAAATTGAATTTTGTATTATGAGGGCAGGAGAAAGGAATGCATTATAAAAGGAGAAGAAGAATTGCAAAAACGAAATTGGATTATTTGATACTATGGTACTTGCTAGGGCAGAGAAGCAAAGTGAATGCGCGTCCACAGGCTGCTGCACAATTTGTGTAGGAACTTCACAAGAATAGTTTAAATTCTAAGTATTATTCTGAGGTTGTTGTTCAGTTGAACATATTTTTCAAGATATGTTTTTATTGTGAATATTTTTCAAATGAGAAAAAATATTTTCAAATGAGAACTGATTCTTTCAAAAATAAGACACCATGTGATAGATATATTTTGAAAGTTAAAGAATCAAAACATTGATGATAATGATGTTTATTTGAAAATCCTAAATAAATACATAATGTTAAATGAGGCACTAATTTATTTTTGGCATATGATTTGAGTCATGGATAACATAGGCAAATAAACACTTTAATGGAGTCAAACTCTAAAAGGTGATGGTAATGACGCTTAGTGTAGCGAGGTTCTAACTGTTTCAATACCATGTCGATGTCATTTTTTTAGTTAGAGCAACTCGTTATGGAGTACATGGGGTGGCAGTAGGTGTTCTATGCCATATGTTTTGAGATAGGATTGAAAACTTTTAAATTCGCCACCACCACTAGTATAAAAAAATTAAATTTTGGTATTAAACATCTGTTCAAGCAATGGATAAAAATTTTAAAAAAACTTCTAGAGTTTCATTTTTTTAATTTTACAGTGAACAACCACATGTATTTTGAAAATTGATCAACAAAGAATACATAATATTTTTTTTGATTAATTGATAAAATTTGAGAAGGGCCCCATAAATCACTAAAAAGAATTTGTAGGGGCTTATTGCTTTGCAATGAATTATCTGAGAAAGTCAACTTTGTTATGAAGTGATGAGAATATATTAAAACTAAAAAAGAATATATAAGAGAAGATGTAGATTTCTTATTCACTCTTTGTTCTTCTTCTTTTCTCTCTAGACTTTGTTACAAGAAGGGGTATTTATACTTGTATATATATGGTCATTAATGAATATCCTATTGCCATGTATATACTTTAGACACCAAGTATATTATATGGATGATTAAGTTACAAAACTAATTAAAATAAGTGTAAATCAATCTTACACATAATGTGTATTGTGTGTATATGTATATTGCCACAAAATATATTATATCGACGTAGAAAATATTTATCTTGACATTCATTTTATAACACTCCCCCTGGGATGTCCATGTAGTAATACGTTTTGTTTGTTGTCTCATTAAGAACCTTACCAGAAAAACCTTGTGGGATAAAACCTTGGTTAAGAAAAAAAGAATGCAGCGGGTATTTGCTCCCCCTAATGAAAATATCATTTAATATCTTGAAGATGACGCATCCCAATCTTGTATCTCAGCTTTTCAAAAGTCGAAGTTGGCAATGCTTTGGTGAATATATCTGCTAAATTGTCATTGGAATGAATTTGTTTAACATCTATTTCACCTTTCTTTTGAAGAACATGAGTGAAAAAGAATTTTGGTGAAATATGTTTCATCTTGTCTCCTTTGATGTTTCCTTCTCTTAGTTGAGCTATACATGCAACGTTGTCTTCATATAATATTGTTGGAATATCTCTTTTCAGAGGAACGCCGCACATTTTTTCACTATGTGCTGAGTTATTGATCTCAACCAAACACATTCTCGACTAGCTTGATGAATAGTCATTATTTCTGCATGATTTGAAGAAGTAGCAACAATAAGTTGTTTCATTGAATGCCATGATATGGTTGTATCTCCACATGTAAATAAATAATCTGTCTGAGATCGTCCTTTATGTGGATCAGATATTTATCCTGCATCTGCATAACCAATTAGTTGCAAATTGGACTCTTCTGAATAAAATAGTCCCACATCAATAGTTTTTTGAAAGATATCTGAATATATGATAATACCATTCCAGTGTCTCCATGTTGGGGGGGGACTACATCTTGCTAATAAATTTACAAAAATGGATATATCTGGCCAAGAATTATTAGCAAGATACATTAACGCACCATTGCACTATGATATGGTACTTCAGCATCAACGAGCTCTTCCTCATTTTCATAAGGTCGGAATAAATCTTTATTAATATTTAGCGATCTTACAATCATTGAGGTACTTAATGGATGTACTTTATCCATGTAAAAGCTTTTTAAAAAAATTTCAGTATATATTGATTGATGAATAAATATACCACTTATAAAATGCTTAATTTATAGACCATGACAAAAAAAATTTCTTTCCAAGGTCTTTCATTTCAAATTCCTTTTTTCAAACATTCTATTGCCTTTGACAACTCTTCACGTGTTCCAATTATATTCAAGTCATCAATATATACAACTATTATAGTGAGTTCTGATCCAGACCTTTTAATAAATACACAAAGACAAATTGAGTCATTCTTATATCCTTCTTTCAATAGTATTCACTAAGGTGATTATACCACATCCGTCATGATTGCTTCAATACTTATAAAGAATTTGGAAGTTTTATTGAACATGTTTCTCGAAAATCTTTATATATTTTAGGCATTTTGAATCTTTTTGTGATTCTCATAAAAATGTCGTTGTCTAATGAGCCATATAAATAATGTACGACGACATCTATCAGATGCATGTCAAGTTTTTCATGAACTGACAAATTTATAAGATATTTAAAGGTGATTGCATCCACTACGTGAGGATATGTCTCGATATAATCAATGTCAGGGGTTTGCGAAAATCCTTATGCCACAAGTCGTGCTTTATATATTACGACTTCAATTTTCTCATTTAATTTTCGCACAAAAATTCATTTACTCTACTGGATTTATACCTTCAGGTGTTCGGACTATCGGTCTGAAAACTTTGCATTTATCAAGCGAACCTAATTCAACTTGGATAGAATCTTTCCAATTTGATCAATTATTTCTCTATCTATTGTCACGCCTCGGAGGGTACCCTTGGCGTGGCCGGCACTCAGAGACTATTGCTAGCCCCCAAACGAACCACTTGGCCTTATCATCATATCGTACTCAACAACGGAAGAATAATACTCAAATAAAAAGGGAATCATGAGAAGAGAATATAACTCAACTAGCTCATAGTTTCCAATGAATGAATTTGGAATACAAAATACTCAATAATATCCTCTATCCAGTATCTATGAAGCCTCTACTCAACAATCTAGGTGGTGTCATAACAGGCCTTGAACACCCCAAATCAAAGAAGAAAAGAATATATTAATTCAACTCATAATATAAAGGGCTCCTCTAGAAAGCAAACAGGGTTCACCAAATCTGGAAGTGTACTGATCTGGACCTCAATGATGTGCGGTTTGAAGTCCTCTATCACCTATATCTGCATCATGAGAAGTTACAGGCCCAAATGGATGTCATTACATGGAATCTAGTATATAAAATAGCTCAATAAAGTAAAGCTCCACTCACTCATCTCAACTTATTAACTCATGCTCAGCTCATTACATGCAATTTTGAAGTAAATCATGCTTTTCAAAATATACTCAGTAAAAATTACTCAGTTTAAAATATTATGCTCAATCAATATTGCTCGGGAGTTTCTCTTAACCGACATCCAATCCCACCACCTTTAATTTGGTGATGCACAACGAAGGCGATGTCGTTGCCACGCCCATCCTAAACGTGTCATGGTAAAGGACGATCAACTCTCTTGGATCCATAATAAATGTCCACTTGTGAGAGAAGAGTCCCCAGAATAAGTTGTACGATTGTCCTATGTTGCCAAGGTAGTTCTGTTAGTTAAAGTAGATGTTTACTCGCTCCTCGCTCAGTGCCCGATACTCCTCCCAAGATTAAAACATGCTCAACTCGTCAATCAACTCAGCAATCAACTCAATCCTCAATGCTCAATAAATCGACTCAAAACTCAGCCTCATTGGGTTATCTCATCTCAATTCATCTCTGTTACTCATCATCTCATTCATTCATTCAAAGCAAATCATCAAATTCAACTCAGACCCCGACGTTCATTTGGACTCCTTCAATTTCACTCATCATGTAATGCAAGCAAGGTGATCATATATAGTAATGTATATAACTCAATGCGACATGCTTCTCATGCTCAATTATATTCAAATTACTCAACTCAGATGCTCAAACTTAACTTCAACTCATTAATCATGCATAAAATTTCATAAAATCATGAAATTTAGGGTTTATGCTATCAAGTATAAAACTCTTAACTCAACTATGTAATGCAGAAGCCTTCATAAATTATCAAGAGAATTCGTAATAAATGCAAAGTTTCAATATTAGAATGATAGGATTTCTCAAATCTCAACTCCTTTTTCCAAATCTTTACTCAAGAAGATAAAGGGGTGTGTGGAAGAAGGTGGTCCACATTTAGCAAGCCTTACATACCTGGAAATAGAAGGAGCAATCAAACCTCAATCGATCCTCACCCTTGAATTGGAAACCCTAGCTTATTCTTTTCACCTCTAATGCTCTCAAGAACCCTTGAATGAAGAAATATGAATAATACCCTTGGGGTTCTATTCTAAGGCTTTTTTCAAGCCTAGAACGACCAAGGGTTTAATGGAATGGGGATTGGAATAGACAAAAATACCCCTCATTAAAATTTTCATCTGAGTCTATGAGATCCCGTCTACAAGTCGTAAATCATTCTATAGATCGTAGAAAACCTCTCATAAACTAAAGGGATCTTGAAATTAACTCGCTAGAATTTATCATGAAACCCCTCTCTACGAGCCATAAAGCATTTTATGGTTTGTAAACTCCTCTCATATGTAAAGAGGGTGCAAAAAACTTAAGTTACTGAATTTGTCACGAAACCTTCTCTACGAGCCGTGACATGCTCTATGAGTCATATACCATTTCGTACATATTGGCCTCAGACTTAGAAAATTTCACCAAGTCATCTGGATTTTATGAGACCCATTCTACGAGTCGTAAATAGGTCTATGAGTCGTAAATGGCTCTCGTGAACCTTCCTCTGCAGCTTTTCTCAGTTTTTTCACAGCAACCTCTACACATACACTCCAAATCAGGTAGAAGGAATTTGGGGGTGTTATATTATCTCCCCTTTAGGATCATTCGTCCTCGAATGAAGAGAATTCTAGGGGTTTAGGTCAAGGCATGAATCTCCCTATGGACTCTGACAATCAACCAGCTCTCCTCACTCATGAAATCAATAAACTAGAAACTTTCAACAAGTTAAACAATCAAACAGCCAACAAATTATATCAATCCTCACTTGAACTCTAGAAATCTATCATTTATCATATGGAAAATGAAAGGAGAACTCAAGGAATGAAAATTCCAAGGATTTAGAGGGAAATCATTACCATCAACATTCCCATCATCAGCAGGCAGGAACAAATGAGTGTATTTGGCCTTCATGTCCTCTTCCACCTCCCAAGTAGCTTCTTCTACAAATTGGTTTCTCCATAATACTTTGACAGGTGCAATCTCTTTAGTTCTTAACTTATGAATCTGACGATCAAGGATTTGGATAGGAATCTCCTCATAACTCAGGCTGTCTTTCACTCCAATACTCTCTATAGGCATAACCAATTGTGGATCTCCCAAATACTTCTTGAGCATAGAAATGTGGAAAGCTGGATGGATGTCCTCTAACTCTGATGGTATCTCTAACTCATATGTCACATTGTCCACTCTCTTTATGATCTGATAAGGGCCAATATACCTCAGACATAATTTCCCTTTCTTACTGAATCTCATCACACCCTTCATGGGTGACACTTTCAAATACACTCAATCATTGACCTCAAACTCTAAGTCTCATCTTCTGAAGTTTGTGTAGGATTTCTATCGACTCTGTGTAGTCCTCAACCTTTATTAAATGATCTTCACCTTCTCCATAGCTTGTTGAATCAAGTCTAGTCCAATCAACTCTGTGTCACCTACCTCAAACCATCCAATCGGCGACCTACACCTCCTCCCGTAAAATACCTCATATGGGGCCATCTGAATGCTCAAATGGAAGCTATTACTATAAGAAAACTCAATCAAAGGCAAGTGGTCATCCCAATTAACTTTAAAGTCATTGGCGCAAGCTCCCAACATATCCTCCAAGGTCTAAATAGAACGTTCTACTTGGCCATCCGTCTGTGGGTGGAAGGCAGTGCTAAGGTGCACCTACTTACCCGAACCCTTTTGAAAAGATCTCCCAAATTGAGCAGTAAATTGAGCTCTTTTGTCTGAGATGATGGAAAAAGGGACTCCAACGCAAACTAACAATCTCCCTAATAGAAAGTTAGCATAATCCTCTGTAGTGTCAGTCGTCTTTACTACCAAGAAGTGAGCAGATTTTGTCATCCGATCAACTATCATCCAAATTGAATATGCCGTCTATGGGACCTCGATAAGCCTATGACAAAGTCCATGTTAATCATCTCCTATTTCCACTCTAGAATCTCAAAGTTCTGAGTTACTCCACATGGCCTTTAGTGCTCAACTTTAACTCGGCAATGTCTCTCTTCATTCCACTCCACCAGTAGACTTCCCTCAAGTGATGGTACATCTTAGTATACCCTAGATAGATGGAATATCTAGAACTGTGGGCCTCTGCCATAATCCTCCCTCAAACATTATCAATATCAGGGACATACAATTTGCCTTGATAACTCAATACCCCATCTCCCCCTTTAGCAAAAGTCATCACTTTCTGCTTATGCACATCCTCCTTCAACTGCGATAAGACGAGATCTCGATCTTGTTTCTCCTTTACCTCCACTACTAGAGATGATACAGAACCATTATACACAAGAACTCCTCCTTCACCTGATTCGTCTAATTGAACTCCCAATCATGCCAGTCTGTGAATCTCCTTGGCTAACTCTCTTTTGTCCTCCTCCACATGGGTGATGCTTCCAATGGACAACTTGTTAAGAGTATTAGCAACCACATTAGCTTTACCTGGGTGTTAGAGAATGTTTATGTCGTAGTCTTTAAGCAACTCAAACCACCTCCTTTTTCTCAAGTTAAGCTCCTTTCGGGTGAAGTCGTGTTGTAGACTCTTGTGGTCTATGAATACATCCACATGTGCTCCATATAAATAGGGGCACCATAGTTTGAGAGCGAACACAACCGCTACCAATTCCAATTCATGAGTGGGATAGCCCTTTTCATGCACCTTAAGCTGTCTAGAAGCGTAGGCGACGACCTTTACCCCTGCAACAACACACATCCCAATCCTAATCTGGAAGCATCACAGTAAATCACAAATCCATCTGTCCTATCAGGCAAGGTCAACATTGGTGCAGTAGTTAATCTCGTCTTCAGCTCTTGGAAACTTCTCTCACACTCGTCAAACTATTGAAACTTAACCTTCTTCTGCGTCAATTTGGTCAACGGTGCGAATATGGAATAGAACCCCTCAGTAAACCTCCAATAATAGCCAGCCAATCCCAAAAAACTCCTTATCTCGATCGGTGAGGTTAGTCTAGGCCAACTCTTAACAACCTCAATTTTTTGAGTATCCACTCGAATATCATCTCCTGAAATTATATGGCCCAAGAAAGCCACTGATTTGAGCCAAAACTCACACTTGAAAAACTTTGCATATATCTCATTATCTTTGAGCGTCTCCAAAGAGATCCTGAGGTGATTGGCATGCTCCTCTTCATCTCTAGAATACACCAAAATATTGTCAATGAACACAATTACGAACATGTCTAGATATTTTATGAATACTCTATTCATCAGGTCCATAAAGGTTGCAGGTGCATTTTTCAACCTAAACGACATCACCATGAACTCAAAGTCACCATATCGGGTTTGAAAATCCATCTTCGGGATGTCACCTTCTCTCACCTTCAATTGGTGATAGCCTGATCTGAGGTCTATCTTGGAGAAAATAGTGGCACCCTAAAGTTGGTCAAATAACTCGTCAATCCTCGAAAGGGAATACTTATTCTTGATTGTCACCTTATTCAACTGAGGATAGTCTATACATATCCTCAGGGAACCATTATTCTTTCGCATGAATAAGACCAGAGCACCCTATGGAGAGACTCGGCCTTATGAACCCCTTTTCGAACAAGTCCCTCAACTACTCCTCAACTCATTCAGCTCCACAGGGGCCATTCTATAGGATGGAATGGAAATAGGTTGAGTGTCATGAAGAACATCAATTCCAAAATTGATCTCCCTATCAGGAGGGACTCCGAGCAGATCCTTAGGAAACACATTAGGAAACTACTCACAATTGAGACCAACTCAAGAGTAGGGAACTTAATATCATCAGACTTGACTCACACGAGGTGGTAGTTACATCCCTTATTGATCAGTTTTCGGGCTTTGAGGTAAGAAATAAACTTACCCTTTTGCACAATATAATCTCCCTTCCAATCAATTACAGGCTCATTCAGAAACTTAAATTTGAC
Source organism: Solanum medicagineum (assembly GCA_026153255.1). Lineage (NCBI taxonomy): Eukaryota > Viridiplantae > Streptophyta > Magnoliopsida > Solanales > Solanaceae > Solanum > Solanum medicagineum. The sequence goes on along the minus strand of JAPFFP010000012.1, from coordinate 7,631,848 downwards.
AGTTCGGGTTTGGCAATCAATAAAGGCATAGCAAGCATGAAGCCAGTCCATGCCAAGGATCACGTCAAAATCAACCATCTCTAACTCAATCAAACTAGCAAGAGTATCCCTATGATAAATAGATACCATACAATCTCTGTAGATTCTCTCAGCTTGAATGAACTCACTAACAGGAGAGGAAACAGAAAACTGCTCAAGCAAGGACTCAGGAAGAATCCCAATCTACTTGCCACATATGGCGTCACAAAAGAACAAGTCGCACCCGGATCAAGTAAAGCATAGAAAGAAAAGGTAAAGACTCAAAGCATACCCGTCACAACATTTGGTTCAACCTCTTGGTCCTGTTGGTTCCCCATTGAATACAGACGATTTGTCCCACTGTCTGCCCCTGGTGCAGCACCTCTTTGGTTACCCCTCATTGGTGGTGTTGTAGTAGAAGGCTGGACCTTATTGCCCCACATCAGACACTCCCTCTAAAAATGGCCCTACTGACCACACTTATAGCAATTATTCCCTCACTCTCTACATTCTCCCAGATGCATCATGCCACATTTCCCATAAGGTGCCTTCACTTTAGAGCCAAGAGCCATACTTGCCTGAGATTGTGTACCTTGTGCCCTAAAGTTTGGATGACCTTGGGACTTGTTATCATACATGTGGCTCGGGTTTGGTGCACTGGTTGAAGATAGTGCATAGCTGGAGGACCTCTTTTAGAAGTAAGACTTATCTCCCTTACCCTGCTTGATCTGACTGGGCTCAGGACCTGTTGACCTGGCCTTCTTACTCAGATGCTCCTTTTTATCCTTCTTCTTATCTTCTTCAGTCTGCTGGGCATAAACCATCATGCTGGAGATATCCATACCTAGGATCAGCAATGTCGCCTTGCACTCCCTTTTCACCTGTCTACCCAAACCAGACAGAAATTTTCTCATCCTCACTCGTCCTGGACCATCTCTGGGGCATACCTAGATAGCTCAATGAATTTCAAGTTGTACTCTTTATCATTCAACCCCTCCTATTTCAAATTCATGAACTCCTCAAACCTTTGCCTCTCTCAACTCCTAAGGGAAGAAGTGATCGAGGAAGACGCTCTCGAATGCATCCTAAGTAGCGGGTTCAACATCCTTACTTAGACTCTCTTCCCACTGATTGTACCAAATGTTAGCCACATATTTGAGCTGATAGGTAGCAAGCTTAATCTCTCAGTCTCAGTCACATGCATGGTTTTCAACACATTCTACATCTCATCAATGAAGTTCTGAGGGTCCTCCTCAACTTTAGACCCAGTATAGATAAATGGATTCATCCTCAGAAAGTCTCTCAGTCTGGTGGCAACCGTTGGCTCATGAGAGCTAGAATTAAGAGTCTGTGAGCCTTGATTCCCTCTGCGGGCAGCCACCAGCTGTGTGAGCATAGTGATAGCTCCTCTGAAGTCGGCCTCTATAGTGGGAGCAGGTAGAGCAGTAGATGTCACATGAACACCAGCAGTTTTGGCCGGTCGACCTAGGCCCCTCGTTTCCATCTGAGGAGGCACCTCTAAAGTAGGGTTCTTAGCATTACTGGCTAAAGCATTCCTCTAGGTTGTGGTGCATCTAAGAGGCATGATCTGCAAGTGCGTAATGCACGAGTTTGATAGGTACTTTCATAGAGCTAGACTCTATCGTACGAACTCAGAATACAAGAAAGTGAGGCAATTCCTAATGTCCTATATCCTCCTGCTTATGAAATGTGGTGCACAACACACCTATAAATAAGACTCTACTAGATATGGCTTTATAAACTCCCTAGGAATCTTGAACTCTGTGCGCTGATACCAAGTTTGTCACGCCCCGAGAGGGTACCTTTGGCGTGGCCAGCACTTAGAGACTATTGCTAGCCCTTGAGTGAACCACTTGGCCTCATCAGCACATCATACTCAACAGCGGAAGAATAATACACAAATAAAAAGGGCATCATGAGAATAGAATATAACTCAACTAGCTCATAGTTTCCAATGAATAAATTTGGAATACAAATTACTCAAAAATATCCTCTACTTAGAGTCTATGAAGCCTCTACTCAACAATCTAGGTGGTCTCATGACAGGCCAAGAATTCCCCAAATCAAAGAAGAAAAGAATATATTAAATCAACTCATAAGATAAGGAGTTCCTCTGGAAAGCAAAGAGGGCTCACCAACTCTGGAAGTATACTGGTCTGAACCTCAACAATGCGCGTTGAAGTACTCTATCACCTGTATCAGCATCATGAGAAGATGTAGGCCAATGGACGTCAGTACATAAAATATACTGGTATGTAAAATAGCTCAATAAAGTAAAGCCCAATTCACTCATCTCGATTCAATAACTCATACTCCGCTCAGGACATGCAAGTTTGAAGTAAATCATGCTTTTCAAAATATACTCAGTAAAAATAAACTCAGTTTAAATACCATGCTCAACTTATATTGCTCAAGAGTTTCTCTTAACTGATATCCAATCCCACCACCTTTAATTTGGTGATGCACGACGAAGGCGACGTCATTGTCACGCCCGTCCTAAACGTGCCACGGTAAAGAATGATCAACTCTCTCTTGGATCCATAATAAATGTCCACTTGTGGGATAAGAGTCGCCAAAATGAGTTGTACGACTATCCTTCACTGGCAACGTAGTTCTGTGGGTTAAAGTAGATCTTTACTCGCTCCCCGCTCGGTGGTCAATACTTCTCCCAAGACTAAAATATGCTCAACTTATCGATTAACTCAGCAATCAACTCAATCCTCACTGCTCAATAAATCAACTCAAAACTCAACCTCATTGGGTTATCTCCTCTCAATTCATCTCAGGTTACTCATCAACTCATTCATTCAATGAAAATCACCAAATTCAACTTAGACTCAGACGTTCATTTGGACTCCCTCAATTTTACTCATCATGTAATGCAAGAAAGATGATCATATATAGTAATGTATATGATTCAATGCAACATGCTTCTCATGCTCAATCAGACTCAAATTACTCAACTCAGATACTCAAACTTAACCTCAACTCATAAATCATGTATAGAATTTCATAAAATCATGAAATTTAGGATTCATGCTATCAAGTATGAAACTCTTAACTCAATGCCATATAGAAATTATGTAATGCAGCAAGCCTTCATAAATTATCAAGAGAATTCATAATAAATGCAAAGATTCAATATTAGGATGATAGGATTTCTCAAATCTCAACTCCTTTTTCTAAATGTGTGGAAGAAGGTAGTCCACACTTTAGTGAGTCTTACACAACTGAAAATCGGAGCAATCAAACCTCAATCGATCCTCGCCCTTGAATTGGAAACCTTATCTTCTTCTTTCTCCTCTGATGCTCTCAAGAACCCTTGAATGAAGAAGGATGAAAAATACCCTTAGGGTTTTGTTCTATGGATTTAATCAAGCCTAAAACGACCAAGGGTTTACTGGATAGGGATTGGAATGTATAAAAATACCACTCATTAAAATTTTCGTCCAAGTCTACGAGTCGCAAATCATTCTACGGATCATTGATAGCCTCTCGTAAGCCAAAGGGATACTGAAATTAACTGACTAGAATTTGCCACCAAACCCCTATCTACGAGCCATAAAGCATTTTACGGGTTGTAAACTCGTCTCGTAAGTAAGGGGTCGAGGGGGGACAGAAACTTAAGTTATTGGACTTTGTCACTGTCACGACCCGACCCCGGGGCCGTGACTAAGGCCAGTCAGGCACTAATCCAAATACTAATCACAATTACTACTTA
>JAPFFP010000012.1:7597865-7611898 GCA_026153255.1 Solanum medicagineum | reverse complement strand
CATGTTAAAGGTAGAAATCACGTATAATATGTATAGAAAGAGCATAGTTATAGGTTGGTTCTCCCGAGCCTTATCGGTAACGGGTGCCGGTCCTCCCTAACGGGACTTTGGGGCGTGACATTAATCTTCTTTGAGCTTGAGGGAATTTTGAAAAAAAAGACGATCCTTAGAAATTGAGAATTTGGGTGGATAATGTAGAATAGGGTGGGTTTCAATGATAACAAACGACTAGGTAGAAATTTGTTCAAAACTATGTCGTTTACGGGTTAATTAGATAGGAAATGTTTGGAAAATTCTTCCTTAAACTTGGTTGGAGTGAACCACGAACAGGGATCTATATATTGTAGGTCATTGTACAGATCGTACATCCTATTTAGCAAAAAGATGGATACTCTTTACTTATTATCAGAAAATCACTTATTCACAAATTTCCTACGAGGAAAATAATACAATATAAATGTGGTAATCAGTTAGACATTTAATTAATTAAAAATTACTTTCGATTGACCTCCTATTTTCTTTAATTCACTACGAACCGTCTTTTTGATTCATAGAATAGATCTTGCAACCCCCAATTTGAATTTGTTGTGCCTCAACCTACAAAATTCTTAACCATCTCATAGAACTTTTCAACATTTTGAAAACTTTTCAACTTTCAGGACCCTATCTACGAGTGCAATCTACTACTCGTTTTCTTATTTACGACTCATCTTGCTTATTTATGAATAAAGTTTTGAGATCCAACATTTTTCACATACCTAACCTCCCATTTACGCAACCTCTTTACGGGTCACAGGTCCTTTAACAAGCCGTAGTCCTAACTCGTGGTTTCCTCAAAATTTTTGTACATTTCCTCAAGTTTTGGTGTCATCCACAACCACCCATCTATGGCCCGTCTATGGGACCTACAATTATTGCATCAATCCACTTTTCTGCATTATCTCCACTATTACAACTTTTCAACTTACAAAGTATTTCGAGAAAATAAAAAGTTTTAGCTCTTATGAAAAATTGTAACTTTTCTTTAAAAAAAATTGTGATTTCCTTTTTGAAGAGTCGCAACTTTTGCAAAGGATTGTGACCTTTCTAATAAGGCACAATAAGCACCAATAGGATTGTGACCTTTCTGATAAGGCACAATAAGCACCCATTCATACTTTTCTTTGTTATCTATAAATAAAGAATTTTCCTCATTCATACTTTTCTTTGTTATCTATAAATAAAGAATTTTCCTCTCATTTTAAACTAATTTTCTGAACTTTTATTCTACACAAATCAATTCCAATGTAATTTCTTGCCTTTGAATAGTTTTGGTGACATCCGATTTTAGATACCGATATATTGATGAGTATGATTATTATATCCTGGAAGGATATATTCATTAACCTCAAACTCAATTTTTTTCTTATCAATTTTGTTTCTATTTTTCTTAGAAATTCTATTTTTATTATTAGTTTTAATTTTTTATTTTGAAAACTTGCTAGAATCTTTGTGATTACTATTTCCATAACAATTTTTGCTTTATTAAAACTTTTTTTCTGCAAGATTTTTTTTTTTTTGTTTGTTTTATAAAATTTTTTGTTCCAAATATTATATAGACTAGACCACCACATTCATGTCCACCAATAACTTTTTATGTGAATTCACCACAAATTGCTTCATTTAAATAAATTCTGCATCTACTTTCTCCTCAAGTAATTTGTCCATTGTCATTAGCCTGCAATATTATCGAACATGATATTAAAAACAAATATTACAATCCTAATTTCATCAAAACTAAAGGCTAATTTAGGGTCCGTGTACTACTTTTACGAGCTTTGTTCTCAACTGTAAGCTCATTTGTCAACTCATCTAGACTATTTTTAAGGTCCACCTTCATAATTTGAACATTGTAATCATGAGATTCAGGCAGCATGAATTTAAAATCTCTTCTTCTTTTGTCATTGTATTTGCAAACTGAATTCAAATAAAGAATTATAAGTGAAAAAATGATAGATTTTATTTATTAATTGTGAATTGCAATATAAAGCTCTGAAATATGGGTTTAAACCGTATTGTATTTGTGCAAATATATTTTTCATTTTGTAAAGTATTTTTACCTTGTTTGTTGATAGTATGCAATCGATTTCCAGCTCAAAGTTGTGGAAATGAAATTTGAAACAAACGGCTATAGCTTCAGATTTTATTCCTTCTTGTATAAAACTTTTGATGAACAACTTGGTGGCTTCACTCTCTTTAAACCATCAAACTTCCTACACAAGGCTGAACATCACTGCAACATACTCGCCTATGGCTTCACGGCATTGTTCCAATTTATAGTAAACAACCATGAACGCATCGTAAGTTTTCATGTCCTGTTTATAGTAAATAACCATGAACGCATCGTAAGTTTTCATCTCCTGTTTATAAATACACTCACTCCTCTTACCTTTACAATATTCTTTTGTTTACTCGCACAAGTGCTAACAATCTTACCCCACTGTTCCTCCGTTTTACTTAGTCTCACTGTAAAAACTTTTGTTATAAACTTTTACATTCTTCCCTTGTGATTTTTTATTGTAAAAAAACTTAAATAGATGTTTTACATGGTACGTCTGCCACTATTTTATGTCTTACACGTGTACCACATTTTATAAATTATTTATAAGACTTGACATTATTCGAATAGGTTGAAAGTGGATAAGGAAAATTTATACCAAATAGAAGTCACGATTGATGAGGAGTCTTATTATACTAAGAATTCACAAGAAGACCCCTTACCTATTTTTTTTGGTCTCACCTTCGATGCACATTATGTTGCCTTATTTTTGGCAGAAAGATAGTTTGAGGATCTTTATTAATGAAACAAGATCACAACAACAAACAAAGAGTTCCAAGTCCAATTTGATAAAAATTCTTGTGTGACTATTGTTTCTTATTTAAACCCCAAAAATAAATACATCCAATAGTATACTACTCCATAAAAAGAATGAAAAAGAAATGTAAAATGACCTGACGGAAGCTATCAAACTCACTTTCAGTGGCAATGTTTGGGACAATCAACATGAGTAGTTCCCCAATTCAGTGTAAGAACCAGAAAATCGATTCAGCAGCTCTCTGACCCTAAGCCTATGATCGTCTTCTGGGAAATGCTTACCTGACCTATCTCCATTCTCAATCAGTGAAATGACCAACAAAGGTTTAGATTGCTTTGGCCATTAAGGATGAAGAAGTAAGGGATCACTGTCATCCAGGACACTAGATAGATCCATAGTCACAATCTATTACAAATATTTCCATGAGAAGTTTTTCAAGGAGGGGGTGAAATATGGAGCTGGTATTGGCCCTACAACATCCACTCGACCGAAGAGATAGTTGACAGAGTTAACAAGATGCTTAACACCAACATCTTGTGGGTCAACCTCAACTTGTAAGTACACCTAGGTGAAGCAAGCACTGCAAAAACATGCCAAGTGAAGTTGAATGAGAAATTTTTTCATGTATTCCAATAATTTGTATTGGTGATGAAATATTATCAGTCTGCCCACTGCTGATTTTTATTCTTACAACCGGTGAGCAAAGTGATATATTTTGCAGAAGAAATATTAATCCATTTATGCTCCAAAAAATTGAAAATTCAACAGGTGGGTAACAACAGCGTGGCTCTTGCCCATGGTTGCCATCAACTTCTTTGATGACACGAATATGGGATGATACTAAAATACTCGACGGACATACTCTTACCCAGTTTCATAAATAGGCAAACCAACATTCTGCTTGATATGTTATCGTTAACAATTGGATACAGAGTCAATAGGATGTCCACTTTTTCCGAATTTGAAGTCTTACTTTCCGGAGAATAAATACTTGGATGCATTCATCAGTTGAAGGTAATTCGATCCTCTACCAATTGCCAAAATATAATCGAACATAATTTTAGCCAGGAAACCAAAATATCAAAACCACATTGCTCATCAAACTGCGGACGACACTTTATGAGACTACACGTCCATATTGGTTAAAGATATACCTTACTTACATATACGTCCAAAAGAATATTTCTGACAGGAAGCGCCTCAACTAAAAATAGCAAGATCCCATAAGTAGACCTTACTGATTTCTGCTATCCTTTGAGCACAACTATGGCCCTAACACCTTAAATTTGTATCACAAAATAATTAAATCTTACATTACGTGCAGGTCAACTAAATTGGTGGCCGAAAACATCTTAGTTGGCCTTACAATTTTTTTACAAAATTCGTTCATTAAATATCTGGGTGAAGTAATATACACTGACACTATAGTCAATAAAAATTATTAGGTTAGAGAAGTTTCGTACATGATTATATAACAAGGGGTATACATGATTAATGAACACTAACTAAACTAAGAATGTTTATCTATACACGTACAGACTGTTAGGTAATGGAGCCTGATATTATATTTAGCAACTATCGCGGTTCAACCTCCGCGGTGAGGTTGCCGGGAGGTAGGGGGGCGGGAGCCCCCCAGCCAAAAGCCGGGGTTCGGGGCGGAACCCCGACCCAAAAGCTTAGGTGGTACTGTTTATTCTCCGTGTATACATGCATTCTATGTAATTGTAAATATCCGTATATCACTAATATATATAATCCTATCGCCGTGGAGTTTACCCATTGGGCGTTACCACGAAATTACTCTCTCTCTAAAATTATTTCTCTGCCTTCTCTCTAAAAGTTCTTCTTTCTTCTCCTTCATCTTCTTCGATCCATACAGATCTATTTCCCAACATAGACGAAATGGAATTACCATGACTACAACACACATGTCAAGACGCAATAATCAATATGGAAAGTTCAAAATATTAACAGTCATATTCTTTCGTGTATACTTTAAATCGCCTTTCTTACATATTCATATATCATAAGAACTACGTGCAACGCACGCGTGGTGAATCTAGTTTATCAAAAAGCACCTCTCAAGTAATTTTTTCATAATTTATGCCACAGTTCGTTCTTAAACATTTCAATAATAATCATTTCGAAATCAAATAATATTTCACAGTAAATCATTTTTTGACTCATAAATCAAACAATAATTACGACTCTCTATTAGAAGGATTTATATATCGACTCATAAATCCACACATCCATCATTCAACAAAACCCCAATTATGCCTTCTTCTAAGAAACAAAACTTAGAAGTTTACTGTGAAGTAGTTCACAATTTCAACTCATCATCCAGTCAATAGAAACCATCGATATATGCATGAACTTACAAGGGAGTTTAGGGTCTACCTCGATGAAGAACATGCCTTAGTGACAAGGGACAATAATTGTGTTCCATGAGGTTTCAATAATTGTGTTCCATGAGGTTTCAACAGCTAAGCGTGGGCGCAAGTGGATGGAGTTGGGATGGTTTGGACAGGTATGGAGGTTAACGATGATGTGGATAGTTGGGTAGTGATGTGACGATGACATGTGCGAGTGGAATGACAGTACAAGATGATTTTTTTATGTTAACTAGGTGTTTTCCAAAGGGACCTCAACTCTTACTTAGGAAGGTTGTGAGCAACTCACCAAGGTAGCAAAAAGGTGGGAACTCCTAGGGAAGGGTTAAGAGAAGGAAAAAAAAATTATTGGTTTGAAATATAGACCTTAAGGCAGATAGCGATTGATCCTACTTGTCTTTGATGAAATGGAAACAACTACGCCTATCACTATTGATTGTGTCCAGGTATTCAAGATTCAACTATATTTCCACTGAAAGACAATTTTTGACCTGGTATAATTTTTCTGCAAAGGATGTTTAATAGACCACCCTTCCAACCATTGTAGCTCCTACACTAGCTACATGTGAATCTTGTTGTAATAGAGTTAATGCATTTGAGAATTTTCGTTTTCAAATAGTGAAATATCATTTTGCACACAAATTAGATAAGAAAGATTAAGAGTCTATAACAGAGAAGTTCCTTGCTGCTTGTGATCTGTGATACAACCTTCCCATAACCAAAGTCTGGCGTATACAAAAAATAGGTGGTGAGTAAAAAGCTCAATAAACATTTAATATTTCCAGAAAGACAAAGGAAGAGGAAGATCCAACAACTAACCAGTTAAGAAACAGCATCATCTATTTCAGTTATCAGAATTCCAGACCTTGAGAAGACCTAAAGTTGTTTGTAAGATAACCATTTTGTAAGCATGGTTAAACATTCTAAAGGTTTCCAAAGAGGAGCCACATGGCCTGATCCCTGAAAAAGATGACACACAGTACAACTTCACTTCAGACACTTGATCCACCGACTACCATTGAGGAATTCAAAAAATAATTGGAAAATTAAAAGAGAGTTCATGAGAAGAATTAAAGTGAAAGTAAAGCAACTTACCTTCACAGTGGCAAATGTCAAATTATTAGAGTAAGCCTTCGTGTAGCTACAGAACAAAAGAAATAAAAAGATAAACAACGTAAAGCTCTCAATTTAAGGTCAGAAACAAAGGAAAAACCATTTGGTTACATACCCGGCCACTTGGCCATTTACAACCCATTTACGCCAATCATCAGTTACTGAGTAGTTTAGTGATCCAATCCATGCTTCAGTTGAAATAAAAGGAATGGTCAAATCATGATCACCACTGCAATTCCATATGTTTGCGATTCAGTACATGTAAATGACATGACAATGCCCAGCAATAGACAAGATCATGAGATTCTTTTTTTCAAATAGAACAACATAAAATGTAGTCATCATACCTGTATACAAGTGACCTATAACCTTTAGTGCTAAGATTGATGTGATATGGTACAACATTCATGACATTGTATGTGAAAGATAAGTCTCCCCTGCATCGGGTCCAGTGTTGAATAGTTCCCTAAAATTGAACTTTTGAATTACTCATCACTTCGTTTAACTTGAATGCTTTTATCAAGACAAATGATAAACCTTTCGGACATGAAGAGCCTCTTGGACACTATCATCATTGGCCCAATGAATAGAAAGCTTGCGCCAGTCCTCCTACATGGACAAATCTGATTCAAGTATTATTGTACGAATAAAATCTTCACTTGGAAGATTTGTATACCTCAATTACATTTGCCTGCATTATTGAATATCTAAGAAATCCAACCAAAACAAAATTAACATCTAAAACTATAAAAAAAGGATTTTGGAATGTAGTTTATTATATATATTTAACTATGGATTATTAACACTTACAAGACATTTAACTCCAGGAAGCACCATTGAATTCTCGAGGTTGTGGAGCTTCGCATAAAGGGATGTTCTCCGGCCAACTGATCTGTATCTCTTTAATGAAACAGGATCACAAAGAGGCTCTAGAATGTGTTCTTTATTTATACCCTCGCATAACTACAAGGTTCATGGTTTGTATTAATTTTCATTTGAAACAAGGAAAATGGTGGCAGCATGAAAAATAAAGAAGGGTTGAACCTTATTGAATGTCTGAACTCCGTTAGAACAAGCTGAATTGTTCTGAGCTAAATTCTGATATTCTCCTCTACAGTTGGACACTAATGCCTACAAAGAACAGAAAAAGTTAAAGAGTTAAAAGGGAAATGCAATAAAAACGATGCAAGTGATGCAGAAATTGTAGAAGGAAGATCAAGCAAAAGGAGGAATATAAAGGTTACCTTGTACAAGTCATCAGATAAAAGTCCCATACCATGAGCAAATGGGATCCTATAGTTTAATTCATCTGGATTAATCGTCAAGGGATTTCCAAGTATGTAACCCTACAATATTTTCAACTATGAATTGACATCTTCTATAATATAACAATGAGAAATATAGTCAATTTGATCTGCTCATCTCATGTTGTATGCTTTATAAGAATATCAGATAGTGCAATACACAAACAACATGCCCAATTGTGTTTTAGCACAAGTCACAAATAATATGCCCATTTGTGGTTTAGTTTACAAATGATCATTTGTGTATCATAGATAGAGTCCTGCACATACAATAATATCATCCTTGATATTTTCTTACTTCATTGCCTTATCATATGCAGATAAGCAATGAAATAGAAAAATCATTGCAAGAGCGGTGATTTACTTATCTCATGCGATATCAGGGTGATCCAAATCAAACTCGTTAACCGCATAACATGAAGAAGTTATTAGAAAAGTAAATTCCTTCTCTTACTAATGTGACAACAAAATTAAAACATACTGAAGTTTAATCTATTGTGGAATAGCCCCATAGGTAGTGTTATCAATTAAAAAATGATAGCTAATTTCGCATAGAATAGAAAGGCGTCAAATTTTGTGAACTGATATTTAAGACGGAACATTTTAAGATAGAATTTTCTGTAAAAAGAACTCAAGTATTTGAAAGGAATTAAAAAACTACTATAAGATGCATAAACTGAAAACATGCCTCAAGAAACTAATGACATACACACAAATCGCTGAAGTAGGCTGCAATCACCAAGGCCTTGTGTTGTTACTACAACAACGACAACATACTCAGTGGAATCCCACAAGTGGGGTCTGGGGAGGGTAGAATGTACGCAGACCTTACCACTACTTCATAGAAGTAGAGAGGTTGTTTCCTGGAACCCCTCGTCTCATAAACCCATAAGCAGAATAAACTAGATATGACTGTGTTGTTACTGTACATTTAATTTAAAATACTAAATGTGATGACCTATTATGTAGGTGTTAGTGATACCATACTAAGTGGTAAGCAATTTTAGTTTAGCGGCAACTGTTGTGAAGTGTGTTATTGTCTCATCTAAAAGTTTAAGTTGTTAAAAAAAGAACAACAGTAGTGTTAGTCTTCACACTAACATTTCAAGAAACGGAAGTTGAGCCGGACAACTGCTATGGTCACCAAAAAGTGCATGCTGACAACCATATGTTCCTCCCGGACGTCTGTGGTGATTGCATGGTAAGAGTTTTAACAGAAGGGATCTGACAATATGTGAGTAAATAAGACAGGAGAGAGCTTTGCCATGTTTTATCAGTTCGTAAATATGAGTCAGAGATATATGAATATATCCATTTCATGTCAAAAACAGATTGAGAGAAACTAAGATTTATTATTCCCCCAAGCTGCTGGTTTAAATAGTGAATATACAAGTGCAAAAATAGGAATTAAGTACTTTAACTACACAAGAAAGAATCAATCTAATTAATTCTGACTAATCCTGATAAATATAGTCTCATTCAGAACATTCTTAACAGGAATATCGGCGAACCACACAAATTTTGTTTTTTCTTGTTCATGTGATTGAATTTTCATTTTCTTCTTTTGCCCACGATTTGCTCCCTGTCTATTCACTGAAGATAACTCTAGTGTCCAAGCTTGTTTGATTGCACAAGTTAAGGGAGAAAATTAGGCCAAAAAGAGTTCTTTAATCAGCACATCCATCTGGTAGAAGAATATGCTTATCTAAGTCAATGTACATGCATACAATTTTTTTTATGAAAAGGATGTGCGCACACACAACATATGTTTAATGCAGTACTGAAAGACTTAAAACTCACAAACCTTAAGGTTAATCATTGGCTTGGTTTTCGCATCATTCCCTGCATGATTGAAACTTCTAATTAGTATCAAAGTAGAATTATGTGTAGAGTAGAAGTGTTCAAATCCTTATAACCGACTGCAAATGGAAACTTGCACAGTGAAGAGGGAATACTGAGCTCCTTTTTTTTTTGTGAGAGAAGATAACTTGTATTATAAACAGAAGCAATACTCAAGAAGGTCTAGTAATACTTACAATATAAAACACATAACTAAGACTGTCCTCCTATGAAATCATACGTAATCTAAAAAACTAGGGATATCCTCATCTTCTTGAGGATATTCATGTTTACACCAAAAAATAGGAAAAAACCAAACAATTCAACTTCATCTTCTCCATACCGCAGCTCTTGTTCTCAAAACATATTGGGTTCCTTTATAATCAAATAGTCCACCAAATGCAAGCTGGGACAATCTTCCATCTAGGATTTCCATCCCTGTTCCAACATTCAAAGCTTCTTTTATGTTCCCTGACATAGACCAACTGATGCCCCTCGTGTTGATGAAAATCTGCCAAAGTTTCAGTCTCCCTACAGTGTAAGAAAATTTATTTGTCTGCCTCACTTTCACAAAAAGACCACCTGGAGCACAAACAGATACCCCTCTTCATAAGGTTATCCTGACTAAGAACAGCCTGTCTTGCTTTGAAGCCAAGTGAAACAGGACACTTTGAAAGGCAAATTAACTTTCCATATAATTTTCCATGGCCAGTAGCTTAGTTGAGTGTGTGCTCTTTGTGAGTTTCTGTAAGCTAATCTGACTGAGAATCTCCCGGATTATCTGAAATCCTTGTTTATCTACATTGTTATGGATGCCCTGGCATTGCTCTAGGATGTTTAAAAATTCAACCATTCTGCCGACCTTTTAATCATTTAAAGGCCTTCTGAACCTTAAATTCCTACCCTGATCATCCCCCATCTCTAACAGTGGTCATTTTCTGTAGACTCAAGTTGAACAGGACAGGAAAGCTAACTTCGAGTGCCTTCTTACCCTCCCAAAATAGGGTTCTCCTTCCATCTCCTATCTTGATTTTGCACTTGTTTATAAATTTTGGCTATATATTTCTGATTGTCCTCCAAACTCCAGTGCCATATGGTAGTGTTGCTAGCGTGGTGATCCATCTCGTCTCCATTCCATATCTAGCCTTTACAGCATCTTTACATAGTGATTGTTCTTGAGATGAAAATCTCCACAACTATTTTATTATCAAACTGTGATTCTGTAGCTTCGAGTTCCTTATTCCCAAACCCCCTTCTTTCTTGCTAACTAGAACTCGATCTCACTTGACCAAGTGAAACATGTGATTATTTGGGTCACATTTTCCTTACCAAAAGAAATTTCTTCTGATGGCATCTGACCTATCTCTTACACTTGTTGGCATAGGGAACACAGACATCATGTAAGCAACTCTGCCACCTCGGGATAGATACTGGCTTTTCCAATTAGCAAGCTTCTTCTCACAATTCTCTAATACACTGTTCTAGATGCCCTTTGATTTGCTCGTCTCACAAAGGCATTCCCAAATATACCATGCGCAGTTCTCCAATCCTTCCTCCCAAAATATTTGCCAAACTATCAATCCTAGGTGATTAATTGGGTAACTGAAGCTTTTGCCCCAATTAATGTGTAAACCTAAGGCTGCTTCAAACAGTATCAGTATGACTCTTAAAAACTTCAATTGGCTTCTATGTAAATCACAAAAAAGTAAACTATCATTTGCATATTGGAGGTTGGGAAATTGGTAGACTCGATCCATCTTCCATGTTGGCATTAAGACCCCTTATCCAACTATTTGTTTGGGCTATTCTTAGCATATCATTGAGACCCTCCATTACTACTTTGAATGTACCAAGTATGTGGTATGCTTATGTAATAATGTAAAGATACAATTTAATAATATTCTCTTCCAATATTTCTCATATATACTTTAACTCTTTGCACTTAGAAAAACTTGAAGTCCTAAGTTCTCAACTATTGAGTAGAGTTGGGCAAAAATTTGAGAGCAAGTATTAACCACACTGGTGCAAATCGGTTTGTGGTGATCAAACAACTAAAACCATATGTTGTGATGCATGTGTAAAACCATTCATTGCTTGTGCAGAGTAAAACAAGAAGTTGACCATAGCGGAACCCCTTCAAGTTGAAGGGAGACTGGATTAGGAACCACATTGTTGAACAAAACCAGTATAAAATCTCGAGTTTGTCTGCTCTTTGAATTGTTAACTCTTATTATTCACTGCTAGTATTTCCTTGGTTCACTCCAAGTTCTATTTTTGTTACGATTGTAATGGCAATTGTTGAAAGTTATTAATTCCATAAAAGAAGTTGAAAATATTTTAAATAGTCAATTTTCCTTCCTCTTGCTTGTTTTATCACATTCAAGTTTTTTTGTTTTTTTTTTTTTGAGAGAGAGAATCATTCAAGTACTCGTCCTAAAAGTGGCAAAAGTACATCTTTTGGATCCTAATAATAGAGAATTTACAGTGTCAACCTCACTTTGCGCACCATGTCATACAGCCTCAAAGTCACTTAGCCAACAATACCTTCTTAAACTATGTTACCTGTCCAAAGCAAGCAGATGAGCTTGCATTCTTGGTATGGGGTAGATAGAGTCCTTTATACCTATCCTTGTCATTGTCATAGTCTCACAATCCTTTCTAGAGCACATGAAACAGAGAGCCTAAAGATACTACGCATGCATGGATCAAAACTTCTCCTTTGCTTCACAATCAATTAACTAGTGCATGAATGAAACTACAATGAAGCAACATGAACTATTCATTTAACCATATCTTAGTATCAGATATATAAACTCTGGGAATATAACAATTGATCCAAACTACATAGAGATCCCTTTTTTATAGGTCCAAACTAACAGAGAATCCCTAGAGTAGCATTTAGACAAATTCAGTTCATAACTGTAAGAGTTTATTTAGTTGTGAACTTCTTTGAGGAGAAATATCGTAGCATAGAGTTATTATATGAAATCAAATCTAGAATGAAATTGAGCAATGAAGAAAAGAATGAGATTAGATTCTTGATGGTGAAGTCAAGTTTTCATCCATCGGAACCTTACCATTTGATATTGTTTGAACAACAATCGGAACAGTTGTCCCAGAGTACGAGTCACCGCCAATATATACTGGACTTTGAAGGAACTTTGAATGATTAGTCAACCACTACAAAATGCCAATACAAATATTCGCAAATTAATGCAAAATGTCGAAAAACACTTATGTA
Organism: Solanum medicagineum; assembly: GCA_026153255.1. NCBI lineage: Eukaryota > Viridiplantae > Streptophyta > Magnoliopsida > Solanales > Solanaceae > Solanum > Solanum medicagineum. Next base: position 7,599,153 of record JAPFFP010000012.1, on the reverse strand, counting down.
GAAGAAAAGATTTCCCAATTGTTAGAAAATCCAACCATGCATGATTAAAGCAGAAGCTGTTTAACTCCAATTATATGGAAATTTTTAAAGCCAAATAGTCATTCATCTCACTGATAAAAAAGTAGGAGAAATGACTGGAAATCCAAAATAAAAGAGCACAAAGAAACAAAAAGGAAATGAAATAAATTACCTTCTGAAGAAATTGGTAAGCATGTTCACCAGTTTGTAAATTATCTGTATGATTTGCCTTTTCAGTAGTTGCATAAGAGAATCCAGTCTTCACTGGCAAATCTAGGAAGATTATGCTTGCTACCTAAACCATTTCATGTATTGTCATTTAACAATCTAGAATCATTGAAAACTTTATATGTATTTTCTTAAAGAGAAAGGTAAACGTTCACCTTTGTCCATGAATGGGGATTCAATGATAGAGTAGGTAAACTACCATTATACTCCATATCATCAAAGTACAGAGGACCTGAATGTTTTAGCAAATTGGACTAATTAGTCCTCATGGCTCAAGATTTTCGATTATTTACATAGTAATGAATATGTCTCATGTGTAAAAATGAACGTATCGCGTAGTTGTAGAAAGAAACTACAACAACAACATACCCATTGTATTCCCACAGTGCGGGGTTTGGGGAGGGCAGAGTTTACACACCTTATCTAGGCCCTCAGCTCAAGACAAAAACAGAATAAAAGGACGTAATACTACCCTCATATCAACGAAGTCGAATAACAAAAAACTAGAAGCATTTTGCTATGACTACTAGTAAGGGCACAAAGACAATGCACTCCTACCTACTAGCATGGACACATTTTTACCTTTTACTGTGTCCTGTACACCTTCTTATCTAAGGTCTCTCCCACCACCGGAGAGACTAAAAACAAATTTATAAAGGATTGCAAAATCAAGTCTCTGGAAAAGGGCTAAAAGATTTTCCAAAAAAACATTAAGATTAAGTGAATACTACTACTACTACTACATATTATGATCAAGTAGATTACCAAATTCCATAGTCAATCCTTCAAGTGAAGAGCAACCGGGTCCACCGGTGATCCATAGTATAAGCGGGTCGGTTTCGGGATCCGACTCTGACTTCACAAAATAATAGAACAGCTGCACTTGTTCACCTTCACCAACTCCAATATATCTATCGTACACAGTAAGACGACAAAATATGAAATAGTAATATCTTGTTGAAAAAGAAAGAAGAAAAAGCAACTTACCCAGTATCTAGGTGAAAAGGAAGAAAACCGAAGCCAGGCAAATACTTGACTGAAG
>JAPFFP010000012.1:7559531-7589595 GCA_026153255.1 Solanum medicagineum | reverse complement strand
AATTGAAAGATAAAGTATATTGCTTATTGATGGGTGGTAACCCGAGAGGTGGAAGAATCACCTAGCCAGGGTCGATCATATCATGGGGGTAGCCCAAGGGGTTAAAGGAAAAAGCCTAGCCAGGGCCTATCCTGATATAGATTTACCACTGATTAGCTGGTCATTTGTATTATATGTTGTGCACAGATTATACAGTAAAGGTAAAATAATAAAAAGAACGTAAAGTACATGATCCCACATTGTAACTAAAGGTGGTCTCTTATCTTACACTAGTGCATAGTTTCATTTGAGTTGTTACTTCATATACAGTATTTCCTGTCTTATATATTTAGTACATTATCTCGTACTGACGTCCATTAAGGGGGACCTACATTTCATGTTGCAGGTACAGGTGCTAGTAGATCTTCCCAGTAGGAGTACAGGATATCCAGTTGTTGTTACCAAGCTCCAGGTTGCTTCGGAGCTTTGTGTGTTTAGAGCATATTTTTTTGTATTGTATAGTTAGCCGAGACGGGGCCTATCCCGACCCTTATCAGATACTCTTCCTTATCTAGAGGCTTTGTAGACTATGTAAATTAAAGTGTGGTCATGTCTCGTACTTTAAACATCGTGGCCCTAACGGCCTAGCCATATGCATTTCCTGTTGTTTTGTTATCACTGTTTATTTTCTTAAAGGCATGTCAAATATACAAATCCCTTATAATATGCATAGAAAGCGCATGGATATAGGTTGGTTCTCCCAGGCCTCATCGGCAACGGGTGCCAGTCCGCCCTAACGGGACTTTGGGCGTGACAGAGATGGTGCCCTTAGGTACTAAGGTAGGTTGTGTGTTCCTAGTATAAATGACTTGAAGGAGAAGATTTTAGATGAGGCTTATAATTCTTCCTATTCTATTCACCCCAGTTTGACAAAAATGTATAGAGATTTGAGGGAAGTGTTTTGGTGGGTTGGTATGAAGAAAGACATTGCAAAGTTTGTATCTAGTTGCCATAATTGCCAACAAGTTAAAGTCGAGCATCAAAGGTCGGGTGGCCTAGCCCAAGATATAGAGATCCTTACTTGAAGGTGGGAGTAAATCAACATGGATTTTATTGTTAGGTCGCCTAAGACTAGAAAAGGTTTTGATTCGATTTGGGTTGTGGTTGATAGAATGACAAAGTCGGCTCATTTCCTACTGGTTAAGACTACTTATGGTGCCAAAGATTATGCTAAATTGTACATTCATGAATTGTTAGATTGCATGGGTTCCCTTGTCTATCATATCGGATCGTGCTCTGTTTACTTCACACTTTGGCAGATCCTTCCAAAGAGGTCTTAGTACCAAGGTTAAGCTTAGTACGGTCTTTCACCCTCAAACAGATGGCCAAGCTGAAAGAACTATCCAAACTCTTGAGGACGTGCTTATATCTTATGTATTGGAGTTTAAGGGTAGTTGGGATGATCATCTTCCACTTATTGAGTTTGCTTACAACAATAGCTATCATTCTAGCATTAGTATGGCTCCTTTTGAGGCTCTCTATGATAGCCGTTGTAGGTCCTCGGTTTGATGGTTTGAGGTAGGGGAATGGCTTTGTTGGTTCCGCATCTGTTTATGGAGGCCATGGAGAAGGTAAGGTTGATAAGAGAAAGATTGAAAATAGCCCAAAAACATCAAAAGTCCTATGACGATGTGAGGAGAAGGGATCTTGAATTTAAGGTTTGTGATCGGGTCTATTTGAAGGTCTCACCCATGAAGGGTATGGTTCATTTTGGTAAGAAGGGTAAATTGAGTCCAAGATTTGTTGGTCCTTGTAGAGTGTTGAGGAGGATTAGTAAGGTGGCCAGTGAGTTGGAATTGCCTAATGATATGAATATGGTTCATCCATTCTTTCATGTGTCTATGTTGAGGAAGTATGTGGGTGACCCAAGTGCCATTGTGCCTCTTGATGTTGTGGTTGTTGTTGAAGACAATTTGACTTCTGAAGAGGTTCTCGTAGAAATTTTGGATAGACAAGTAAAGAGGTTAAGGAAGAAGGATGTAGCTTCCATTAATGTCCTTTGGAGGAATCAACAAGTTGAGGGTGTTACATGAGAAGCCGAGGCAGACATGCAAAAGCGATATCCCTATCTCTTCCATTCTACTCAAGCCTAAGGTACTAATTCAAGTCCCCTATGTGATTTCAAGTCTTATGTATCAGCTCTTATGTCATTTGCATGCATTCATGTTTATGCTGACAAGTTCATGATGATTTTTGACACTTATGTTGAGATTTTTGAGAATGGTGTTTAAGTGCATTGCTGCATTCTTATTGGGGCTGATTTTTTCATGATTATTCTTCTTATATAGGCTTCTTTGACATTCTGGGATGAATGTTCCCAAGGGGGAGATATTGAAACGCCCCAAAAAATGCCAAAAAATGTGCCTCAGAAATGTTCGTAATCGTAATTACCATATATCTCAAAATCCATGCGTGATATCGAAGATCCGACTTCATATTCGTGATCGGGGGCAAAATTGAGTAGAAAATGGGTATAGCCTTGATTTTAGAGCAACCGTAGCAAAATTTGATTTAAGTTTGCACAAAATAATGGAAAGTGCGCGTTCCCTCCGCAACGCGGAGCCGTCGCAGAGTAGTTCATTTTGTTACTAGTTTTCTAATATCGGTCCAAGGCTTTGGGTCCTTGGGCCGAAGCCTTCTCATACGTAAAACTACCTATACTTAGTTATTTTTCAACCTCATATCATTCAAAACATTCCCCAAAACCCTCTCTAACACTTAGCCAAGTATTCCACCCAAATTCAAGTGTCCCAATATCATTCCGGATCTTAAGAAATTCACTCAAACTTCAAGTTCCTATTCCAAAATCTTCATCAAGGGAATTTCCAAAAGTTGATGTATGTGGGTTTTAACTATTGGGTCCTTTCACCCATGGTGCCCAACCTTCTTTTTTATACAAATCACATGTTTTCAAGTTGATTTACTTATGGGTATTCTTACTATGAATTTGATTATAAACTGTGTTGGGGTTTTCATGAAATGTGGACTGTTTAAGCATGTTTTGAGCTATGAATCTATGTTGTTTGATGAGATTTGATTAAGGGTTTTAATGTATCTTGCATGAGGGTGTTACCAAGTGTTGGTGGGTGGTTTTACATGGATTCTTCTCACATGATTTCACTCTTGAATTGCATGGCTTTGTACTAGCATTACACTCCCCCCCAAGTGTTTGATAAAATGTCTGGTTTAGGGTTCTTGAGTTATTGATGATCTATTGCATGACCTATGAGTCAAGTGATGTATGATGACGCAAGGAATGTACTTATGTGCGGATTTCATGAAAAATATCTATAGTGTTGCAAGTTGACCACGCCTTGTTGAGGGGGTGCTATGCCTCAATCACCATGGATGTAGGGTGTGACAACCATCAACCAATTGAGGGGTTGATACCTCAATCACCATAGATGGTAGGGTCTGACAATCATCAACCAATTAAGGGGTTGATATCTCAATCGTCTTTCAAAGAGGGTGGTAGCCCTTGGATTCTATAATGATAGTCTTTTACTACATATGTAATATGTTCTATATAAGCATGTTTACTTCAAGCATCATTCTTGCATGCCATATTGTCATATGCCCATCCATTGCCTAATTATGCATTTTGATTATGTTGCCTATCCCTTGTTGCATTTTGTCCTACATACTTAGTATATTCAAATGTACTAACGCTTACTCTATGCCTACATGGTGTTACCATATAGGAACTGGAGCTCCACTTGATCATCCTTCCTCCACGTTGCTATTACTATCTCTTGAAGCAAGCTTGGTGAGTCCTCAACTCTAATGACAATAGCTATTGATCCTATGTTATGTAAATACTCTTCTTGGTTTAGATGCTTATGAATATGAGGGTGATCCCGAAAAGTTACCTCGGCCCCACCTAACCTATGCTAGAGGTGTTGTTAGACAAGTTATGTATTTATGTTTTGAGCTTTGACTCCTTCGATGATTTATGCTATGAGAGATTTCCCTTAGTCCCTTTATCCTTATTTATATTCTCTTATTGTTGTTTCATTGCTTCCGTGAGCAATGATGTGTAAATGATATGCTAAGAGGCTTGTATAGGGTCCCTTTGGGTTTCCATTCGCCGTGTCACGTCTAGGCTCTAGGCTTAGGTCTTCACAGAAGGATATGAACTCATGTGAGGTTGACAAGGCTCTTTTTGAATATAACGTCACCTCACTTCATCCCACATGTGAGGTTTATAGTCAACAATTGATATTCTTTTTCCTAAATCTGCTTCAAGTGATCCTAAATCAAGATCATTTATAAGATAAGAACGATTGACATTCGTACTAGAACTTGCTTGAGAATGATTAAACTTTGCAAGAAATTTATCCATCTCAATCACAAAATTAGAATACTTTCCTACAAAAATGAAAATTTAATTAAACTCACAATTAGTTTAAATTAACATGGTCCAATATCCTATCGCACAATTTGAAAGTTGTAAATTAAAGACTTATCAAGCTTTACTCATTTTTAATTATTTTTTAACTAATGTTCATTAAGAATTTAGAATATTGAAATAAAATCAAAATTCTTGTTTAATATGAAATCAACCATCACTCACCGAAACTCCAAAGAACTCAAGAAGGAGAAACAAAAAAAATACTTACAAAATAAAGTTACGAAATCAAGCATCACTTATCAAAACTCCAAAGAACTCAAGAAAGAGGGCAAAAAAATACTTACAGAATAAAGTTACAAACTTGCAATCTATAGAAGGTTGTGTGCGGTGTGTCTGAGGATGACCGGATGGGGGGACAAGTGGTGGCGCTAGAAATAGGCTAGAGACTAAACTGTAACATCTTGTGAAATTACTGAAATATCCCTAGAATAGAATCATATGCGTAACACGTCTTCCAAAGCTCCGATGGAAACTTCGAGATTGAATTTGCGATCAGCACGAAAAACTGCATAGGGAAGTGGTCTCGACCAGATTTTAGAGCAACTGGGTCGAAAAATAATTTTTCGTAATAAAACCTGAACTAGTGAGGGTGCGTGATGGGACCACGACATGGTACCATCGCGGGACCAACACTTAGAAAGTTCATTCAGAGAGTTTTCAGCGAAAAATACCATAAAAAATATGTGAGGGGACCCCGCGTCCTGAAATCAACTTTTTTTCAAACTTTGTGAGAGGCATCCTAGACCTTTCCAAACCTATCCTAGCCTTAATATATGACAAAAATAGGTCTTTTTAAGCGTAAAAAGGGTTTTGTAACCCATTCTTAGGCGGTTCTAAATTTCTAAAAAAGACGTAGGGCTAAAAGAGAAGAAGAAGAGCGAGGAGTTGAAGATTTCAAGTCCAATTCGTGCCAAATTGATTGTCTACCTTTATTCCAGGTATGTAAGGCTAAATAAAAGCATGGGATTGTTCTCCCATGTGCCCCATAGATGGTCATAGATGAGTTGAGATTCCATGAGACCCCATATATGTTTCTTGAAATACTTACTTGATTATTTTCTTTAATTTTGTATCTATTACATGTATTTTCATATGTTGATCATCATCATAAACTTATTTTTCTTGAATTGAATACTTTTCATGAGATATTGTATAAACTCTATATGTAAACTTTTGAAAGCATTCATGAATGAACCTAGGGATGGAGTCTAGAGCCTTGACGTAAGTATATTGATAGAAATCTTGATGTGAGTATGAGGTTGAGTTAGTTGAGCTTGATCATCCTATGAGTCTTTATAATTGAGTTCTCGAGACTTGTATAAATGACTTCTTCTAAATGATGATCTGAGTCATTGAGTTCTTAAATGAGAATTGAGCTAAATAAGATGGGTTTCTGTCCCTGAAATTAATAGAGGATGTAGAGTTTGAGTTAATGAGATATTGAGAGTCTCTAGGAGAGTAATTTGAGATAATTGAATTGACATAAGGAGTCTTATAAGCATTGAGTCTTAGGAGGAGTATCGAGCGCTGAAATGAGTAAGAGCAAGGGCAAGTCCAATTCGCACTCATTAACTACGCCGCCAAGCAGAGGAGTGGACTAAGTCCATTAGAGTCGGAAAAGTCCCTATCTTGAGGGCTAAGTCCATTAGAGTCAGACAAGTTCTCACTCGAGGACTAAGTTTATTAGAGTCGGATAAGTTCTCATTCTATGGTTTAAGTCCCTTAGAGTCGGACAGGTCCTCACCTGATTGTCCTGAAACAATAGGACTTGATCAGTTGATCTTCTAGATTCCTTATGGATCATATTCGTTCGTTACCTGGCAAGTAGAAGCGGGTGTGGCAACATCAGCGGGATTATTGTACAACCTCTGGATCATAAGTGGTTGTTGTCGGTTAAGAGAAACTCCCAGAATGTTTCCAAACTGAGTAATCTGAGTCGAGATGAGATGAGATATAATGAGATGAGATGAGATGTGATGAGATGAGTTCCTTTGAGATGAGTCTGATTTGATTGATGAGTTTATTGGTTGATGGGTCACTTGTCTACTCTTTATTCTTGCTTTAGATAGACATTTGACATGATGATATTTACTATCCTTGATGTTGATTGTTGTTTCTATATTATTCTACCTATTTTTGTTTCATTCAGCTATTTTACATACCAGTACATTTCAGGTACTGACGTCCCCCACTGGGACTGCATCATTTCATGATGTAGATATAAGATTTAGAGATCGTCAACAGGTGCATCGTTGAGGATTTGAGACGTTCAGCTGATTGGTGAGCCTCCCCTACTTCAGAGGATTCATTATATTTATTTCATCTTGCTTTAGAGTTAGACACTTATTAGCTTTATTTCAATTAAGGTAGCCATGGGTCTGTCATTGGCACCACCTGGTAGTGATAGAGGCTTTATAGACTAGAGTCAAAAGTTGATGTTAAGACTTGTTGAGCTAGTTTCTTTGTACTAGCCTTTCCAATTATAATATTATTTTGAGACTAGATGAGATGTGCCCATTTACTTCCTTAATTCTTCCACTAATTACTAGAGTCTATTGATTGAATGGATGTGATTAGGCCAAGTGGTTCTTTGGGGACTAGGTATAGTCTCTGAGTGTCGGTTACGTCTAGGGTACCCTCCTAGGGCGTGGAAAACTTGGTATCAAAGCATGAGTTCAAGTGTCCTAGGGAGTCTGTGAAGTCATGTTTAGTATAGTCTTGTTTATGGGTGTGTTGTGCACCCCACTTTATAAGCATCAGGCTATAGGACATTAGGAATTGTTACACTTCTTTCTTATTCCAATTCGTGCAATAAAGTTAAACTCAATGGAAGCTCTTTTATAATGCATGCTCTATGCATTGCAGAATTGTGACCATGCCTCCAAGAAGAGCTGTTAGAGGAAGAGGACGTCCTTCTAGACAGAACGCTGACCAACCTGAGCCTCAGGATCATGCCGAACCCATAGGCCCAGCTATCCATCCGGAGAAGCCTCCACAAGTTGAAGTCTCGAATGTTGAGCTTCTCCAGGCTATCTAGACTTTAGCCCAGGCTGTGACAGCACCTCCTGCTAGACAAGGAGGGATCCATGAGTTCTTGATGATAAACCCACCTGAGTTCATAGGATCTACACCCAATGAGGACCCAGAAAATTACATTGATAAGCTTCTAAAGGTGTTCCAAGTGATGCATGTGGTTGATGCTGATAGAGTTGAACTGGCTGCTTACCAGCTCAAGGGCGTGGCCAGACTATGGTTTGACCAATGGAAGAAGGGTATAGGAGAGGAAGCCCCATTACTAGCTTGGGCAGTGTTCGAGGAAGCTTTCTTGGGGCACTTCTTTCCAAGAGAATGGAGGGAGGCCAAGGTAAGAGAATTCTTGAATCTGAAATAGGGCTTCATGATTGTGCAAGAGTATAAACTTATGTTCACTTAGCTATCTTGCCATGCTGTGGATGTGGTTGCTGACATGAGGGGGAGAATGGGGTTATATGTTGATAGGTTGTATAAGGGGCCAAGGAAAGATGGAAGGGGAGCTATGCTTGTGAGTGATATGGACATTGGAAGGTTGATGACTTATGTACAACAAGCTGATGAGGAAAGGCAGCAGAATAGGGATCAGTATAGAAATAAGAAAGCAAAGATATCCAGCCACGAGGGTGGTAAGAGAGAGAATAAGAATGGGATCCGCCTTCAAATGGGGCCTTCATCTACTAGTGCTCCCGCACCAAAGAATGGATAGGGGTCTCACAATTTTAGAGCTCAAGGATCTCAATCACAAGCGAGTGAGGCTCGAGGTTCCCAAGGCAAAACACATGTGGCACATGTGGTAAGTTTCACTTAAAAGACTATTGTGAAGGGAGTACCGGATGTTACAAGTGTGGCCAAATGGGTCAGCTACAAAGGGAATGTCCACTGTGGTCCTACAAGGGCCAATCATTTGTGCCAACACCATCAGAGGATGTCACTGGTATGTTTTGAGTTCCTACTATAGCTATAATTTGTTTGATTCAGGTGTCGTGTCTTTTGTGACCCTCCCCTCATTAATGGGTTTATCCTAATTGAGTGAACCAACGGTGATTGCACCATCCCCATCCACTATAGAGGTACCATAGTCGATCTGTTTGAGTTGAATGTGAACGATTCTGATATCATTCTACTCACAGACTAGCCTTAGGCTTGTTATGCCCTCGTTGATGGTAGGAATTAGAGTATCAAGTTTCGGATGTATAATCGTGCTTGCTATTGCGCGGAGAGGTAGTAGATATGGGTCTCACCAAAGGGGGAGATGATGAGTTCCTGCGGTCCAGATAGTGATATTGATTATACCAAACTGAGAGTGAGGGTAGACGAGAGGAGTTAATGTATCCTTATGGTGATAATGGTGCTTTATTTGTGTCACATAGGGATAAAAAAAGGAAGAGGGAAGAAGTGAGAACTTATGACATGCAATAGATAGATAAGAGTAAATTAAAGTGTAGAGTAGACTAAGTCTGTTAAAGTTGGACAGGTCCCTATTTTGTGAACTAAGTCCGTCAAAGTCGGACAGGTTCCTATTTTGAGACTTGAGTCCGTTAGAGTCGAACAGGTTTCTATATTTAGAACTAAGTTTGTTAAGGTCAGACAGGTTCCTATATTTAGCTAGACATTTGACATTCTAATCTTAGCTAATCGATCTAAGAGTTTCCAACTCTATGGTGGATGAAATGTGACCTGAGCTTTGCACTATGCATAGTTATGTGAACTCCGAATAAGTCTTAATAGACAATGGAGATCGTACTTCATCATGAAAGTTCATGTTAATGATATTTCGTTTAAAGCCCTCTCAATGATCCTGTCTTTCAGTCTTAATAAAAATGTTGATGACATTAGAGCAGTGATGGTTGACGAGAGAGAATAAGTGTTCCCGATTCTAATTATGAGGCGATATCATTTCCTTTAAAAGGTTATAGATGTGGAGGAGGAGTTAGAGAAATTGTGATGAGTCTAACAGATAAGTTAAGGAATCTCATGATATAAGTGAATTCGATTGAGGGTGTAGATGTACTATGGTAGGTTAAAGATCCTCCACTATAATTGACCTTAAAGAGGCCATGAAATGATTAGAGTGATAGGCTTGAATGTGCAATTTTCATTATGTGAGTGTATTAGAGTGATGAGAATGAGTTATATTCTCAAGTAAAGGTCACTATAGAAATATGAGATATAAATTTCGAAGGGTTAGATTGATGTAAGCATGATCATCTTAAGGGTAGCACCTTGAGGCTCAAAAGTAGGCTTGAATGGAATAAGAGGATGTCGATAGGCAAAGAGTTGAATAGGAGCTATGAGCTTCAGTTGATGGAGTAGAGTGTCATGGAGGGCAGAAATTAAGAGGAGGTGCTAAGCTTGAGAGTTATACATAGAGTCCTATGTATCGATGGCCCCATTCTCTATTAAAACTGATGGCTTCCTTCTCGAGTTCAGAAGATTGATTGTCCAAGTGTTTAAACATTTCGAATTGACTGAGTTGCAACGTTTCATTCATGCTTGATGATGAGAGTGTTGAAAGGAATGTTCTTACCCTTGACTTAATTGATTGTCTTCCCTTGAGTTGATCGTCAATTCATGTGTCTTAATAGAAATTGTTGATATTGATGAGGAGTCGAAAGTCTGATTGACTGATGGGAGTGTCAAGATGAATTCCAAGTCTATTCATGTCTTGATATCCACCTTTACTCATCATTCGAGGATGAATTATCCCAAGGGAGGAGATAATGTAACACCACATAAAATTATCGAAATACCCCTAGAATGGAATCATGCGTGTAACGCTTCTTCCCAAGCTCCGATGGGAAATCCAAAATCGAATGATCAATACGAAAAACTGGATAGGAAAGTGGTCTGACCCAAGTTTAGCGCAACCGGGTCAAAAAATAATTTTTCATAATAAAACGGGAACAAATGAGGGAGCGAGAAGGGACCACGACGGGCCACCATCGCGGACCAACACTTAGAAAGTTCATTCAGAGAGTTTTCGACAAAATATACCAAAAAAAATGTGGTCCGTGTTGTGGGCCCCATGTTTCGAAAATGACTTTTTTTAATTTAGTGAGGGGCATCCTAGACCTTTCCAAACCCCTCCTAGCCTTAATATATGACCAAAATAGGTCATTTAAAGTGTAAAAATGGTTTATAACCCATTCATAGGCTGTTCTAAATCTCTGAAAAAGATCTAGAGTTAAAAGGGAACAGAGAAGAGCGAGAAGTTGAAGATTTCAAGTCAAATTTGTGCCAAATTGATTGTCTACCTTCATTCCAGGTATGTAAAGCTAAACAAAAGCATGAGATTGTTCTCCCATGTGCCCCATAGATGGTCATAGATGAGTTGAGAGTCCATGAGTCCCCATATATGTTTCTTGAAATACTTTCTTGATTATTTTCTTAAAAATTGTATCTATTACATGTATTTTCATGTGTTGATGATCATCATAAATATTTTTTTCTTGAATTGAATACTTTTCATGAGATATTGTATAAACCCTATATGTTAACTTTTAAAAGCATTCATGAATGAACCTAGGGATGGAGTCTAGAGCCTTGACGTGAGTATGTTGATGGAAATCTTGATGTGTGTATGAGGTTGAGTTAGTTGAGCTTGATGATCCTATGAATCTTTATAATTGAGTTCTCAAATATTGTCTAAATGACTTCTTCTAAACGATGATCTGAGTTTTTGAGTTCCTAAATGAGAATTGAGTTAATTAAGATGGGTTAAAGTCCCTAAAATCAATAGAGAAAGAGTTTGATTTAATTAGATATTGAGAGCTTCTATGAGGCTAATTTGAGATAATTGAATTGAGATGAGGAGTCTTATGAGCATTGAGTCTTCGGAGGAGTATCGAATACCGAAATGACTAAGACCAAGAGCAAGTCGCACTCATTAACTATGTCGCCAAACGTAAGAGTGGACTAAGTCCTTTAGAGTCGAAAAAGTCCCTATCTTGAGGGCTAAATTTGCTAGAGTCGGACAAGTTCTCACTCGACGGCTAAGTCAGTTAGAGTCGGACAAGTTCTCATTCAATGGATTAAGTCCATTAGAGTCGAACAGGTCCTCACCTTATTGTCCTAAAACAATAGGACTTGATCAGTTGATCTTCTAGATTCCCTGTGGATCATATTTGTTCCTTACCTAGCAAGTACGGAGCGGGGTGGCAACATCAGCGGGATTGTAGTACAACCTCTGGCTCATAAGTAGTTGTTGTCGGTTAAGAGAAACTCCTAGAAAGTTCCCAAACTGAGTAATCTGAGTCGAGATGGGATGAGATGAAATAAGACGAGAAGAGATGAGATGAGATGAGTTGAGTTCCTTTAAGATGAGTCCCGCTGAGACGAGTTTGATTTGATTGATGAGTTGATTGGTTGATGGGTCACTTGTCTACTCTTTATTCTTGCTTTAGATAGACATTTGACATGATGATTTTTACTATCAGTGATGTTGATTGTTGTTTCTATATATTCTACCTGTTTTGATTTCATTCAGCTATTTTACATACCGTTACATTCCACGTACTAACATCCCCCTCTGGGACTGCATCATTTCATGATGTAGATACAACATTTGGAGATCGTCAACAGACGCATCATTGAGGATTTGTGAAGTTCAGCTGATTGGTGAGCCTCCCCTACTTCGGAGGATTCATTATATTTATTTCATCTTGTTTTAGAGTTAGACACTTATTAGCTTTATTTTGATTGAAGTAGTCATGGGTCTGCCATTGGCACCACCTGGTAGTGATAGAGGCTTCATAGACTAGAGTCTAATATTGATGTTAAGACTTGTTGAGCTAGTTTCTTTGTACTAGCCTTTCCAATTATAATATTATTGTGCGACTAGATGAGATGTGCCCATTTACTTCCTTATGTCTTCCACTTATTAGTAGAGTTTATAGATTGAATCGATGTGATGAGGCCAAGTAGTTCGCTTGCGGACTAGCAATAGTCTATGAGTGTCAGTTACATCTAGGGTACCCTCCTATAGCGTGACATGGGTTTTGGGTGCTTCAACAGTGACAATGGTGGTTCAGTGGAACGTTGAGAAAAGTTTGAAGGGTAGAAGGAGTAAGGAACAAAATTTGTTCTTATTGTTAATCAAATAAAAGAAAAATCAAAGAGTGAAATTAAACTAATTAAAAATATTTATTAGTTAATATTTATTTATGTCACAACAACTAAAATAAAAAAGAGAAAAGAAAAACATACTTATAGCAGTAGGTTAGATTAAAAAAAATCATGTTTCACTATTTTGTACCCGCCGTAAAAGGTTAAAAAACAAACTTTCCTTGGGATTTGATCCCACCATGTTAAACTCATGCTTTCAAGCCTTTCTCACTGGGACCTAAAAGAACTTTTTATTCTCTAACAGCTTGTTTGGATGGTGATTTTTGTGGTATGATCATTAAGAGAACGATGTTTATTTTGGTTGTTTCACTAATTATATGGTATGGTATGGTTTTGTTCCATAGTTTTGTAATCATGAAAATTCCCACTTTTTGAAATCACGAATTTGGTGGTATCTCATGGTTTCCCTATTTTTTTTTCAATTATACCCTTATTTAAATTCCAATTTATCATTTATTCTTTATTAAACTTTACCCTAATATATGTATTGTTTTTGTATTACTTATTTCCTTCCGCAATCAACTTTTGAAACTTCTTTTCCGCCTCCCATCTTTTTTTCACGTTTTAATCTATTTTTTGAGATTCATTTTTTAAAAATTCTTACTTTTTATTTTCTTGTGTTGTCTGTATAGATTAGAGATATATTAGCTTGTATGTTTCCTTACTCGATTCTATGTATTTATTTTTAAAAAATTATTTTAAAATATTGATAAATTTAATATTTATAATAATTAAGAATATTTTTGCAAATTTATAAGTTACGATGTAGTATCACACAGTCAAATCAAAGCACAAATTATCAACAATCTATTCAAAAATTATATGGTACTATATTGTACAGTACCATATCATATCATACAATATCATATATTAGGGAACCATGGCAAACCACCATCCAAACAAGCCGTAAGTCGCATGGCAACCCCATGGGCCTTAATAAATCTGCCCCCGAGTGTAAACATAAACTTCTTTCTACTTTTATCCATTTTTCTTATTTAATACTTTTCTTGTTTTTTTTTCAAGATATTTTTTTAAAGATAAATTGTAAAATATGTTTTACCTTTTACGAATAAAAGTTATTTATTTAAAGATTGTGTCCAAGCTTAAACATCCACATAAATATAAGTAACTTATTTTAAAGCAAGAATTAAATTTTATTTAGTTGTCACAATTTATAATTATCGATATTAATAATATTTATCAAATATGTCTTCATAATAAAATAATCTATCACATAAATAAATATATATAGTTTATTTTAAATAAAAAATTTAAAAATTATTTAATTAACATCACTTAATAACTTGGGGATTTTCAATCACTGATATATTTTATACAATGCACCTGTTAAATAACTAGCTAGTTTTTAAAAAAGAAACACTAGTTTGTTGCCATTTGTTAATGCATCAGGAGAAAACCAAATTCTTGGTTCAGAAGTTATCTTTTTGGAGTAATTTCATCTCCGCAAGCGAACAAGAACTCTCATCATCTCAAAATTCTCACTCCTGACAACAAAAGTATGGGTAGCCCATCATCAAGATTGCATTGTTTGATCAAAAGGTGCCCCAATTTTTCTAGAAAACCTCAGTTCTTCCTCGGTTTAGCCAAGGATGAAAAATCCGATGAGATGGCGTCCCTTTTTTGTCAAACTAAGCAATTTTCGGTTGGAGCAAACGACACATTTAGTGATCCAATCCCAATTGTGGCTACCACTAGGTCACCACTTGATGCCTCTCCTACAATTGATGCAGGTTCTTCAATTAGAAAGCCAATCAGTTTGTGGCCAGGAATGTACCATTCACCTGTCACAAATGCATTGTGGGAAGCAAGGTCAAGTATTTTTGAGAGGCCTTCAGATGCCCCAATTGATCCTTCTCCACAAACTGATTTGGTTACTAAGACCCCATCTAAGAGTAGGACTAGTGTTCTTTACAAATTCTCTTCTGATTATGTGCTGAGAGAGCAGTATAGGAACCCCTGGAATGAGATTAGGATGGGAAAGTTGTTGGAAGACCTTGATGCTTTGGCAGGAACTATATCATTCAAGGTAGTATTGTTTTTTTATCAAATTTATTTAAGACGAGAGCATTTTCTTAGTTGAGATCTATCTCTTTCTCTTTCACACACATATGTTAGAGAATACTCATTCAGCTGCCATATCGTTACATTTAATACATTTCGACTTGAATGATTATTAACCTTGAGGTAAGGGTAACTTCTTTGCATACTTATTCCGCGTGCAGCTGTACTTAAGACTTGAACATGTTTGTGTTGGTTATAAGTTGCATCAAATTGTGATAACACTAATTAGTTCGTGGTACTTGCATTGTTGTTTCTTACTACTGCAGTTGTGCTCATGTACTTGTGTTTGTTGTTGGCCTTCACAACCGAAGAGATGTTTAATACTTGCTGCATGCTTGGCCATACTTGAACTATTTGGCTAATCATGCACCAAGGAATTTCCTCTTTTTGAAATATCGTCCTCATATTCTTTCTCTTTTCAAACCAGCATTGTTCCAGTTATGATGGTACTACTAGGCCCTTGATACTAGTTACTGCCTCTGTGGACAAGATGCTTCTAAAGAAACCAATTCGTGTTGATACTGATCTGAAAATAGAGGGTGCTGTTACATGGGTTGGTCGGTCATCTATGGAGATTCAATTGGAAGTAATGCAATCTTCACGAGGTGAATTCCACAACTCATAATTTGCTTTGTCTAGTTTAGAAGATGTGATTTCCATGGGAGGTTAATTCCTACTTCCATGCGGAGTGTTAAAAAATGAGAACTGTGCACACGTCTAAATGATTTGACATCTTTGCTTTCATAATTGATTAAAGTAATAACTTAGAGCTATACTGTTTCTTTCCTAGGTGTTTATAAGTTAATATTTCGCCGCTGCAAGGATAATACCACCAATTAAACTTGAGATTCTCAAAGTGCAAAACTAATAACAAAAAAATAGTTGTCATGTTGGCATAGAGTTTAGCAGTGCATCATCAGCTTATTTCCCCGCAGATGGATACTAGATTATCTCTATACACCTTGTATGGAGTTTTATCAGCAAATCACTATTAAATACATACCTCTGAATAAAGTTCTAAGATGGATCCAGTGTCCCATTCCTAATTAAAAAGATTTATTAAATAGACTACATGATACTATAATATTTTCAAAGTTTGATTTAAAGTCAGGATACTGACAGATTGAGATATCTGAAAAAGATCATTATAAAACTGCTTTTAATGTTCCTATGGGGCAATATGAATGGAATGTTATGCCTTTTGGATTGACAAATGCTCCTTCTGAATTTCAAAAAATCATGAATGACATTTTTAATCCTTATAGTAACTTCATCATTGATGATAGTATCATCTCATGATGCATTCTTGATTTGTAGGATGTAGCAGCATGTGATACTGTGTCTAAATAACGACTCATCAACTGTCAGGGGTCATTTTTCCATTGAAGGTCATTACCTTGTAGATGAAGTATAACTTCGGCTTTCTCATTTTGCGCATAGACTTCAATAGCATCTATGACTTCTTCATTAGTTATCGCCGCATATGATGGCATTCCTCCAGATATTTGTTTGGATTTTATGAAATCCATAAATTGTTGGTACATAGGATGGTCTGGGGTTATTTCCGAAACTCCCGAGAATGATGATCCTGATGAGCTAACAATATTGGAAGCTATTAGCTTCTTGTTGCCTTGTTGTGCCAGGATATTATTATGTCCGTCACGTCCCCTTCAACGATCTCCTCTTCCTCTATAAGAGAACCAGTTCAGGGTTGGCCTCATTTACCTGTAAAACAAAAGCTATGAGCTTAAGTATTCTCTAGTAAGAAAATCGGGCAAACTATTATCTGTCCCCTTTTTATAATGACCTTTATAAAGCTAATAAAGCTATTTCTTTTGTCCCATGATTTATGACAAAATATGTTCATAAATATATTTCTGTTTTAGAACATGATTATAAATTACATGATGGAAAAACTCTTACTGTGAGTCTACATCCGCAGCAAAATTTTCAAATTGAAAAAGAAGGAAAAGTGGTTTATTTTAAAGCCTTTGGTGATTTAATAGAAGAAAAAAATATTGCTTTAATTACAACCGGACAGATCAGAATGCTACTCCATCAGAATAATTATTCCAATAATTACTTGAATGTTTTAGGAGAACATAGGTTGAAAACTTTATTTCAAAGATAAATCAAAGAGAAGCCTCCACGTTGAATAAAGAAGTTGCTACTCCTACTATTCAACCACCTCCCAATGTACAAGGTTTTAAACTCTGAAAGTACAATTATATTGAAGTACTTCTACGAGAAAAGTTTGCTGGTCTTGATCTTAATAAAGACAAAGATCTTAGACCTTTACAACTAGATATATCTAGTAGACTGGATAATAGTCCCGATGAGATTAATAAAATCTCGGAAAAATATGCATCAAAACGTACACAGAGGATGTACTACTATCCCAAACCAACTCCTCAAGATGTATTATTAGAGAAAAAGGAATTCGTGTTGCATGAAAGTTTTAGTGGAAATCATATTTATGAGTGGAATATCGATGGTTATAGTGATCGTCAAATTTAAACATTGGCACACAGAATTCTTATGTACGGTACCAGTTGTAAGGCAAATAATAATGAGGAGAAGATCATTGCGGATATGATTGTAGCTGGTTTTACTGGACAACTGAAAGGATGGTGGGATAATTATCTCACAGCCAGCCAAAAAGCGGCTACCTATGCCGCAGTAAAAGATGAAGAAACAGGGACTCCTATTATGAATATAGTTTATAGCTTGATCATACTGTCATAGAACATTTCTCAGGCAGATGGTCAGATAATAGTGAAACCACTAGGACAATGCTCCAAAACCTCAGATGTATAACCTCATCTAGGTGGTATAAGGACGTGTTCGTGTAACGACTCCTATTGGAAGTCTAAGTTTGTAGATGGACTACCTAACTTATTTGCTAAAAGGGTTAGGAAGGCCCTCAGAGGAGATAAAGGAAGCATCAATTATGATGCTTACACATATGGAAAGCTCATAAGTGTCTCTACCCAGGAAGGTTTATCCTTGTGTAATGAGATCAAGTTAAATCAACAGATTAAACGACATAGGCTGACAAAACGCCAACAATTGGGAGAGTTCTGTGAACAATTCGCCTTTGATATGCCCAACTCAAACAAAATATCTCGTAAAAAGAACATAGATTATAAGGAAAAACCTTATAGACCCCACAGGAAAAGGAAATGCTTAGATAAGCGGGATAAGAGAAAGAAGGGTCATAAGGAAAAGAAGGAATTCTTTGAAAATTCAAATGCATGTTATAAGTACGGACGGATTAGTCATTATGCCAAAAACTGCAAAGCCAAGGATAAAATTAAGAGTCTTGACTTAGAGGATAATGTAAAGGATTCATTATGTAAAATTTCCTTGAATTCATCTTCAGAGTGTGATAGCCCTGAGTCAAGTGACCAAGAAGAAGGATCCTATACTAGTGAGGATCTAAAAGCTCTCCATGAGGAGAATTATATGTCCTCATCAGAAGAAGATTGTATTCCATGTAAAATAGGAGAACCTTGTGATAACAAGATGATGAATTTTACCAATTATATTCTCAATCAAGGATTTGAACTTGAATGTTCTCAGCAGTGATAACTGGGTTGAAATGCTTAAATCGATTGATGATCCAAATTTGAGATCCGAAATTATAGACAAAATCAGTAATACCAATACCCAAAAGGATAATAATAAATCTGAGGTTGTACCTCCTACGAAAGGTTATACAATGGCTGAAGTACAGAGACAATTAAAATTAAGGTCTTAAGGGGAACATACTCCCACTGCAATCAAAGATTTGGTACAAGACATTAATAATCTCAAAGAAGAATTGCTTCTTTAAAAGCTCATAGTACAGTTCTTGATGAAAGAATTACATCCCTTGAAAAAAGGAAAAAATAAAGTCGAGGAAGGAAATATCCCTTTTCTGACTAACTCTGATATTCCAGGTTCTAGCCAATTTTCTGGTAATATCCAAGGTAATGGTGATAATACAACACCTACTTTTGATAATATTCTCACAGTCACCATTGCAGCTGCAGAAGACGGAGAAAATTGCTTAAGGACTAGAGTTAATAACTCGCCATGAACCAATTGCTAAAGTAACTCTTTCTATTGACTATAATATGAAAAAAGATTTTATTGCTCTTATTGATAGCGGTGTTGATTTAAGCTACATTCAAGAAGTATTAATACCTTCAAAATATTTTAAGAAAACTACTCATGTTCTTAGAAATGCTAGTGGTCATAAAATGGATATTGATTTCAAAATTCCTAAAGCTTATATTTGTACAAATAATACTTGCATTCCAGAAATTTTTGTTTTAGTCAAAAATATCTCAAATGAAATAATTCTTGGAATACTTTCTTTCTGGAACATCTGTACTATAACCTATTGGGATCATACAAGTTTTGTGGGTACTTTTGAAAATAAAAAAGTATGGTTTGATTGTATATCGCAACCGTTTTCAAAGTTCATTTACGGGATTACATATATGATATCTTCAAAGCATAGACAAATTGGTTTCTTACAACATGCGATTTGTAGCCTTACGATTGAAAATATTCTTCAGGATAAAAAGTTCGAAATAAAATCGAATTTACAAAAAAATCAGTTTTCATTACAAATATGTGGGGATCACCCAAACCAATTCTGGGAAAGGAAAAAGCATGTTGTCAGTCTTCCATATGAAGAAGATTTTGCTGAGTCCTACTAAAGCAAGACCCTGTCAAATGAATTTAGAATACCTAGAATTATCTAAAAAGGAGATTGATACACTCCTTCAAAAGGGTTTACTAAGATCTTCCAAATCACAATGTCGTGTACCGCTTTTTACGATAATAAACATGCTGAACAAGAAAGAGGGGTACCCAGGTTGGTCATAAATTATAAACCTCTGAATAAAGTTCTAAGATGGATCCGGTGTCCCATTCCTAGTAAAAACGACTTATTAAATAGGCTATATGATGCTATAATATTTTCAAAATTTGATTTAAAGTCGGGATACTGGTAGATTCAGATATCTGAAAAAGATCTTTATAAAACTGTTTTTAATGTTCCTATGGGACAATATGAATGGAATAATGTCTTTTGGATTGAAAAATGCGCTTTCTGAATTTCAAAAAATCATGAATGACATTTGTAATCCTTATAGTGACTTCATCATTGTTTATATCGATGATATTTTGGTATTTTTCAAAACTGTAGAAATGCATTTTAAACATCTAGATTTATTTGAAAAAAATTATCATACAACATGGGCAAGTTATATCCAAACCCAAGTTGCAAATATTTCAGATAAGTTTTAGATTCTTAAGCCATTATATAAAAAAGGGGAAAATAATTCCAATTCAAATAAGCATCGAATTTGCTTCTAAATTTTCTGATGTTATAACTGATAAGACCTTGCTTCAAAGATTTCTAGGAAGTCTAAATTATATTCCTCCTTCTATAAAGGATTTGGCAAAAGATGCGACAATCTTATATGATCGCCTGAAGAAAAATCCCAAGGGTTGGACTGGTGCTCATACTCAAGCAGTCAAGTGAATTAAATCTAAGGTTAATAACCTTCCCTGTCTTACATTGGCCAATCTAAATTGGGATAAAGTCGTTGAAACAGACACCTCTGATGTTCGCTATGGAGGAATTTTAAAACAAATTTCTGCTAAAAAAATGAGTATCTCGTCCAGTTCTATTCTGGAAAATGAACTAATAGTAGGAAAAATTATGCTAGTGCTAGAAGAAATCTTAGCCATAGTAAAGAGTATTAAAATTTGAAGAAGATTATATAATTAGAAATTTATAATAAAAATAGATTGCCAAGCTGCAAAATTCATCTTTAATAAAGATGGCAAACATGATGTGTCCAAGCAAATGTTTGTCAGATGGCAAGCCTTATTAGTGCCATTTGGTTTTGAAATTCATTATAAAAAGGGGATGGATAATAGGTTTGCCCAATTTTTCTCACTAGAGAATACTTAAGCTCATAGCTTTTGTTTTACAGGTAAATGAGGCCAACCTTGAACTGGTTCTCTTAGAGAGAAAGAGGAGATCGTGGAAAAGGAACATGGAATATGTCCTGGCACAACAAGACAACAAGAAGCTAACAGCTTGATCATCAGGAGTCTCAGGAATAATCCCGGACCATCCTATGTACCAACAATTTATGGATTTCATAAAATCCAAACAAATATCTGGAGGAATGCCAACAAATATCTGGAGGAATGCCATCATATGCGGCGATAACTAATGAAGAAGTTATAGACGCTGTTGAAGTCTATGCGGGAAATGAGAAAGACGAAGTTCTACTTCATCTAGAAGGTAATGACCTTCAATGGAAAAATGAGCCCTGGCAATTGATTAGTCGATATTTAGACACAACATCATATGCTGCTACATCCCACAAATCAAGAATGCATCATGAGATGATATTATCATGCGTACAATTAGCAGAATTCCAGCACTACTATCCCGCCAACACAAAGAAAGTTTATAACTTTTCCAAAATAATAATAAAAAAGGTTTATACACCTGAGGAATGGGGAATCAGTACCACGCGTAAAAGGGAGTATATGCACCTTGAACAAAAAATAATAATTGAATTTAATTATTGGGATTATATTGAGGGATTTAATAAAGTCCTATTATATGAAAATGCTAATAGAAAACATTCATGGTTCATAAAAATATGTTCGAATGTTTTTTACCAGAATTCTATTCTGAACTGGTTCTGTAAATGGTGGAAATTATATGGTCCAAAGCTGGAAATTTTTCTAGAAACATACAAGGAGTTATACTCAGAATGGATATATATCTCCCCTAAAATAACAAAAGCTCAGCAAGGGGATATGTTTTTGGTAGAAATCGCCCTAATGCATTTCTTATGGAATTCTCCATCCCATGGATTATGAACTCAGAATGGATATATATCTCCCCTAAAATAACAAAAGCTCAGCAAGGGGATATGTTTTTGGTAGAAATCGCCGCCCTAATGCATTTCTTATGGAAGTCTCCATCCCATGGATTATGAGATGGACAATTGAGGCCAATAACCAAACTGAATTTCCTACGTTCAGGAGGAAATGTCATACAAAGTTTTGGAGTAAATTACTTCAAAAGGACCAAGATAATAAAATAATTGGTCAAGAAATAATTGACCAGATTAGTGTAGCCATTGAAACTTATAGGCAGTAAGATCACACGAAAAAAATTCAAGAAGAATCAAGCCCTTTTAAATTCTTGTCCAAAAAGCTTTTAATGCAAAAAGGTGTTCTGACCAAGGAAGATATTATCGCCACTTATATGGCAGAAATGAAGAAAGATTTGAAGAAAAATATGGAAATTGATGTGCCAGATAATATGTCCATTTCCACGACAACATCAAATGATGAAGACACATGTCTCGCAAGAGAGTCACAACTGGTTGATAGCCTCACAAATATGAGTATCGACACATTTCTTCAACAGCTTCAGGATAAAAGCCTAGAAGACAAAGGTGGAGAATGCTCCACTGCAAAAACAAAAGATAAAGGAAAAGAAAAATACAGAAGATAAGGAAGAATCTTCCCAAAAAAAAGTAATAGTAGTTCTTTTAATAATAGTCATTCTTTAACAAAGAAATAGGACCCACATGTCGGGGTAGTGACGGAAGAAATGACGTCATAGTATTTGTTTTATCTTTCTTGATCCTTTATAAAAGGATCATTTGTTTTCCTTTCAGAAGCAGGCTTTTTGCCACCAACTATTTGTTTTTCTATCTTGTAAATTTTCTTAAATAATAGTAAAGTTGCTTTCAGTATTTGGAATTCTTGGATGTTTCTATTAAGGTATTATTCTTATTTTACTTTAAGAGATTGTTTTAACCAGTTTTGTTTTAGCCTAATGAAAGGCTGAACTCCCACGTGTTAGGTTAGCATTAACTTAAACTATTAATAGTATAGTAATAGTAATACAAGGGATTGTTCCGATGTTCTTGGGGTCATATTAGTATATATCACGAATGGGAAGATCTTGGCTTAGTCTGGAGTTCCTGTAGAAGCCCATGATATGGCATAGTGGGTTGTGTTTGGAACCGTAAAAGATCTCTCTATTTGTGGAATGTATGAAACGTAAATGAACCTGCAATTACATCGAAGTGATCCTGCTAGGGTGACTGGATGACCGCGCAGATTATTGGCAGTCGCCACCTCCTTTGGTATCAGAGCCATGCTGGTAATAGTAATAAGTAATGTTAACCCAACACATCTTATAAAAATGAATATAATCAAAAAACATACTACTGTTAAAAACAGTAGAAAAGAAGAGTATGATATGCCTCAACAATTGAATCTCCATAATAAATGGACTATCCCAAAAATTTAGCCCATGGTTATATACCAAATGGGTACGTTTGAAAAAGTGGGTTTCAAACAAGTTTTAAAACAACAGAAGAAACTAGTATGGTTGATTCTGATCATGGTACTTTTAGATTATTATCTGAAAGTGATTTTGCTCCTTGTAGAGAATTTTATAGATTCATGCATATTGGTTTAGTCCAATTTGCTTTTAAGCCCCTTACTTTAAGAGGATTACCTGAGAGCTTTCAAGCAACTCTAAGAGATGGCAGAAATCAGAATTGGAAAAAATCCCTAATAGGGACGGTACAAACTAGCTTGGCTTTATGGCCCTGTTTATTTTAATGCTTATCCTAATTTACAAATTTCTTTAAATAATGAAAATTCTTTAAATACTCTAATATAGAGCATAAAATTGCATGGCTATGATTATTTACCTGGTACTGAAGTTATATGTATTTGTTATCGAATTTATTATAAGTCTTTATATACCTTAAATCCTATGTGTAAGATTATGGATTTTAAGAATGAAACAATTTTGATAGAACAAACTTTAGCAAATTTAAGGTCATAACTAGAAGACCAATGGGATGAAATTGATTTTCCTAAAGAATGGGTAATAGAAGAAGCTGCCCCACCTAAGAATAATATCAATGCTGAAATTTTTGATATTGAACAAACACCTGATTGTATGGTAAAGATCAAATTTACTGATCAAAATTTGCTTATGAGTTATGCTGAAATATAAGTTTTCCTTCAAGAATGCTCAGATCTAACTCATCTTATATATCTCTCATTGTTGATATGCCTTCAAGAGCATCCACTTCTCAAATAAGAGAAGAAAAAGACTTTTATAAAGTCGATAATATCAAAATTGAAGATAATATTGTCACTCCTAATATGGAGGAACCTACTGAATCTGATATGAACTTTCCAACAAGTATTTTTGATGGAAGAACAAAAACTACTTGATTTTAAGCCAGGATCACTGTTAGAAAAAGGATTTCAAATGAATTCTTTTTACCCAGATGGGAACTATTTAGAAGATGATTCTTTAAGAATTTTAATAAAACCTATAGAGATTTACTTCAAGAAGAATTTTATAATGACATTTATAAAGCTAATAAAGCTATTTCTTTTTTCCCATGGTTTATGACAAAATATGTTCATAAATATATTTCTGTTTTAGAACATGATTATATATTACCTAATGAAAACTCTTACTGCGAGTTTACCTCCGCAGCAAAATTTTCAAATTGAAAAAGAAGGAAAAGTGATTTATTTAAAGCCTTTTGTGATTTAATAGAAGAAAAAATACTGCTTTAATTACAGCCAGACAGATTAGAATGCTACTTCATCAGAATAATTATACCAATATTTACTTGAATGTTTTAGGAGAACATATTCTCTCTTTACAAAATAAGGTTGAAAACTTTATTTCAAAGATAAATCAAAAAGAAGCCTCCACTTCGAATAAAGAAGTTGCGACTCCTACTATTCAACCACCTCAATGTACAAGGCTTTAAACTCTCAAAGTACAATTATATTAAAGTACTTCTACGAGAAAAGTTTGTCGGTCTTGATCTTAATAAAGGCAAAGAGTTTAGACCTTTACAACTGGATATATCTAGTAGACAGGATAATAGTCCTGATGAGATTAATAAAATCTCAGAAAAATATGCATCAAAACCTACACAGAGGATGTACCACTATCCCAAACCAACTCCTCAAGAAGTATTATTAGAGGAAAAGGAATTCGTGTTGCACAAAAGTGTTAGTGGAAATCATATTTATGAGTAGAATATCGATGGTTATAGTGATCGTCAAATTTATACATTGGCACACTGAATTCTTATGTACAGTACTATTTGTAAGTCAAATAATAATGAGGAAAAGATCATTGTGGATATGATTGTAGCTAGTTTTACTGGACAACTGAAAGGATGGGGGGATAATTATCTCACATCTAGCCAAAAAACGAATATCATACCGCGGTAAAAGATGAAGAAACTACCGTAGTCCGTGCGGTCATCCAATCACCCTTCTGGCGGTAATTCGCACAGTCATCCAGTCACCTAGCGGCGGTAATCCATGCGTTCATCCAGTCACCCTGGTAGGATCGCTTCGATGTAATTACAGGTTCATTTACGTTGCATGCATTCAACAAATGTAGAGATCTTTTATGGTTCCAAACACAATCCACTATGCCATATCATGGGATTCTACCGGAACTCTGGACTAAGCCAAGATCTTCCCATTCGTGATATGTACTAATACGACCCCAAGAACATCGGAACAGTCCCTTTCATTACCATACTATTAATAGTTTAAGTTAATGCTAACCCAACACGTGGGAGTTTAGCCTCTCATTAGGCTAAAACAAAACTGGTTAAAATAATCTCTTAAAGTAAAATAAGAATAATACCTTAATAGAAACGTTCAAGAATTCCAAGTACTGAAAGCAACCTTACTATTATTTAAGAAAATTTACAAGGTAGAAAAACGAAGAGTTGGCGAAAAGCCTGCTTCTGAGACGAAAACAAATGATCCTTTTATAGAGGATCAAGAGAAAGATAAAACAAATAATATGACGTCATTTCTTCTGTCACTACCCCGACATGTGGGTCCTATTTCTTTATTAAAGAATGACTATTATTAAAAGAATTACTATTACTTTTTTTTGGGAAGATTCTTCCTTATCTTTTGCATTTTCCTTTTCCTTTTATCTTTTGTTTTTGCAGTGGAGCATTCTCCACCTTTGTCTTCTATGCTTTGGTCCTCAAGCTGTCGAAGAAATGTATCGATGCTCATATTGTCGAGGCTATCAACCGGTTGTGACTCTCCTGCTAGTCAGGTGTCTTCATCATTCGATGTTGCCGTGGAAATGGACATATTATCTGGCACATCAATTCCCATATTTTTCTTCAAATCTTTCTTCAATTCTATCATATAAGAGGCGATAATATCTTCCTTGGTCAGAACGCCTTTTTGCATTAAAAGCTTTCTGGACAAGGATTTAAAATGGCTCGATTCTTCTTGAATTTTTCCCGTATGATCTAGTTGCCTATAAGTTTCAATGGCTAGATTAATTTGGTTAATTATTTCTTGACCAATTATTTTATTATCTTGGTCCTTTTGAAGTAATTTACTCGAGAACTTTGTATGAAATTTCATCCGGAGAGTAGGAAATTCAGTTTGGTTATTGACATCAATTGTCCATCTCATAATCCATGGGATGGAGAATTCCATAAAGAAATACATTAGGGTGATTCCTTCAAAAAACATATCCCCTTGCTGAGCTTTTATTATTTTAGGGGAGATATTTATCCATTCTGAGTATAACTCCTTGTATGTTTCAGGCAAAACTTCCAGCTTTGGACCAGATAATGTCTACCTTTACAGAACCAGTTCGGAATATAATTTTGGTTAAAAACATTCGAACATATTTTTATGAACCATGAATGTTTTCTATTAGCATTCTCATATATTAGGGTTTTATTAAATCCCTCAATATAATCTCAATAATTAAATTTAATCATTATTCTTTGTTCAGGGTGCATATACTCCCTTTCATGCATGGTACTGATTCCCCATTCCTCATGTTTATTATTATTATATATCTCCAGTAGATTACATTGTTGATATGCCTTCAAGAGCCTCCGCTTCTCAAATAAGAGAAGAAAAAGACTTTTATAAAGTTACTAATATCAAAAATTGAAGATAATATTGTCACTCCTAATATGGAGGACCCTACTGATCTGATATGAACTTCCCAGTATGTATTTTTAATGGAAGAACAAAGGCTACTTGATTTTAAGCCAGGATTACTTGTTAGAAAAAAGATTTCAGATGAATTCTTTATACCCAATGGGAACTATTTAGAAAATGGTTTTTTAAGAATTTTAATGAACCTTATAGCAATTTACATCAAGAAGAATTTTATATGACCTTTCTAGGGCTAATAAAGCTATTTCGTTTGTCCCATGGTTTATGACAAAGTATGTTTATAAATATCTCTCTGTCTTGGAACGTAATTATAATCTGGTCAAATAGAAGGTAATAAACTAGAGCAAAGGTCAAGGAGGTCTTGGTATCAGAAACCTGAGGATTCAAGACAACAGTATACTGATGAAATGGTTATGGAGATTTAGTGAAGAAGTCTACTTTATGGCTATGGAGATTTAGTGAAGAAGAATCTACTTTATGGAAGGAGGTCATTTCCCACAAGTTTGGCCAATCTAGCCATGGTACTCCGATGTTGTGATCTGCACCTTAATGCACGAAAGACGTTATCCAACCTATGATCTTGAATTGGCAACAATTCTGTTTGCCTTTAAGATTTGGAGACACTATGTCTGGAGAACTATCAGATCACCATGGCCAAAGCTACAGGGCAAATCCAGAATCATGGTTGGAGATGGCATTGATACCCTGTTCTTTGAAGTATAATTGAATAGGGCAAGCTCCTTTACAGGAAGCCTATCCTGATCTTGTGATGCTAAGTAGTAATCTTGACACAACCATTTCTGGGAGCTGCTCAAACCATGAATGGGACTGAAACTTTAGAAGGCATCTAAATGACTGGGAGGTTGAAAGGGTGACAAATTTTATCAGTGAAGTCGAGAATTTTCTTGGCACCACTATACACTCTGATTCACTGATATAGAATCTGAATGACATTTTCTTTGTGATTAAAATGTACAAGAAGGACAACAGTGTGATGCAAGGTGAATGCCCAAGCATCTGGAAGAGCATGGCTCCCACGAAGGTTAAGTGCTTCACTTGGCTAGTGGTGAATAGAGCATGCCTTGGCACATGAGGTTCTACAGAAGGAGAGAATAGTAGTGACTAGATGTTTTTTGTGCAATGAGACTGGAGAGACAAACCATCTTTTGTCTACATTGCACATTCACTTCACAACTGTGGAACCAGTTGTGAGACTGAATGGACAGTGCCTGAGCATACGGCTGATTTGATGAGCTGCTGTATGAGAAGAGGGGGTAGCAAGGGTCATGGTGGAGGATGCTACTTTCATATATATGGTTGCAGTATGGAAATAAAGAAATGGAAGATGTTCTGAAGACACGATCAAGTCCATACACGAAGTGAAAGGGAACTATTTAGTGTCTTTATTTTCTTGGTGCAAAATAAACTATATAGAGGAAGTAGATTTCTTTGGTGCTCTGTAAAGCTTAGAGTCTAACCTTACTACCTTGTAATATTTTAGGAGGAGGTCAGCATTCCTTAATTCTGAGGAATACAACAAACTAATTCTTTAAAAAAATATCCACATTTTAATGGAAAACAGAATTATATGCCTACATGTCTTCGAGCTTGTTATGATTTCTGGAAATTTGACAAATACTTTATTTGATTGTGATACAAGATTTTCCTGTGAAAGGCAAGTTTCTCGGAGCATTTTTATGGGAAAATTTCTGCTTTCACAGAAGACTGAGATTTGATAGCTTCTTATCTCATGTGTCCATGATTCATTGCCTCCGTATTTAGTGGTTGCTGGAGCCTATGACATGGAATATTTTCTTGCAGAAGCATCCAGTACATCGGAGTCAATAGCTCTAACTGCAAACTTCACTTTTGTGGCCCGAGATTCTAAGACCGGGAAATCAGCTCCAATTAATCAGATTTCTCCTGAAACTGAAAAAGAAAAGCTTCTCTGGGAAGAAGCAGAAGAAAGAAACAAAATGAGAAAGATCAAAAGAGGAGAACAGAAGAAGGAAATTCCGGGCGAGGAAATGAATAGGCTAAACGAATTGTTGGCTGAGAGCCGAGTCTTTTGTGATATGCCTGCTTTAGCAGATAGAGACAGCATTTTAATAAAAGATACGTGTCTTCAAAACTCTTTGATTTGCCAGCCACAGCAGCGAAATATTCATGGTCGAATCTTTGGAGGATTCTTGATGCGGAGAGCTTTTGAGCTGGCTTATGCAACAGCTTATGCATTTGCAGGCAGTGCACCTTGCTTTGTGGAAGTTGATCATGTTAATTTCTTGAAACCTGTGAGTTTAATGATCACCTTTTAGCATATAGTCACACTATTCTTTACATTGAAATTTTCTTGGTTCTGATTTTGAAGATTGAGGGGAGGATAGTGTAAAACAGTAACTTTGATTCTAAATCCAGCAAAAAATACATGACTAACAAAGCTCTGGCAATTCAATTTCTGTTCGTTCTCTTTGTAAACTGTTCTTTCTTTCTCCTCTGAAGGTTCACTCTTTCTTAATGTATGATTTCTAAGTTGTTGATTAAATTTAATAATACCTTTGTTCCATTGCTATTACTATGCTAAGATTCAAAAGGTTTTCCTTTGACCACAATATTTTCAATATTAGTTTTGATTGTTTTGAATTATTTAATTATTATGACTTACCGTACTTTTTATGTAATCTCCAAATATATAAGTTTTATGTTAAAATACTTGAGAAATCTAATTTACACCGGAAATTAAGTGTTTCATCTCTACACTCCAAATCCCTCCACAGAAATTGAACAGAGTAATGTGTAATTTAATTTAAATTGATCTTGCACATCACTTAGTGTCATTTTCAACCTAATGCATAGAACCAAGAAAGAATAGTTTTAATCTTCACAATCCCAAACTAGTTTCGGTTAGCTGCATGATCATCTAAGCTATTAGTATTTTAAGCTTCTGTATTAAGTCTGACACTGTCAAACTTTTAATCCCCCATACAATATATACCTAGGAAGCTTGACTAGGCTTTATAGGTCATATTTTGAATAGCATTGTATTAGTTCTGCACGTTGGTCAGTCTTCTTTGCAGAACACTGAAGATGAATACAATCTTTATCATTGATTAACTTCCATGACATCTAGTAATGTTTGACTAATGGTTCATAACTATTTCCAAAATTTGATCAAACCTTTTACCTTGTAATAGTTTACTCTCTTCTTCTTTTTTTTTTTTTTTTGGGGGGGGGGGGGGGGGGGGGGGGGGGGGGGGGGGGGGGGGGGGGCAAAGGAGAGAGAGCGGGGCCTTTGGGGGGGGGGGGAGAGAAGCGAGAATGGGGAAA
>JAPFFP010000012.1:7512318-7552808 GCA_026153255.1 Solanum medicagineum | reverse complement strand
TATGAGGTAGTAGTAAGGTCTGCGTACATTCTACCCTCCCCAGACCCCACTTGTGGGATTCCACTGGGTATGTTGTTGTTGTTGTTTGTTTGACTACATATATCCAATGACAACTACCAGTAGATTTTACCTGAAAGAATAGGTACAAGTTCCCAAGCACCACTCGTATGTAAAGAAGATATCTCGTCAATTATACCTTGTTTCCATCCTGGATGAGAAAGCGTTTCACCTGTAGACTAAGGGATGGAGAAAAAGGACAAAGATGATAGAAATGCATTATAGGGTGATAACAGATGATAACTTAAAAGGATATTATGGGGATTAGTATTGTGAGAGGACTACATATCTTTTCGAAGTGCAATCAGTTGATTAGGAGGAGACAAGTCCGTTGTAGGTGCAAGGTCAAGTGCAGGACGTGAATCATTTGGGCTTGATGGTGGACATGAACAATGATGATAAGTCATGAGTGGTGGCGTTGTGGATGGAGATATAAACATCAGTGGAGGTTCCTCAGAAGTTGACCTGGGTAAGATTGATGGCATTGTGGATGGTGATGCAGAAATAACTTTAGATTCCTGGAAGTTGGTGTAGGTAATACCTCAGATATGTGGGGATGATCATAAGTCAAGACTCAAAGAATGTGATATGAGATGTGAGAGCTGCACCGACGTGTGTAACAGACACACCACCGGTGTTAGAACTCTGATAAGGGCGTGATGGTGCGTCATTGATTTTCTGTCGAAGGTTTTGTCTGGGATTTTAGCCAGTACCTGTTGGACCTTGTGGTGGTGTTAATTCTTGCAAACTACTACCGTAGGTGGAGGTGGCGCTGGTCAGATCCGAAAGTCACTGGAATGAAGGCATGGTGACTGGCTTCTCTGACATGGAGAATCCTCATGGAAGCTATGATACCATGTGAGACAGGAGAGTAATATTATTGAAATTGTATATCTACGTTATTACACTGAGCCTATTTATAGAAACTACATAACAATCCTTTTCCATGTAGGATATTTACAAATTATGTTCCCATTCTAACAAGCCCAAGGTCCATTTATTAGAGAAAATGTACAGATAGCTGGTTTTGGCACCCCATCAAACTCATAGCTGCTGTGTATAGTTTTTTGTAAGTTTAGCTATTTTAGAATCAATTTCCACGCGGATTGAAGTTGCAAAAATCTGTGTTCGGAATTATAAAATTTGCCTGAAAATTTGGAATATTTCTTGTGTATTCAAACTTTCGACATATTGTCTGAAATTTGGCTTGGAATTCTCAAACTTCTATAGTCAGACGATCGGCTTGCCAGGGCCAACCTTCTGAAATACATGTTTGAAGTTTGGTTTAAAAGTCTCAAACTTCAAACATGTATATTTGAAGTTTGAGATATGTATATCCAAAACTGTCTGAAACACAACCTCTTATGAAAAACCAGATACTTAACTAAAAGTTTGATGCAAAATTGGAGTACTGCTCTTATTGGATTCTAGGTGTTTATTAGAGCAACTACAAAAAGAGGAAAAGTGTGGCAGCTAGTTTCCTGAGGCCCTGAAGAAACCCAGAGGCGCAACATGCGAATTGCTAATATTTGAAGAAAGAAGAAGAAATGGAAGGAGAAGGAGTAGGGGGAAAAGGAAAAAAAAAAAAAGTAGCGGGAGTAGATCAGACAAAAGCTTGTCTGAAGTTTGCCAACACGGACCATCTGTTAAATAATTTAGAAAAACTGAATATAACTTAAATAGTCGGGTGGAAATTGTCCATCTGGTAGAATTGACTCCATTTTCTTAACATGGTATCAGAAATCTCCAATTGCTGCAGTTCTGTTTCCGAGTATCGGACCCCTATATTTTTGCTATATATGTATTAGTTTTACAGGCCTCAGCATAGTGTCTCGCATTGTTCTAGAGAATCTACTAATGTCTTTTTTCTATAGTTATGGATTCTCATCTCATAAACCAACTGTGTGGTAGGTCCAAGGTTTATTTTCCTAATATTTTGAATGTTAATTAAAAAGTAACCAGTAAAATCAACACTAATGTGTGTTTGGTATGATGGAAGTTATTCTTCGCTGGAAAATATATTGTTTGTGAATTTCTTTTTCAATGTTTGGTTGGTGAATAGAAATATTTCTATGTGAAATATAAAAGATAATTTATTACTAAATCTGAGTTTTGAGGAAAATTCTAAAAAAGTGATTAATAATAAGGCCCAAACATTTGTTGGTGCAAGTGATATGGAAGTTGGTTTCCTCAAAAAACATTTCCACCAACCAAAGACGAGAAAGTGACTTCCTTTTGGAAAATATTTTCTTCAGGAATAACTTTTGGCATACTAAAATATTGCTGATAGGGCACTTTCTGGTTTGACAGAGTGGTTGCATGATGATTTTTCTTCTTTTCTTCTCCATTTTTCGACTTTTTATAAATCAAGAGAAGTACATATTTACTGCAAAAACTTCTGTTCAGTATATTTGTTAAACACTTGACTTTGTGATATAGAAAACTAACCTGTTTGGCATTTCGGAGCAAAATAACCACCATTATTAGCCAATTCATAAAATATCATTGATATTAGTAAAATACTCAAATGCTACCAATATTAGTCCAATTGGCTATTTGTATGCTTCTCCCTCTCTTTCCCCTTCACGTAGCCAATTGGACCTCCTTAACTTTTAGCATATTTTTTCCAATTTCTTTCCGAAAGCCTCGCAGTTTACTTTCAGCTTAAGAGCAAAGGTAGTATTGTAACAAGATGACATTGTTTCAGTACTATCAACAAATATGTAACCTTTTTGCTTTTACGATTCTTCCTGATAATCCTAGGGACAAAAAGGGGCAAGAATATCTGGGAACAACATAAAAATAATTCAACATTCTATAGCTTATCCAGAATCAAGTCTGGAAAATCATTTATCACAAAATATTGCAAACTTTAATATAGACCAATGCCATAAAAGATAGGCAAAGAAACTTGCAAGTTAATGATAGAAACTCAAGTAGAATAAATAAATGAATATAATAAATGTGACTATTTTGATACGGTAACTTAGATGAGCTAAAGTTTTATTGGAATTTGGAAGTCATTGAAGAAACTTTGGGAGTTCAAAAATTCCAAACCAGTTTCATTGTGATTTGTTTCGGTTGTGGATGTTGGACTATATTGGAATATGTTGAGTTTGAATCTCAAATTTTTGAAAGATTTGGTGGTATATTGTTTACCGGATTATCTTTAAGATAATTTGAATGTGTGGTCATGTTGAGTTTGGGGAACATATTTAATGGATGGCCAATTCTGTTGGGAAGGCTTTTGGTCAGTGGACTATATTCTACAACCATGATTAGCAGACTAAAAATTGAATCTCGCAAGAGTTGGACTGTTAATGGTTAAAAAGTTCATTGGATTTTAATAATGAAATGAATTGCTGGACCACTTGGGTTGAGAAATAGAAATTATTATGTGATTATTTGCAAAAATTCACCATGATGAAAACCAAAATCAGGGAGAAGTTGATGATAAAAAAGGAAAAAAGAATGGGGAAGAAGGGTAAAAGGAAAAGGTATGAGGGGGTGAGAGAGAAACAACAGAGGAGTCATTGTTGTGAATAACAGAAGAATGTAACTGCTTACCCCAAATGATAGACTTTCCAGATAGATTATGTCATTGTTTTACCCTCTGCTAGTAAGGTGCTGTATTTATTCATTTATTTATTTTCTGTGTAACAGGTTTCAAACAATTTCTATTTCACTTTCACTGTCCAACAAGATTCACTGAAAAATGGTTCACGGATTAGGAATGTCGTACCTGGTACAGAGGAAGAAGCACAACGTGTGATTGAACGGATGGATGCTGAAAACTCATGAAGTCTGAGTTCTTGATTAGCATCATTTTGGCAGATTGTGAAGGACTGAGGATGCCTGATTGAGTTCCTAACTCAAAAAAGTAGCAAAGATATGTTAGCAGTTATTTAAAGCAGCTATTCACTGCTCTGCAAAAAAAAATCATAGGCATGTCTTAAAGTTCTACATTCCAAAGCCACTTAGATTTTCAAGTACCTGATGCATTTATAAAAGATATTTTCAAGCAAAAATGTAAGGTAAAACTGCGTATAAAAAATCATTGTGGTCGGGCTCTTCCCCTAACCCTGCACATAGCGGCCTCATGCCTTTCGTATTAACAGGGTTCCTCTTCAAAGCTATATCCCCATTTTGGTCCCGTCAATTTTGATTTTTGACATTGCTTGCTATTACATTTATGGCCTATTATTGTATATTTCTTTGGGAAAAGGAGGACAGTTTCGATGTAGCAGACAACAAAAAACGCAATGCAGGCTACCATCTTGAAGTACAATTCAAAAGTAAATCCTGTTACACTAACAAACTACTTGTCTCATGATCAAATATCAAAATGATATTCCCTGATACCCTTTTTACTTTCTTATATTAGAACCCATTAAAATGGGTTACCAATAAAACTATACAAGGATAAGATAGCTCTAGAATGCAACAACAGACGAGGTATAATACAGATGAGAAAAACAAGATTGGTATCAACTACACATGATACATCAAAAAGACCAATTCATAGGCTAAAATCCAGCAACAAACTATACAGTGGAGATAAACCAGCCTATTGTGACGATAACAGTATGTCACGACACAGAGGAGGTGGTTTCATCCTCAGAGGAGCTATCTTGGTGCCTTCCGTTGTATCCAGGAAAAACTTGGGGAAGCGCTGCATCAACTGTCAATGGAAATTGTCTGCCTGAGCTGATTATGGTTCGATCAGTCATTCTCCCAACGTCTTTGCACACCTGATCAAGAATAGAGAGGAAGTCCCTTACTACCATGAATATCCTAAGTGGCCGAGCTTCTTCCTTAGCTGAATCACCATGGAAATATTCTGTCACCTCTTTCACCTTTGAGAGGGCAACACCCTCTTGAGCTTGGATGTTGATAATTTCTTGCTCTGCCGTCACCAAGAATCCATTCATCGACTCAGAAAATTTTCTGCTATTCTCACTTGGCGCCAACTCTTGGTTCAGCTTAAGAGCATTAGTGATCTTGGCGATTCCTGCAGCTAGTTGAGCAACTTCATTGCTAACAATATCAGAGTCCAGGGCAGCAGCTTTCTTCACATTTGTAAGCTCACCGCTTAGGCGAGAAACAACTTGAAGGCCAATCTTTCTGAATTCAACCTCATCCTGTAGTGTCTTTTCAACCATTGGATTCTGATCACCAGCACCAGAAAGACGAGACCCTTCAGCTCTGATGATTCCCTGAACGACAAAATGCAGTAGTGTGGTCTTCCCATCAGCACCTTTAATATCTACAAGCTTAAGAAGTGTGTCAAGCTTGAATGCACGGGCATCTCCTCTGTTGGTTCCAACATTCATGCGGTTCCCAGTTTTGAGTACAGCCTCTAGCAGCTTTAGAAACATCCTACTATTCCTTAACTCTTCACAAGCAGTCTGGAAAGACGAATATATTAGTTTGCAAGGTGGTGGACTCGAAAATTCAGCTCATCCTATAGCGTAACAAGGTCACAATTGTAGGAAGCTAAGATCAATTTTCAAGAAACCACAGGGTATTATAGGAGTATTGCCATCATGACAGTAAGATTGTCGAGTGAAATAAAGCATACCATTCGAGAACAGATAGCACAATTTACCTCTAGTGTCTCAAATGACCTCTTAAGATATTCAATCTCTGAATCAAAGTTTGCAACATACAGCATTGCCTCCACCCTATTAAATGCAAAAGGGATATAAAGCACTGCCTTGAGAAACTTTTCAGCTGCGCCTAACTTGAATGGTGATTCATCTTTAAACTCTTTCAGCTTCAGCTCCTCTTCTTTAGTGGGGGCCATCTTCAATAAACTCTCTAGCAACTCACTTCCTAGAGTATCAGCATTCCCTGATTTTGGTCAAGCAAAAAGTAGTTGAATAGGTGTCCTCATCCAAAAATCAAACAATAACCACTGTCAAGGACATCAAGTTACTTGGTTTATGTTCTAGGAAATTAATTTCTTTGGAAAATTCATAATAGGATGCACGTATCCTGTTGTTCATGAACTATAGAAGAGGAAAAGGTTTAGTATAAAATTAAAGTACATGTAGGTACATGCTAGGAGAAAACCTATAAATACCTAGTAATTTTATGATTTCATGTAAACAAGTGGGAGTGAAGTAGAGAAGAATAGTATCATACTTTTGCCTCCAAAAGAAAATGATTGATTGAGAATGCTCCTCCTCCCAAATTTTCCAACAAAAACATCAGATGAGCAACATGGCTTATTCACAAATATGGAAGGAAAAAAATACATGGCAACACGAACACTGAACACTAGCTGTTGTTCAAGATGGAATGCCAATATAATAACAGAAGGAGACCATCACATTTGCAGTTCATTGATTGATATACTAGATAGGTGAACCAGCCAAGACATACTGGCATCATATACAATAGATTTTAAGTATCAGACATTCAGCTAAAAAATGAACGGAAGCCTTGGAGTAACTGATAAAGTTGTTGTCATGTGACCAGGAGGTCATGGGTTCAAGTCTTGTAGTATGCTCCATACTCTGCCTATAAACCCTTGTGGTCGGGTCCTTTCCCAGGCGCTCTTAATGCACTGGACTTGCCCTTCTTTTTTTTAAAAAACATTCAGCTAAAGAATCCTGGAAACAGCCTCTCTACTTTTGTGGTAGTGGTAAGGTCTACGTACATTTTACCCTCCCAGACCCCACTTGCGGGATTACACTGGATATGTTGTTGTTGTATTCAGCTAAAGAATAACATTTCTGAGGCTAAATTTCTCTAACAGTAGTAGTATATCCAATTATCCATGATAACCAATCAGAGAACCAACTTCAACATATCTAGAAAAAGCCATGACAAATTTATGGAATAAACATGTAAGTTCAAAGACGAAACATTTGGGAGTTTCATGTTTCACAAGGAAAAATGCCAAACAAGGCAATTTACCAGATTAAGCTAGATATCTAGACCAGCGAAAGTGGATCAAAATTAATGGAATGCATTGGGAAGTTTATTCTTACCATAATCCTAACTAACGCTTGCTACTTGTGAACATTCAAAAGAATTACAAGATGTTGGAAAGACAGAGCATGATATTACCCTCTAATAGTGCTTCACAAACTTCTTCAATGGTGACATTAAGTGCCCTCAACAAAATTGCAATATTTTGAGACTTCTTTGGATCAAGCACCCGATTTTCTTGATTCAACACTGGTTGTACCAGCCGTGTTATCCCATCTTTTTGGTTCATGTTTGAACAATTCGCAGTGAACAAAGTCTCTATCATTTCCTCATTCAACCTACAACCCAAACCACACCCTTTACGAGTAGGAAACAAGAATATACTCAACTTTCAACGACTGGAAAGAATAAATGATACAAATCTTACTGAAAAGAGCTAGATTTCAATTGATCCCAAACCATTGCTCTATCTGAAGTAGCTCTAACTTTATCCCAGTGCAAAGGTTTCAGCTTTGGCTTCATAATGTCATCATTCCTCCTCTCCACAGCCTCTGAACTTTTAATATTGCCATTAACATGATTACCTAAAACAGGCATAGATGGTGACGCCAGCACCGGTGGTCCACCATTTTCCATCTTCACAGATTTTGGGACTGGAGGGGCTTCCCAAAACCTCGGTGGTGGAGCTGGAGGCGGTGGTGGCGGCGCTTTCATCGATATATAGCTCCCAAAACCACCCAGAATCCTCAGAGAAGACTCGGAAATCCGTGCTGAGGAATCTGAAACTATTGAAGGGGAATTATGGGTGTCACCCGAAGATAACGGAGGTGATGAAAACCCCTTAAACGTCTGTGCTGGAATAAACCGTGGCGGTGCCAGAAAATTCACCATGGAATCAGGGGATTTGGACGTTAAGCTTCTTGGGCTTAAGTTGAACTCTAGTGAAGGACTATTCAACAAGGAAGATTCAGAAGGAGAATTCGAATTTGAGTAAGGAAATCTATTCTGGGTTTGCAATGGAACTTCATATGATGCTGCATGGGAACTTGACACAGTGTGACTCGGACTACCTTTATCCCCTGAAGACCCTCTAGGAGAGAAAAACTCTTCTTCATTTTCATCATCTTCACCGGTATACCCCACTTCAGTAGCACCGTTGTTACGGGCCTGCCGGAAATGCTGGCGTGGCAACGGCGGGAGCGGTAGGAGCTCCGGTGATCCAAGTCTTTGGTACTTCATTGCAACGCCGTCAGCTGGTCGGAGCTCCGATGATTCAACTTCTCTTGAGCTCACTAGTGTTCCAAGGTACAGAAATTCCGAGCTAGTGGAAGAGGGAGTGTGACGCGGCACCTCCATCACCGGCGGTGGCGGCGGAGGTGGGGGTGGATTTGGTGGAGGATGAAGGTGTTTCTTGATAGGACCACCGTCCGAGGGAGTGGCATTAGGAGGGACAAGCCGGAGACTATCTGTTCGTTGATAGTAACTTTTCTCTTCGACTTTTCCGTGACGATGGTGATGAAGGAGAAAAGCAATAAGAGAAGTGAGAAAAGCTGCAGAGACAATAGAAACAGAGATGATGATAGCGATGAGTTTGCCGGAGATGGGTTTGGTTTTAGGATGAGAGGAAGATTGTGGGAGAATGAG
Source organism: Solanum medicagineum (assembly GCA_026153255.1). Lineage (NCBI taxonomy): Eukaryota > Viridiplantae > Streptophyta > Magnoliopsida > Solanales > Solanaceae > Solanum > Solanum medicagineum. The sequence goes on along the minus strand of JAPFFP010000012.1, from coordinate 7,544,168 downwards.
AGAGGAGATATTGGCAGGAAAGGTTGTAAAAGTGTCAGAAGTTGGCGGAGGAGGAGGTGGTGGTGGTGGTGAAGGGAAGACAGGGAAAAATGGGTTTTGTGTTGAGGGAGTGTCGGGCGGTGACAGAGAAGAAAATGGAAATTCGGGCTGAGGTTGAGGTTTAGGAGAAGAGAGGGGCGGGTGAGTTATGGAAGGAAGTGAGGTTGGTGGAAGGGAATCAACAACTGGAAAAAAGGGTTGATGGAGAATACGCCGGTGCCGGTGGAAGACGGCGGCTATGGTGGTAGTTGTGGAGGAGAAAAGTACAAATAGAAGAAGAGTGATGATATGCAATGGAGAAGGCATTTTCACTAGTTGGCAAAATCTACTTGGATAAGAGACAGTTATGTTTAAGACAAAGATTTTGAGCTTTGATTGCTCATAATGATGGCAACTCTTCAGACATGGCAAAAGGTATCAATGGCTAAACGGTAAGTTGGTTGGTGAAGAATAAGCCATGAAAGAGAATGTTTACAATGAAGAAAGTAAGTGCAAAGTGCAAACAAAGAATAGAAAATTTTAGGGGTAGTTCAAGAAATTCAAAACAAAGGGACCCTAGTAGCTTTAATTTCTTGCTTTTACTCTCCCTAAAAAGAAATGACCATAAAAAACAGGGAAGAGAAAAACAGAGCTCAAAGATTCTTACTGTGCAAGTCAATAATGTAATGTACTGGACTAGTACTACTGTTAGCTGCTATGATTCAAAGGGTAGAAAAGTTGTAGATTGGTGAAGGCGTTGATGGATAACAGATGGAAAGACGGGCCAAAAAATCTCTGACAGACAGAGATATTGACCATTGGGATTTTCAACTTTTTCACTCTTTCTTGCTTTTACATTTCTATCAAAAGTTCCAATTTTATACAGGGAAAATATTTTTTAAAAATTATGAAAAAGTATTACAAACTATTTTAAAATATTTTCTTTTTTAGGCTATTAAAAATTGTTTAAATTTCTCTTTCCTTCTATTCAAAATGCTCTTAACATGATAGAAATTTAAGAATATTTCTTATTTTAGTTATATATATGTCAGTATAAAAGTTTTAGAAACTTTCTTAATTTTAATTAGGAAAACTAAGTTTATATCCTTTTAAATAAATATATTTATATCCATATAACTCTTTACATTTTCTATTCTCATACTATTAAAATTTTGCCTCAAACTCGCACGCTGACGTCAGCACCTACTTGTATGATATACCAATAGGGTATACATATACCAACAGGGTATCACAGATGATTAAGTTCAATACTATATGATACTGATATAGTATATATATACCGACAGAGTATATAACGAATATATTTTCTACTAATTTAGAGTTCAATAATTTTTTTATTTGTTTCTTAAAAAATCACATATACCCATTGGGTATCAATATACCGCCAAAGTATCACAAAGGATTGAGCTCATTCTTTATGATACCGTTGTGGTATACATATACCACCAGAGTATATTTCTGGGTATTTATACTGATGTCAGCATGCGAAATTAAAAGGGGTAAGGGGGTAGAAAGGTAAATCGTTTGGGTAATGGATCCATTAATGGTAAATAGTTTATATTCGATCTATTAAGGGTAAATAATTTCAAATTAAGTCTATTTTGTGTACTTTTTCCTTTTAATTATACTAGTCACAAGAGCCCGTGCCCACACGGGCCCAACAGATATTTTTTATTCTCAAATTTTTGTGATGCGAATAGATTTTTATATACATTTTCAAAATTTTAAATTATTAATTATTAGACATAGTAGCATCCGAAAAAATATAATCAAACTGCTTTGGAAAATATTAAATTACGAAATCCACAAGGCTTTTTAGCGAGTCTCGTATTGAATCAGCCGAAGTAATATAATAAAGTTGCTTTGGAAATATTAAATTAAGAAACTCACAAAAATAAATAATCGAGCTGCGTTGAAAATATTAAATTAAGAAACTTACAAAAATATTTTATCGTAGCTAATATTGTACAATCATAATTCAAGCAATATTCTAAAATCATAATTGTAGAAGCTGAAGAAATATAATGAAGCTTCTTTAAAAATATTAAACTAATGAACCTGCAAATTAATTTTGCAGATCCCATATAATAGCGGCGAAGAAGCACGCAACTCAAGCAGGCATGTTAACGGAGAGGTGCATGCTTGAGTTGCTTATTCGCTCTTCTTAGTAATGATATTACTACTTATATATAAGAGAATAATTGAGTAGCTTCCGATCGTCCTGCGAGCTTGAACTATATGTTTCTTCTCCTTTATTATGTGGGGTTAATAAAAAATATTTTGTCGACTTTTTAACATAATTTTTTAGAGACAGTTGCGTATTGATGTGTCTATTTCTACTTTTTCATTATATATCGTCAGGTGCTTCAACTATAATTTTATAATATTATTCTTAATAAATCATTTTTTCAGTTGCTTCAAGTGTGATTTTACTATATCATCCTAAACAATTATCTAAAGTCATGTAAACATTAGAATTGGAATAAAACAAGCACAAATCATAAATTAAGTCTTCCCTTTTAAAGTGGACTAAAAAATTTAATAACTATTTTAATAATCTTTCAATGATTGTTAAAAAGGAAATACTTTAATATATTTGCAACATTAATTAGAACAAAACAAATAATATATATTATTTAAAATTAACATAAACTGTATTATAAGTCACTATAATTAACAACTTAAATGTTTTTAAAAAAATATATAAAAAAAATCTATCACTATCAAATAAATCAAGACAAAAAAAAAATAACATGTAACACGAGCTCTTATAACTAGTATGTCAATAGAAAAGTTACTGCACACACAACTATTTTTTTTAATTCACTACATAATTTGGAATAATTACATATTCTCTCATCAATTAGTAATTTTATATTAAATTTTAATTTAAATACACCATTTATCAAATTTACCCCTCTCTCTCTTTCCTTTCTCATTCTCCCCCCTCTTTCTTCTCTTTCCCTCTCCATGCCCCACTCTTTCTACTCTCTCCCCCTCATTCGCCCCCTTTTTGTAAGGCATTTTTATAGTAACATATATCATTAGTTTTTTTTATATATAATATTAAATACATTATGAAATAAAAATCGATAAGGAGAGAAGCGAGGGAGAAAATCAATATGTATCTTTGATACTAGTACATGTATCTTTGATATCACATAAATTCTATAAAAATAAGTACATTAGGAGAGAGGCGAGGAGATGGGAGAGAGGCATGCGAGAAAGTCAATGCATCCTATATACATATAAATGGCGCTTGGATATAATATATTTGGAATAAATTACATTTATTTTGACTTGCATGTATTTAAAAATGCATGTATCTATGTGGCACGACCCAAGCTAAGTTTGAGGACCCAACCTAGACCTTAGGTGTGATACGGCGATCGAAACCCCAAAGGACTCCAACCAAGCTATCTTACATATTATACATGAGCATTTTCGAGGCATATAAAGCATCACACAACAATCAATTAAGGAGCAGAACAAGTCTCAATAGTAAGAAAGCAGTCAAGTCAAAGATACAACATAGATTCATACATGTGGTGTCTAACAAGCCTTTACATAGCATAGTCTAACAACGAGCGAGGTTAAGATATGTCCCTAGATCGCCTTCAATGAAAAGTAAAGTAAATGTCTCAAAGTGAAAATCAACTAACAATGAGGTCAGAAGCTCAATGGGCAACCCCCAAAGAATGAGAGCTTACCAATCAAGTGAGGTACTACCAAACCAACTACCCACGAAGAGAATGAGGAGCGTCCGATCCTACATTTTTAAATGATGTAGGCAAAATATGCATTCGTACATTAAAATGTACTAAGTATGTGAGCTATGCATGAATAGGCAATAAAATAACATAACCAATAGATAAGTGATACAAGATCAAGAGTAGTATAGCGTGAATAAAACATGAGATATACAGTAGCAAAGTCATATAGTCAATGCATCAAATCATAGTAAAAGCATTTAAGTAAACTCATTCATTGTGTGGGAATTCAACCATAACAGACAATAAGAGCACGCGAGCTATAACCTAAAAGTCAATATAATCCTACATTAAGAAAAAAGGAGGCTACTTGTCAAGGTAGACTCTGTCATGGTACTTTCATTCATTAATTCCTTGAGCTATTTATGGAATCACTAGTAAAGTATAAGTAAAACATGAGTACGGTGAATGTATAAAAGAAATCATAATGAAAATCATTTGAGGACTGAATCATAAATAATCATACCATGTATGGGATTGCAACAACAACTGATAATAAGAACATGCAAACTATTATATGGAATCTTGATATTTTCTCATACACCGAAAAAAGGAGAATCTACTTGTCAAGGTAGACTCTACCCTACTAAGTGGGTGTCATAAATATGTGTTATATGTGGATCCACTAGCTAGGTTATAAAGGCAAAATCCTACTTTGGCATGTAGTTATGGAACTACAGATTGCTACTAAAAACCTCTTATAGGTGGTCGAGTCTCTATCTCAAAATCTATGCGGTGCGAAGTTGAAATTCCATGGGATACTTATCATAAATCGTACTTGTCATAATTCATAAAGCTTATCAGTGAAAAGACAATTCACAACTACCCATCAAATTCATAATGATTATTCATAGAATAGCTTATTTCCATGTTGATTCATGTAATGTGAAGATAGACCTTCTATCAATATGAATTCTAGTTGTAACGTGATACTCAAAATCCTAAAGAACCCCAAGTTAACCACATGGCATACACAAAGATACCAAAATAGAAAAAGCATAATGAAGCAAAAAGTAAAATATAGATAGTCTAAAACATTGTCATGATAAAGAAAAGTAAGTCTGAGTTGACAATATAACTAAACTTCAATGTAAGTTGGAAAGCCTCTACACAACATAGATAAGTTACTAGGAGAGGACCTAGCTAACTCAAAGTGTGAAACTATAAACCATAAAAGGGTAATCGATTCTCGGGGACTGAGAGCTCACCAATCCAGTAGCTGCTCAGGAAAAGTACTAATTGCTAGCCAGATGAAAAGTATCTAAACCCATATTATAAGACAATATAGGCAAAAGAAACATGCTATTAGTATTATGAAATGTACTAAGCATGGAAAATATGCAACACAACAACATAATAAGCAGGATAAATTTGAAAATTGATGATACAATGACCAAGTAAAACATAGTAAGAAACTGATAACTGAAATGACTGAAATAACTATAATAATTGAAGCAAGATCAATGCACAAGTATGAGAGTTATATCATAAACTGAGTGAGAGGTACTCTTAATCGATATAAACAATGTGAGTCATAACATAGAGTTTGGTGTCTCCTCCACACCGAATAGAGGTTGTCCTACTTGCCTAAGAACCTTAATTATAAGCTTAGATTGATCCTCTAGCTATCTTTGTCCAATCAAAATATCCTATGGTGGTATGTAGTTTTGGGACCTGAGTAATCACTACTATTTCTACTCGGTGCTAGGTAATGCTCTCAACAAAGAATAGTTATGCAAAAATCATCATTCATAACATTTAAAACAAGAGTAAAAATCTATTAGTACTCAAATTTTTATATGAAAACTCAAATCATAATAATAGCTCCTAAATCATGTCATAATCTCATAACAAACTAGTAATAGATACGCAATCTGAAACATCAAGTTATGGTGAGAAGACTTCAATGAGAAAAGATCTCAAATCACAATGTTATACTAGGATCACTTTAATCGGAAGTAATCAAATCATAATTTCATATAAAGGTACTTCAACGAAAAAATAATATAATATTATAAAATAATAATGAAAGTACTTCATTCAGAAGCAAGTCTAAATTTCATGAAAATATAATAATAATTAAATAACATTATTTGAAATTCATAGTTCAGTTTAGATTATAGTTCATGTATGTCAACATAGTTGAATTCATATCATAAAGTGCTTGCATGGTATGAATTCATGAAATTCATCTTATAAATCATCAATTCTTACTAAAATCATGTATTAGAGATCAATTTGAAAAAATTCTATAGCACCCGATAAAATTACCAAAATACCCCTAGAGGAGAGATAATGTATAATGCGTCTTCTCATGCTCCGATGGCAAATCCGAGGCTGGATATGTAATTAACATGAAAAATTGAGTGGGGAAGTAGTCTTGGTTGATTTTTAGAGCAAACGAATCAAAAGATAATCTTTTTATGCGAAAATGATTTCTAGAATAAGTGCGCGACAGGTGTGTGACGCGCACCTGACGCGGACTTACACTTGGATTTGGTCCAAATATTTTCTACGGGATTAGAAAACTTGTTTGGAAAATTTTTGGCGAAAATCCCCTCTAGGACACCCAGTCCGTATCGCAGACTAGCCTCCCCGAGGTGAAACTTTTCTAGTTTTTCATGAGGGGCATTCCAGACTTTTTCCAACCCCTCCTAAACTTAAAACATGATCTAAATGGATTATTTTGAGAATAAAAAGGATTTTAATCCCCATTCCTAAGCTTTTCTAAGTTCTTGAAAAAGACTAGGGCTAAAGAGAAGATAACAGGAGCGAGAAATAGAGGATTTTGAGGAGAGTTCTTCGAGGTTAATTGTCCAAAAGATTCACACTAGGTATGTATGGCTAAACTAAAGTATGGAATTATTCTTCCATGTGCCCCATTGATGGTAATATAGGAGTTGAGAGCTCATGAGTCCACATACATATTTTTTGAAATACTTACTTGAATATTTTCTTTAAAATTGTATATATTACATGTATTTTTCATATGTTATGATCATATACTTGATTTCCTGAATTTTATACTTTTCATGAGTTAGAGTATAACCCTATATATTATTTTATAAAAGTATGCATGAATAAACCTAGGGATGGAGTCTAGAACCTAGACTTGAGTATGTTGATTGTAATCTTGATGTGAGTATGAGGTTGAGTTAATTGAGCTTGATGATCCCATGAGTATTCACAATTGAGTTTTAGAGTTTGGTTCAATTGCCTTCTTCTTAATGATGATCTGAGTCCTTGAGTTCTTGAATGAGAATTGAGTTGATTGAGATGTTAGGTTGAAAGGCCCCGTTAAGTTGAGTTAATGAGTTGATTAAGGTCTCCATGAGACTAATTGAGTTGATGAGTGCCTCCACGGGGTGATCTTATGCATATTTATACGCCTAACTAGTAAAAATTCCCATAAGTAGAGTGACACTCTAGGGTCAAATCATAATGTTTTAGGTTTTTTTATAACTATTTTGCGTATTTTGCTAATGTTGGATCAAGTGCACCATGTCGTTGTGGTTTTCATGTATTTTTACTAGAATACATTGCTTTAGAGTGGTACATGAACCAAGAGGAGATAATCAACATGTTGCGAGGTTAAGAAACTATTTAACACCTGGTCTGCGTTCAAGTCCACATCGCGGACCAGTGTTGAATAGGGGCTTTCTAAGTCAACCGACAAAATAGCAAGTGAACAAAAAGTATGCTAGTTAGCGACGCAAACTAGAGGAAAAGTTGTAAAAAGCCAGATTTTCAGGATTTTTAGTGCTATAAGATATCCTACATGAGTTGGGATTATCATTGTATTTTCTTTGGACGTGAAAATAGTGAAGAAAAAGAGAAGACAAGTTCTTCAACCTTTGCTATAATTGGAGATACCATTGTTTACATTTCTTGATTTTCTTATTTTGATTATGAGTTTGAACATGTATTTGGTGTGTAATCTTATAATGGGTTGCTAAACTTACCTTTTTTCTGGGATTGTAACCATAGACAATGTTTTAGTTGTTGAATCTTTGCATTTATGAATGGGTTGTGATTGTTCTTATACTCCTTAAATCTCCATTTTTGAGCTTGATCACCTTGGAAATGAATTTGTTGTGTGCCATGAATTCAAGAGTTGTTGTGATACGTAGGACATAGGAAGTATAAGAAGCTTGTTCACTTAATAAAAATAGATTGATTTGTGTATTGGAGAATTGTGACAACTATCTCTACACCTTGTTTGATTCAAAACAAAGGATGAAATCTTTAATGTGTTTTTCTTGGATTATCTATCCCAGCTTAACGATGTAGTTAGGTAAACACTAAAAATAGGCTAAAAAGAGGTGTGCAACCCTTTTGGTAATTTCAACCCTTTGAATCAACAATCGGCAATTCAAACATAAGTGTAATATTTAATAACTAATTCGGCGTTGACAAAGTTACAATCTCAGAATTTCATTTGTGTTGATATTTAATCACAAGAATCAACTTGTGTACAATCGCACTTCCTATTTATTGATAGTTCATAAGCTAGTTGTTAATTATAGTTTTTATCAAAACTTATTCGATTTTTACATCAACATAACAATTTGGAAAATTATCAATTTATATCAAGTCTCTTGGGTTCGACATCCCAATCTTTAGACCAATGTATTACTTGTTTCGACTACGTACACTTGCATGTGCTAGGAGCCAACAAGTTTTTGGCACCGTTGCCAGGGACTTGAAACATAATTTGGTTAACTTTCTAAGTTGCTTGTTTTAAGTGTTTATTGCACTTGATCTTGTTTGTGCTTTGTTGCAAGTAGTGGATTTCTAAACAGGAAAGTCATGAATCTTACTTTCATTAATCTAAGTGGAGAGTAGGAGTTGTGTTCCACATTCCTCCAGTCGAGCTTATTAATCAAGAGGATGACAAAGAAGATTTGGATCTCATTGAAAGATGAATGGCTGACAAGAATCCACCTGCACCACAAACACTTACACCACCAGCTCCTAGGCCGGTTCGGGATGTGGCATTCTCGTGAACTGCAAATGTTACTTGTTGCTTCGTAAAGCCGAAGCTAGGTGGTAGATAGGAGCTGAACAGAACATGGTCCAATTACTACACTCAACTGGGTAATTTACCAGGCTGCCATACGAAGACCCTCAGGTACATTTTCAAAATTTCTTAAAGATTGCTGACACATTTATTCCTACAGGGGTGAATCGAGATTATGCTAGGATGACCTTGTTTTCATTCTCACTCTTGGGGGAAGCATGAAGGTGGTTGCAAATTGAACCACCCAACTCTATAAATTCTTGGGATACACTCCCCTGGAAGTTTCTTATTATGTTCTTCCCCTCTAGTAAGACTGCTAAATCAAGAAGTGAAATTTTGAGTTTTAGACAAAGCCTGGAGAAAACTTATTTCAAGCCTAGGACAAATTTAAAACTCTACTTATTAATTGCCCCATCATTGTCAATCTAATAAGATGCTAGTCCATACCTTCATTGAAGGATTGGAACTAAACACAAAAATTCTTTTGGATTCTGCTGTAGGTGGGCAAGCCTTGGAGAAGACGTACGATGAGTTGTACACACTTTTTAATCGTATAGCACAAGGAAATCCGGAGTGGAATGGAGGGGCTAGTAGAGATGCGGTTCCTAAATAGGTCGGTATGTTAGAAGTAGATGTTATAACCGCTTTGCAGGCACAAATTTATCAGTCTGGAAAACTTGATGACTACCCAATTCAACAACTTGACATTGGGTCAATAACAGAAAGCACCAGCAACTTTGGGTCAACATTCCACACCCGTAAATTTGGTGCAACAGCAGCAAAACAATTGGTATGAGGTATGCGGAGGAGAGATCACACTGCTAAGTTTTGTGGGTTAAATTCGGAGGCAGTAAATTTCGTGGAAATGCAAATCGAGGTGGATACCAAGGGTTCGAAAACTCCTACAACCCAAATTGGAGAAATCATCCAAATTTCTCTTGGGGTGGAAATCAACAAAATCAGGCGCCATCTCAACCACAAAGACCACAAAAAGGGCAGGCATATTACAATCAACAAATGCAACAACCGGCAAAACAGGCCAATCTGAATACTATGTCGGATAGTGAAGTCCTAAGACAAATCTTGGCAAATCAAAATCGTCAAGAAGAAGAGATTCAAAGGCATAAGCAAAGTCTCCAAAACTTGGAGAAACAATTGGGGCAATTAGCAAGCTCAATAAATCCTAGACCTCAAGGTGGTTTGGCGGGTGGTACCGACCCAAATCCCAAGTAAGTTCATGTCATGAGTACAAGGAGTGGGAGGCAGTTGACCGAGTTGACCCCAAAGAAGAAAGAAGTGGTTGGACCAAGCACGGTTCAAATTGAGGAATTCGGACAACCTAGCACATCCAATGACGAGGCAATTCCATTGCCCAAGCCACCTTCTCCATTTCCTCAAAAATTTAAAAAGAAGAAAGAGGACGAGTGCTTCCAAAAGTTCATTGGGCTTCTTAAGCAGGTACAAATTAATTTACCTCTTATTGATGTTTTGCTGGGAATCCCAAAGTATTCTAAGTATGTGAAGGATATTGTGGCAAACAAGAACAAATTGGGAGAATATGAAACAGTGGTACTTATGAAAGCCTTTAGCTCACGGATCTTGAACAAAGCAAGATTGACTACCAAATTGAAAGATCTCGGGAGTTTCACAGTCTAAGTGACCATTAGGAGCTATTTAAATGCCAAAGGGTTGTGTGATCTAAGAGCAAGTATCAACCTCATGCCTAGCTCGTTGTTTCTAAAATTGGGGCTTGGAAACAGAAGCCCACTACCATAGTGTTGCAACTGGCAGAACGATCGTTGGCAAGGCCGGATGGGGTAATAGAGGATGTCTTAGTCCAAGTGGGATCTTTCATTTACCCCGTGAACTCTGTCATTCTAGATTTTGAACCAGATCCTAGGTTCCTTTTATACTTGGCCGTCCATTCTTGGCTACCGGAGGAGAACTTATTGATGTGGCTGTAGGCTCACCATGAGAGCCCATGACAAGGTCGAGGTCTTTGATGTGTATAAAGCAATGAAATTACCTACAGCATATGAGGACTTGGCAGCCATAACAGTGATTGACACAGCTGCCACGATGAATCAAATTGAGGTACAAGACCCGTTAGCTCGAGTATTGTTAAATCTAGGACTAGTAGGTGATAAGAAGGCCCTAGAAATAGAAAATGTACTGAATAAACATGTTAACATGTTCAAAAAGGGGGTTGCACCAATGAATAGGGTGTTGGGACCTCTTCTTAAACCCTCAATTGAAGAACCTCCGAAGCTAGAATTGAAACTGTTGCCTTCACACTTAAGGTATATTTTCCTAAAAAAAATGTAACTTTACCTGTGATCATTCTACTTCATTGACTGCAGAACAGGTGGAAGAAGCGGTAGGAGTACTTAAGAAAAGAAAGAAAGCAATTTCTTGGCAAATTTCGGATATATATGGAACCAACCCAGCTCTGTGTATGCACCGAATTTTTATGGAAGAAGGACACAAACCTATGGCCCAACCTAAAATTCAATTGAATTCGATTATGAAAGATGTGGTTAAGAAAGAGGTGATTAAGTGGTTGGATGCAGGGATTATTTTCCCTATTTCAGATAGTAAGTGGGTCAGCCCAGTGCAATGCGTCCTGAAGAAAGGTGGGATGACGGTGATCACCAATGACAAAAATGAGCTGATCCCATCTAGAACAGTGACCGGGTGGCGCATTTGTATGGACTACAGGAAGTTGAATGATGCAACCAGAAAAGATCAATATCCAGTACCTTTCATTAACCAAATGCTTGACAGGTTAGCAGGACAAGCGTACTATTATTTTCTGGATGGGTACTCAGGGTATAACCAGATCACTATAGCACCAGAAGATTCGGAAAAGATGACATTCACTTGTCCGTATGGAACATATGCCTTCAAAAGCATGCCCTTTGGACTTTGTAATGCACCATCCACATTCCAAAGATGCATGATGGCAATATTTCATGACATGGTGGAGGAGTTTGTGGAGGTATTTATGGATGATTTTTCTGTATTTGGTGATTCTTTGAATAGTTGTTTGTATAATCTCAACAGGGTATTGGCTCAGTGTGAGGAAACTAACCTCATCCTAAACTGGGAGAAATGTCATTTCTTGGTGAAGGAGGGGATAGTTTTGCGGCATAAAGTGTCAAATCAGGGCTTGGAGGTGGATAGAGCTAAAATTGAGGCGATAGAGAAGTTACCACCACCGGTGTCGATCAAAAGAGTCAGAAGCTTTTTGGGACATGCGGGATTCTACCACAGGTTTATAAAAGACTTTTCCAAAATCACCAAGCATTGTGCACCCTGCTTGAGAAAGAGGTACCTTTTCATTTTGATGATTCTTGTTTGCAAGCTTTTGAGGTACTGAAAAAGAAACTGGTGGAGGCTCCAATACTGACAACACCTAACTGAAGTGCCCTTTTGAGCTTATGTGTGATGCCAGTGATATCGCTATGGGTACAGTTCTTGGACAGCATAAAGGTAAGTTGTTTCATTCCATTTACTATGCCAGTAAAACTTTGGATGCAGCCCAAAGTAACTACACAATCACGAAGAAGGAGATGTTGGCACTAGTGCATGCATTTGACAAGTTCAGATCATACTTAGTGGGCACCAAGGTCATAATATTCGCAGACCATGCTGCGGTATAAGAAAGATGCAAAGCCTCGCTTAATCAGGTGGATTCTCTTGCTTCAAGAATTTGATCTTGAGATTAAAGACCGAAGGGGATGTGAGAATCAAATTGCAGATCACTTGTCATGGCTGGAGAATGATACCCACATAGGTGAGCAAGTGTAGATTAGAGAAGAGTTCCCAGATGAGCAGCTGTTAAAAATTTAGGCAAAACAATTACCATGGTACGCTGACATAGTGAATTACTTGGTGAGTGGTTTATTCCCTCCAGATGCTACAACTCAGCAAAAGAAGAGGCTAGCTCATGAGGCAAAAACTTATATTTGGAATGAGCCTTATCTATTCAAACAAGGGGCCAACAAATGGTAAGAAGATATGTACCTGAGGCTAAAATGCAAAAGAACTTAGAAAGATTCCATGCCTGGCCTTATGGAGGCCATCATGGGTGTGAAAGAACAACTCACAAGGTGCTACAATCAGGTTTTTTCTGGCCTACTCTTTTTAAAGATGCTATTAATTTTGTGAAAACTTGTGATGCATACCAAAGACTTAGCACTATCTCTAGAAGACATGAGATGCCACTAAATAACATTTTAGAGGTAGAAATTTTTGATGTTTGGGGGATGGATTTCATAGGTCCATTCCCGCCCTTTTTGGAAATCACTACGTTTTGGTTGTAGTAGATTCTGTCTCCAAATGGATGGAAGTGGTCGTTGTGCCCAATAATGATGGCAAGGTCATGAGCAAATTCCTGAAGAAGCAAATATTCACCAGTTTTGGCACTCCTAGAGCCATTATAAGTGATGGGGGAACACACTTCATCAATCAAATAGTGAAGAACTTATTGGCCAAATATAGAGTGAGACATAAAGTGGCCACAACATACTATCCCCAAACCAGTCGGCAGGTAGAGGTGTCCAACAGGGAGGTTAAGCAGATCTTACAGAAGATAGTAAATGCCACAAGGAAGGATTGGTCCTCTAAACTTGGTGAAGCTTTGTGGGCATACCGAACAGCATACAAGACACTAATTGGCACATCACCGTACCGATTGGTTTAAGGAAAAGCTTGTCACCTCCCGGTGGAGTTAGAGCATCAAGCATATTGGGCCATAAAAAGGGTTAGTCTTGACCCCGAGCTAGCAGGAAGGAAATCGTTGGAACAACTGGAGGAGTTGGACGAGTTCCTGCTCTAAGCTTATGAAAATGCCAAGCTTTATAAGGAACGAAAGAAATGGCATGACAAGCACATCGTCAACCGCAACTTTGGGCCTGGACAACAGGTATTACTTCTTAACTCTCGCTTGAAGTTACTTCTAGGGAAGCTAAGGTCAAAATAGAGTAGACCGTATGTGGTTGTATTCGCCACACCCCATGGAGCGGTTTGGAACTAAAAGATGTGACCTCGAACCAAATATTTTTGGTGAATGGTCAACGTGTAAAATATTATTACGAGGAGGACACGAATCAAGTTGTGGAGGCTATTGAGTTGGTCAAGGATAAACGAACATTGGTGCGTCGTGCCGCGACGTTAAATCAAGCGTTTCAAGGGAGGCAACCCGTGATGAGGTAGCATGTATTTAACCGTGTGTGTGATTTAAATAATAATAATAACGACTTTCTCATGCATTTTAAATCCTAGAAAAAGAAATTTTAAAAACTGAAAAATTTTGCAAACATGAACTAGCCCGCGACAGCTCTGTATCGCGAACTTGGCCCATTTTTGGTTAGAATTTTCAATCCTCAATTCCTGTTAATTCGTTGAATATTTTTCTAAACATTGTGTTCAAGTTAACTTATTTTGATGTATTTAAGTATTTTCAGATGTTCGGAGAATTTCACAAGGCTCAGAACGAAAAAATGAATTTTTTTGGAGCCCAAAACAATGAGCATCCACGACGCGGATATGCACACTGTCTCAGGCACTAAACATGGAAAATTTTAAGTCTAAATATGCGACAACTTCGCGACGCGAATACATCATAGAGTAGTGTAATATTTTCCGTGTTTCACAAGGGACCCACCCTTTCAAGTACCCCAAAAACATTTTTTTCCTCCATTTTTCTCCCCAAACCTGATCCCCCTTCCATTTTCCTCTCAATTGTTCTCTTCAATTTCACGCGCAAACACAAATTTTAAACATCCCCACATCGCGAGTCGATTTCTTCAAGCTTCCATCATCTTTTGTTAACTTCTCATCACAAGTAAGTGTTTTTAACTTTATTCTATTGTTGATTTATGAGGGTTTGGACAAATTTGGTGACAAATTGAAAGTGATAAGTAGATAAATGGTGTATTGATTGATTTTTATGCGTAAATTCATGTTGGGCGTCTTAAAGAGGATGAGGGATAAGATGATTAACTACTGGAGTAGTTAAAGTCTGGGGTATCGTGAGTATAGATATCCTCATGATTGATAGTGAATTCTTTTCGTACATGATTGAATTCCTGTAAAAGGCTTATAAGACCTTGAAGGCAAGTCTTTATGCTCACAGGTCGCACGAATCATTTTACCTTATGAATTGTGTCGTAGGTTGATGTGATATTGACTTGGGTCTTGTCTGCCATGTGCGAAGTGGGATACGTAAGATTTTGGGGATCATGGGTCACACATGTAGACTGATCCGATCCAATCTTAACCTGACCCAAGTATTTTGTTTATTTATGGTGATGCAGTTAACTGTCCAACCTTATTCTAAAGATAAGAATGGACAGTTATTATCCTTTTAAGAGGCGATTGTAACTTCCCAACCACTTCCCTATTTTATGGGAAGGTGGTTAACTCCTAGTGGGAGAGAGAAAGAGGAAAAAGGGGAAAGGAAGTTGAGAAGAAGAGAAACTAAAGAGAAAAAAAGTCAGGAAACTTTCTTTTAATACAATTTGACTTCTAGACCATAAGATTGAATTGAAAAGAACCAGTGAAGGATTTTGAATCCTTAATCCATCAAAATATACAAGGGCATTTGGTTTGTGAACTAGCATCTGTATTCCTAGAGAAACGGATCGTGATCTTGGGCAAAATTCTTTGGTGGCTTGACAACTCTCGTGAAATCTTCACAAAGGTACGGCCCGTTGTTCTTGCCCCGTCTATTTTTCGCTTACATGAAAGTTAAGGAACTTGTTTATTTTTAGCTCCATGGATTTGATTAAATGTTATCTTCCAAATGAGTATGGACTTGTTTTCAGTGTCACTGGATTGTTGTTTTCAAGGTATTAGGTTGTCCCAGAATGCTTTCTTAAATTTGCAGTTTGGCTTAATTTTGACTCAAAATATGCTTTAGTTCATGTCTAATTTATAGGTTATTGTATGTGCTCCTCTAGTTTGTTGCGTCCTTCAAGTTCACAAGTTGTTGGAATTCCCTTCCATATGTGTTATAAGTCATTAATTCTCAGTTAAATTTTTCGTGAATAAGCCTACTTTGGTGCAATTGTTTAGCTTATTATAACTGTGCATTAGCTCTTAATCACTTTATCTTCCTTACCTAGAGATGTAACCAAATTGAAGGATGTCACTATTTTCATTTGGATGTCTCCTTACTAAGTTTATGAGAAGTTATTTCTTATTCTATTAGGATTTTCTATTTCATGTTTATATGGTTTCAATAGCTCAAGATTGTCGTCTTTTCTTTCACTTAGTTGTGAATCTTTCCTATTTGGATTCCAAAATTCTCATTTCAAAGAACTAATCTCATCAAATGTTAAATATTTATTATTAGTTTAGCATGACTTGTTGGAAATCTTGGTTCATTTTTATGATGTATTTGCCCTTGACCTATTGTGTTTCTTGAAGTTAACTATTTCTAGCATTTAACATATTCTTTCTTTAAATTGAATATATCTTTGCTATCATTTTGGCTTCACTGATGCTGTCGTACATGTGTTCTATCTTGTTTTTGTGCCCTTTTTATATGGGTTGATTCTTATGTATCTATTCTTTTGTGATGCATGTCAATGCCGAGCCTTTCTTGGACTAGTTCCTTGCATATCATTGAGTTCTTGATCAGTCCGTCTAGCATTGGTCCGTTCTAGAGAAAAAGATACTGGTTACAGGCTTTTAGAAGCAAAGATAGGGGGTATACACTAGTTATACATCAATATACAGTTAGCGTATACATCAGCCTAAATGAGCCAAAGGCTCAAAATCGTAGCAGGAGCAGCCCAGAAGGATCAGCATGCTATTCACACTGAAGGCAGATTATTTTACAAGAAAAATATTGTATATACACTTATATACAATGCATATACAATGATGATATACAGGAGAAATTTGAGTTAATTATTTTACTGATGATTCCATGTCTTATTTTATTTAATCATTTTCAGAAGTCTTAATTTATTTCAAGACGGTCCAAGTTATTGATTTCCTTTCAAAAGTAGGTTATTTTAGTTTCTTCAAAAATTATCTAATTTATTTAAATAAGTTTTTACTTAAACTATTTTACATTTTAGTTCTAAATCAGTTTTTGAATAGTTAGTCAAATTAAGTTTAATCACTAGATAATCGTGTGTTAGCGGCTATTTTAAGTGCTAATATCTTCTTAAAATAGTAATATAAACCCTTACCCATTTTCTCTGATATTTTAGGACTTTTTTGTTAGAGTCTTAAAATAAAATTAAGTTTTCTTAATTTCTTTAAAAAATTAAGTAGTGACTTTGTTTTCTTTTTCTTTGAAAATTTAATTTTTCTTGGATTAATTTAGTATTCTAACTGATTTTTCCTTCAAAAAATCATTTTTACGACTAACAAATATTACTAACATTTATAATATTAATATTTTTTGTCTGATGTTCATTGAAATTTTGTACTTTTAGTTTTATGATTAATATATTTAACATATTATCGAAAGATAACATATATCTTAAATACTTAATTTAATACTTTTATTTTTTAATATAAATTTTTAATTTTTAGATAGTTAATTTTAATTTTTAAAATTTAATATAACCTTGTAATTATATTTGTTCAACCAAATAGCACACTTGTACTTACATTGTAGCAACCAAACATGTAACAACCCCCAGTTTAGGAGCCTTAGAGAGTAAGAGTGCAGAAAAAGTTGAATAGAAAATAACCTGGAGTCAATTACGAGGGTGACTTACGGCCCGTAGGTGGAGTTACGGCTTGTAGGTTTGGTCCTTAAACATGAACTTCAAGAAAGGAAAAAGTTTCCAAGTGTGGGGTAATCCACCCATTGACGGCCCATAGAAAGGATGACGGGCCATAGATAGGATGGCAGATGAGGGCCTTAAACATGAAGGAAATTTGGAGTTTGCTGGAAAGTGACCTACAAGTTAACAACACATTCCATAAATCAACTCACAGCCTGTAGAATCCACGTAGATGAGGTCCAAGAAATTGAGAAAAATGACTAAGTATGGAAGGACTCTACGAGTCCAACCACGAGCTGTAATTCAAAGAACGAATTGTAGAATGATTTAATACATGAAGTGCCTTAATACATCAAGCTTGAAGGTAAGTGAGTGTTGCCCCCAAACTAGAGGACTCATCAAATCAATTAGTCTTCAACGTCTACAGTACACATCGGAGAGGAAGAACATTGATCCCTACATGATGATATCATGTAAAAAAAATATATGTTAGTACTTTGAATATACTAAGTATGTAAGATGCAACGCAATAAGAAAATAATATCACAATAAACAATATACATAATCATAACAAGGAACTAAGACTCAAGATGATGAATGATCAATGTTGTCACGCCTCGTGAGGGTACCCTTGGCGTGGCCAGCACTTGAAGAACCATTGTTGATTCCCCAAGAGAACTACCTGACCTCATTGTTACATCAACTCGATAGCGGAAGAATAACTCAAATAAAAAAGTATATTTAAGATAAACATAACTCTACTATCTCATAGCTTCAAAGAATAAGTTTGGAAATACAAAATACTCTATAATATCCACTACTCAGTATCTATGAAGCCTGTACTCAACAATCAAGAGGGTGTTATAACAAGCCAGGGACACCTAAAATCAAAGAAAATAAAGTACTCGATGAAAGTAAGAAAATAAAAGGGCTCCTCCAGAATGCAAGGAGCACTCACCAACTCCAGAATGCACTGATATAGACTTCAACGGTGCACAAGCTGAAGTCGCTTATCACCTATATTTGCATCATAAAACGATGTAGGCCCAAATAGACATCAGTACATGGAATATACTGATATATAAAATAGCTCAAGAAAAGAAGGCTCAACTCACTCATCTCGACCCAACAACTCATGCTCAGCTCAGTATATGCAAGGTTGAAGTAAATCATGCTTTTTAAAATAAGACTCACTTTAAAACATCAAGCTCAATCAATATGGTTAGGATCTTCTCTTAAACGACATCCAGTCCTATCACATTTAGTTTGGTGATGCACAACAAAGGCGACGTCGTTGTCACACCCATCCTAAACATGGCATAGTAAAGGACGATCAACTCTATCTTGGATCCATAATAAATGTCCACTTTTGGGACAAGAGTCACCAGAACGGGTTGTACGACTATCCTACACTGGCAACGTAGTTCTGTAAGTTAAAGTAGATATTTTACTTGCTCCCAGCTCGGTGCTCGATACTCCTCCCAAGACTAAAATATGCTTAACTCATCAATCAACTCAATCCTCAACGCTCAGTCAATCAACTCAAAATTCAACCTCATTGGGTTATCTTATTGCAACTCATCTCAGTTATTCATCAACCCATTCTATCAATGCAAATCATCAAAATCAATACAGACTGAAACGGTCATTTAGACTCACTCTATTTGACTCATCATGTAGTGCAAGCAAGGTAATCATATATAGTAATGTATGTGACTCAATGCAACATGTTTCCCATACTCAAATTACTTAACTCAGATACTCAAACTTAACCTCAACTCAATGACATACATAGAATTTCATAAAATCATGTGATTTAGGGCTCATGCTATCAAGTATAAAACTTAACCTCAATTTCATATATAGAAATTATGTAATGCAGCAAATACCTCATACCTTATCATGAGAATTCATAATAACACAGGAATTTTAGTATTTGAATAATAGAATTTTTCAAATCAAAACTCTTTTTTCAAATCTTGACTCAACAAAATGAAGGGGCCCGCGGAAGAAGGTAGTCCACACTTTGGTATGCCTTACGTTCCTAGGGATGGAAGAAACAATCAAACTTCAATGGATCCCCGTGCTAGAACCAAAAACTCTTGCTCTTCTCCCTCTTCTGGTGCTCTCAAAAAATCCCTAAGTGTGATGAACGGTGGAAAATACGTTTAGGGTCTTATTCAAGACTTAAATTAAGTCTAAAATGTCCAAGGATTAAATTAAAAAGGATAGGAATAGACAAAATTACCCTTCTTAAAACTTGTCACCTGAGTCTACGAAACCCCATCTACGGGTCATAGACAGCCTCTCGTGAATGAGGGGTCTGAAAATCTAAGTTACTGGAAATTGGCACGAGACCTCTCCTATGAGTTAAAAATTGTTCTACGAGTTGTAAACTGTCTCTCGTGAATAAAGGGTTTTGAAGTTGGATTTACTGGAATTTGTACAAAACCTTCTCTATGAGTTCTACCACCTTGTATGTCAGGTTCAGGGCATCCCAATTGTATTGACCGGGAGTAGGCCTCAAACTTAGAGAATTTCACCAAGTCATCTGGGTATTTACGATACCTATTCCACGATTCGTAGACTTGTCGATGAGTCATAGATGGCCCTCGTGAACTTTTTTCTGCAGTTTTTCTCAGTCTTTTCTCAACATCCTTTGTGCATCTACTCGATTAGGTAAAAAGGAATTAGGGGGTGTTACATTATCTCCCCCTTGGGCTTATTCGCCCTCGAATGATGAGAAATCTAGGGATTTAGGTCAAGGCACGAATCTCTCTATGGACTCTAATAATCAACCAGCTCCCATCTCACCCATGTAATCAATTCATTTAAAAATTCAGCAAGTAAATAATCAAACAGTCAACAAATCACATCAATCCTCACTCGGACTCTAGAACTCTATCGTTTATCATATTGAGAATGAAAGGACAACTCAAGAAATGAGAATTCAAAAATTTAGAGGGAATTCGTTACCATCAAACCTCTCATCATCAATAGGCCAGAATAAATGAGGGTATTTGGCCTTCATATCCTCCTCCACCTCCCAAGTAGCTTCTTCTGTGAATCGGTTCCTCCACAATACTTTGACAGATGCAATCTCTTTGGTTCTCAACTTGCAAACCTGATGATCAAGGATTTGGACAAGAATCTCCTCATAATTCAGACTTTCTTTCACTCCAATACTCTTGACAGGCACTACCAACTGTGGGTCTCCCAAACACTTCTTAAGTATGGAAACATGTGAGACCGAGTGGATGGTCACTAACTCTGATGGTAGTTCTAACTCATACGCCACACTACCCACTCTCTTTATGATTTGATAAGGGCCAGTGTACCACAAATTCAACTTTTCTTTCTTTCCTAACCTCATTACACCTTTCATGGGTGACACTTTCAAATACACCCAATCATTGACCTCAAAGTCTAAGTCTCTTCTTCTAACATCTGTATAGGATTTCTATGGACTTTCTGTAGTCCTCAACCTTTATCTAATGATATTCACCTTCTCCATAGCTTGGTGAACCAGGTCTAGTCTAATCAACTCTGCTTCACCTACCTCAAACAATCCAATCAGTGACGTACACCTCCTCCCATAAAGTGCCTCATATGGGGCCATCTGAATGCTTGAATGGAAGCTGGTGTTGTAAGCAAACTCTATCAAAGGCAAGTGGTCATCCCAATTATCTTTAAAGCTAATAGCACATGCTCTCAATATATCCTCCAACATTTGAATAGTACATTCTGCTTGACCATCTGTCTGTGGGTGAAAATTGGAGCTAAGGTGAACTTTCGTACCCAAACCTTTCTTAAAAGACCTCCAAAACTGGTGGGTGAATTGAGCTCCTCTATCTAAGATGATAAACAGATTGACTCCATGCATTCTAACAATCTCTTATATGTATAGCCGGGCGTAATACTCCACAGTGTCAGTCATCTTGATTGCCAAGAAGTGTGCAAATTTTGTCATCCAATCAACTATCACCCAAATAGAATCATACTGTCTATGGGACCTTGGTGAGCCGGTGACAAAGTCCATGTTAATATCTCCCATTTCCATTCTAGAATTTAAAGTTCTGGGCTACTTCACATAGCCTTTGGTGCTCAACCTTAACTTGTTGGCAATTCGGGCACTTAGAGACAAACTCAACAATGTATTTCTTCACCTCACTCCATCAATAGACTTCTCTCAAGTCATGGTATATCTTGGTAGACCCTGGGTGGATGGAATATCTGCAATAGTGGGCCTCTGCCATGATCCTCGCTCGAACATCATCAACATTTGAAATACACAATCTGCCTTGGTACCTCAATACCCCATCTCCCCCTTTGGACAAAGCTATCACCTTATGCTTATGAACATCCTCCTTCAACTGTAATAAAAGAGTATTTTGATCTTGTTTCTCCTTCACCTCCACTACTAGAGATAATGCAAACCCATTATGCACAAGAACCCTCCTTCGCCTGATTAATCTAACTGAACCCCCAATCAGGCCAGCCTGTGAACCTCTTTGGCTAACTCTCTCTTCTCCTCCTCCACATGGGCATTGCTTCCCATGGACATCTTGCTAAGAGCATCGGCAACCACATTAGCTTTATCTGGATGGTAGAGTATGCTCATGTCGTAGTCCTTGAGCAACTCAAGCCATCTCCTCTGTCTAAAGTTACGCTCTTTTTGGGTGAAGACGTATCGCAGGCTATTGTGGTCTGTGAATACATCAACACATTCTCCATATAAATAGTGGCACCATAGTTTAAGAGCAAACACCACTGCTGCTAGCTCAGAGTCAAGAGTGGGGTAGTTCTTCTCATGCACTTCAAGTTGTTTAGAAGCATAGGCAACAACCTTCCCCCTCTGCATCAACACGCATCCTAATCCCACGTTACACAATAAATACATCTATTCCATCAAGCAAGGTCAACACTGGTGCAGTAGTTAACCTCATCTTCAACTCCTGGAAACTTCTCTCACAATCGTCCGATCATTGAAATTTGACCTTCTTCTAAGTCAATCTAGTTAACGGTGCGGATATGGAGGAAAATTCATCAACAAATCTACGGTAGTAACCAGTCGATCCCCAAAAACTCCTTATCTCAATCGGTGAGGTTGGTTTTGGCCAATTCTTGACCGTCTTAGTCTTTTGGGTGTCTACTTGTATCCCATCTCAAGAAACCATATGGCCCAAGAAAGCCACGAATTTGAGCCAAAACTCACACTTTGAACACTTTGCATATAACTAATTATCTCTGAGCTCTGCAAAGCTATTTCGAGGTGATTGGCATACTCCTCTTCATCTCTGGAATACACCAGAATATCATCGATAAACACGATCAAGAATATGCCAAGATATTGTCTGAATACTCTATTCATCAGGTCCATAAAGGCCACAAGTGCATTTGTCAACCCAAACAACATCACTAAGAACTCGAAGTGACCATATCGAGTTTGAAAAGCCATCTTCGAGATGTGACACTCTCTCACTTTTAATTGGTGATAGATTAATCTAAGGTCTATCTTGGAGAAAAACAGTGGCACCCTGAAGTTGGTCAAATAAGTCATCAATCCTCACAAGGGGATATTTATTCTTGACTGTCACCTTATTCAACTAATGATATTCAATACACATCCTAAGGGAACCATCCTTCTTTCGCACGAACAAGACCAGAGTGCCCCATGGAGAGACTCTCGGCCATATGAATCCCTTTTCTAGCAAATTTCTCAACTGCCCCTTCAAATCTTTCAACTCTACAGGGGCCATTATATATGGTGGAATGGAAATAGGCTGGGTATCAGGAAGTACATCAATTTTGAAGTCAACCTCCCTGTCAGGAGGGACTCCTGGCAGATCCTCAGGAAATACATTAGGAAACTCACTCACAATCGGGATAGACTAGAGAGTAGGAGCTCAACATCATCAGACTTGACTCGCACAAGGTGGTAGATACATCCCTTAGAGATCAGTCTTAGGGCCTTGACGTAAGAAATAAACTTAATCTTTGGCGTAATAGAATCTCCCTTCCCTCAATAACAAGATTATTCGGAATCTAAAATTTGACAATCTGGGTTCTGCAATCAACAGAGGCATAGCAGGCGTGAAGTTAATCCATACCAAGGATCACATCAAAATCGACCATCTCTAACTCAATCAAATCAGCAAGAGTATCCCCATGACAGATAGATGCCACACAATCTCTATAGATTCTCTCGTCTCAAATGGACTCACCAACAGGGGTAGAAATAGAAAATGGTTCAAACAAACACTCAGGAAGGATCTCAAATCTACCAGCCATATATGGTGTCACAAAAGAAGAAGTTGCACCTAGATCAAGTAAAGCATAGCAAGGAAAGGTAAAAACTTGAAGCATACTCATCATAATATCTGGTGCAACCTCTTGGTCCTGTCGACTCCCTATCGCGTACAGACGGTTGGTCCCACCGCTGGCCCCTGATGTAGGACCTCTATAGTTACCCCTCGCTAATGATGCAGTGGTAGAGGATTGGGCTTTATTGGCCCACATCGGATACTTTCTCTGAAAATAGCTCGACTAGACACATTTGTAGCAACCGTTCCCTTCATCTCTACATTCTCCCAGATGCATCCTTCCATATTTCCCACAAGGTGGCTTCCCTTTAGAACCAAGAGTCATACTGACTTGAGACTGTGTACCCTATGCCCTAAAGTTTGGCTGACCTTAGGACTTGTTATCATACCTGTAGCTCAGGGATGGTGTAATGGTTGAAGATGGTGCATAGCTAGAGGACCTCTTTTGGAAGTATGACTTATCTCCCGTAATTAGCTTGGTCTGATTGGGCTGAGGCGCTTGGTTTGATTGGGCTCAGGCCTTGCTGACATGGCCTTCTTACTCAAATGTTCCTTTATGCGCTTCTTCTTATCCTCCACAGTTTGTCGGGCGTAAACTATCATTCTATAAATATCCATACTTGGGATCAGCAATGCCGCCTTGCACTCTCTCTTTAGATGTCTACCAAACCAGATACGAATTTCCTCATCCTTGCTCTCATATCCTGGACCATCTCTGGAGCATACCTAGACAACTAGATGAATTTCAGGCTGTACTCTTTAACAGTTAGCCCCTCTTGTTTCAGATTCACGAACTCTTTAACCTTTGCCTCTCTCAACTCTTGAGGAAAGAAGTGATCGAAGAAGGGGCTCTCGAACTCATCCCAAGCAGTGGGCTCAGTGTCCTCACCTTGACTCTCTTCCCACTGATTGTACCAAACATTAGCCACATCCTTGAGCTGATAAGCAGCAAGCTTTCCCTCAGTCTCAAACGCGTTCATACTTTTCAGCACCTTTCATATCTAGTTAATGAAGTTCTGAGGGTCCTCCTCAACCTTTGACCCAGCGAAGACAGGTTCATGCTCAAAACGTCTCTCAGTCTACTGGAAGTTGTTGATTCTTGAGAGCTAGAACTAGGTGCCTATGAACCCTGGTAGCCACTCTGGGCAACTACCAACTGTGTGAGCATGGTGATAGCTCCTCTGAAATTAGCCTCTGTAGTAGGAGCGGTAAGAGCAGTAGGTGTCACATTAACACCAACAGTTCTCACCGGTCTACCTCGACCCCTCATTTCCGTTTGAGGAGGCACCTCTTGGGTAGGGTTCTCAGCATTGTTAGTTGGAGTGTTCCTTATGGTCATGGTTCATTTAGCCGACATGATTTGCAAGCGCGTGACACAAAAGTTAGAAAAGAGTTTTGTAGAGTTTTAACTCTATCGCACAAACTTAGAATACAAGAAAGTAAAACAATTCCTAATGTTCTGTAGCCTCCCGATTATGAAGTGTGGTGCACAACACACCCATAAACAAGACTCTACTAGACAAGACTTCATAAACTCCCGAGGACCCTTGAACTCTATGCCCTGATACCAAGTTTGTTACGCCCCGAGATGGTACCCTTGGCGTGACTGACACTTGAAGAACCATTGCTGATTCCCCAAGAGAACAATTTGTCCTCATCGTCTTTTCAACTCAACAACAGAAGAATAGCACAAGTGAAAAGGTATCATTAAGATAAACATAACTGTACTATCTTATAGCTTCAAAAGAATAAGTTTGGAAATATAAAACACTCAACAATATTCTCTACTTAGTGTTTATGAAACCTCTACTCAACAACACAGAAGCTGCAATGACAAGCCATGGACACCACAAATCAAAGAAAATAAAGTACTCGATGAAAGTAAGAAAATAAAAGGGCTCCTCCGGAATGCAAGAAGGGTTCACCAACTATGGAATGCACTGATCTGGACTTTAATAGTGCGCGAGCAAAAGCCCTCTATCATCTGTATCTTTTTCATAAAACGATGCAGGCCCAAGTGGATGTCAGTACATGGAATATACTGGTACATTAGTATGTAAAATAACTCAAGAAAAGAAAGCAAACTCACTCATCTCGACCCAACAACTCATGCTCACCTCAGTATATGCAAGTTTGAAGTAAATCATGCTTTTTAAAACATAGTCAGTAAATAAGACTCCGTTTAAAATATTATGCTCAATTAATGTGCTTAAGAGTTTCTCTTCACTAACTTCCAATTCCATCATCTTTAGTTTGATGATGCCGAACAATGGCGATGTCGTTACCACGCCCATCCTAAACGTGTCATAGTAAAGGACGATCAACTCTCTCTTAGATCCTTAATAAATATCCACTTTTAGGCTAAGAGTCACCAGAACAGGCTATACGACTATACTACGCTAGCAACATAGTTCTGTGGCTTAAAGTAGATACTTACTTGCTCCAAGCTCTATACTCGATACTCCTCCCAAGAATAAAATATGTTCAACTCATCAATCAACTCAATCCTTGATGCTCAGTCAATCAACTCAAAACTCAACCTCATGGGTTATCTCATCTCAGTTACTCATAAACACATTCAATCAACATAAATCATCAAATTCAACTCAGACTCCAATGATCATTTAGACTCACTCAATTTGACTCATCATGTAGTGCTAGCAAGGTAGTCATATATAGTAATGTATGTGACTCAATGCAACATGCTTCTCATACTGAATCATACTCAAGTTACTCAACTCAGATACTCAAACTCAACCTCAACTCAGTGACATGCATAAAATTTCATAAACTCTGTGATTTAGGGCTCATGCTATTAAATATAAAACTTTACCTCAATTTCATATATAGAAATTATGTGATGCAGCAAGTACCTCATAACTTATCATAAGAATTCATAATAACACAAGAATTTTAGTATTTGAATAATAGAATTTTCCAAATCTCAACCCTTTTTCCAAATCTTGACTCAAGAAGATGAAGGAGCGTGTGGAAGAAGGTAGTCCACACTTTGGTAAGTCTTACATACCTAGGGATGGAAGAAGCAATTAAACTTCAATGGATCCCCATGCTAGAACCAAGAACTCTTGCTTTTCTCCCTCCTCTGGTGCTCTCAAGAAAGCTCTAAGTATGATGAATGGTGGAAAGTACGTTTAGAGTCTTATTCAGGACTTAAATTAAGTCCAAAATGTCCAAGGGTTAAATTAAAAAAGGTAGTACTAGACAAAATTACCCTTCTTAAAACCTGTCGCCTGAGTCTATGAAGCCCCATCTACGCGTCGTAGAGCATTCTGCGGGTCGTAGACAGCCTCTCGTGAATGAGCAATCTAAAACTCTAAGTTAGTGGAAATTGTCACGAGACCTCTCCTACGAGTCATAAACTGTTCTACGAGTCGTAAACTACCTCTCATGAATAAAGGTTTCTGAATTTAGAGTTATTGGAATTTGTCACGAAACCTCCTCTATAAGATATAAATTACTGTACAAGTCGTATACCATCTCATTGGTAGGCCTCAGACTTAGAGAATTTCACCAAGTCATCTGGGGTTTTACGAGACCTATTCCACGA
Source organism: Solanum medicagineum (assembly GCA_026153255.1). Lineage (NCBI taxonomy): Eukaryota > Viridiplantae > Streptophyta > Magnoliopsida > Solanales > Solanaceae > Solanum > Solanum medicagineum. Next base: position 7,516,695 of record JAPFFP010000012.1, on the reverse strand, counting down.
GTCGTAGACCTGTCTACGAGTAATAGATAGTCCTCGTAAATCTTCTTCTGTAGTTTTTCTCAGAATCCTCTGTGCATCTACTCTATATTAGGTAAAAAGGAATTAGACAGTGTTACAAATACATCATTAAAAGTATGATTTGAAGTAACATAATCATCACATAGTTATCTATGTGGGAGTAGATAGTAACCGACACTTAAGACCATGCGGGCAACCAGATAGAATCCAACTTAACCCCCTACATTGGCATGAGAAGTCTATTTGCCTGCTAGAATTCTATCAACTTATGCATGCACATCTTTAATTTTAACTTTTCTATTGTGGATTCACTAGGCATAGCCTATAAAGGCTTCTACGATGGTACATAGTTAATAATATATAAGGTTGCTACTAAGATTGCCTTACTCAATCCCACCTCAAGTCCCATTAAGTCAAGTCCCACGAAATACTTTTGAATATATTCATAGTCATATATACTTAAATTTGGAAACATAACATCATCATTTTAGGAATAACTCATTTAACTTGAGAATCTCTTTATGTGAGAATTGACCTTTCACAAGAGGGTCCACCTTTGGTGAAAACTATCATTTCAGCATCTTTAATGACATCATAAAAAGGACTTCATAAAATACTTTGTAACTTTCATAAAATTCATAGACGTTTATGGCATTCTTGAAGGCCCTTATCATTCATTTCATACTTCATTAATCATAGCATAAGACATGATGTTTTGATGCTTGGAAGCTTTCAAATCTTATAATGCAAGAGAAGTCATGCTTAAACATCATAAAGATCACTAGTTCAAAAGAACATTCATAAAATAACCCACTATGACATCCAAAATCCTAGAGAGGGAATCATGAAATTCATCTTGTAAAACCATCAACTTTATAGTATTTCATAACACTACATTTTACATAGCTTATATAACTGAACATAGATCATAATATCATCATCTAAAGAGATTTTTTGCAACTCATCATGTAACCATAATTTAAAAACTAATAGAATAGGAAACATACTTGAGCTTTGTGGATGAAAGGAATCGACAAATCAAACACACATACCATAATTAGAAGACCTAAAGAAAAGCTTGAGATTTGGGAAAGAAACTTGAAAAACGTAGCTTGCCTCATTTAAACCTTGAAGAGGAGAATTGCCTAATAAATATATTTGGGGAACTAGAGCGGAGAGTGAACAAGAGTATTGGGGGAGTAATGTGTCTAATATGGGAGAAAATGGGCACAAAACGGCGTAGCAAAGAATGTCAAAGTGGTCCTTTATTAAAATTATCAAGGCCTACCTATGGACTGAATCTACAGGTTGTAGATTGATTTATGGGTCGTAGGTAGGGGGTTTCATTTGGTTACACCTGAACCCTCAACCAAGTCTCTGAACTCCAAACCACGAACCCCATTGATGACTCATAAATTGGATTACATTTAGTAAACCCTTTTTATCTTGTCACACTTTTCAAACTTTAGAAACTTGCTTTTTTATCCTTCATTCCATGACCCCCTGTCTACAATTCGTAGTTCCTTCTACAGTTCATGGATACCTTTTATACTTTGACTCCCCAAGTGAAACACCCCACATCTTACATGCACTGGTCCTATGCAAATGGAAGATGATAGGTCTTGGTCAAATTAGCACCCATTTTTAGAAGTGCTTGAACTTCATCTTAGAAGGCTATGTGTATGTCAATGCTTAAGACGAGTGACTGTATATAAGTTCTAAGTCAAATTGAGAAGATAGCGGCCTTAAATGAGTGAAAGAAATGAGGTTCTTGTAGGACTTAGGAAGTTAAAAGGTGAGTCACCAACGTTCTTAGCTTAAATGGGCTAGGTAGATAGAGACGAGGCCCGATACCGAATCTATCCAGTCTGATAATGAATAAAGTCCATGTTAATGGTGTAACTTTAGCCTATGTTTTAGCATCATAAATGGACAATATTTATAGCCCAAGATGAATAATAAAAGGGCCTAAGTACATTCACAATTCACTTGATGATTTGGGCCTAAACTAAGTGAAGGAAAAAGGGAAAAGTGGGCAGCCAAGGCCCATCAAATTGAAACCCATTTAGGCCCAAGTGGAAAGGCCAAGTTGTTGCATCACTACTTTGATAAACAAAGGCCTAAAAGTCAAGAGAAAGCCACCAAAAATTGTCCCTTTAAAAGGGCTTACAAGCAGCACCTTTAAGTCATTTTAACTTGGAAAAATTTCAGCATTCACAAAGTTTTCTTGTCATGACCCAAGCCTAGGGCCTAGACGTGACACGGTGAATGGGAAACCCGAAGGGACCCTAATCAAGCCTCTTAACATATTATTACATATCCTTGGTCAAGAAGCAATAAAGTAACAATAAAAGAGTAGAAATAAGGGAAGATGGGGCTAAGGGACATCCTTCATATCATAAAATAGCATAGAGTCAAAGAGAGTCAAGGCTCATAGGATCGTTACATAACTTGTCCAAGAACACCTCTAAACGTAGAACTTAGCGGGGGCCAAGACAAGCAACCGGGCTCACCCTCATAGTCAAAGCAACAATAAAGAAAAGAGAGTCTATACATAGCATAAATCAAGAGAAGTATGTCCTCGAAGTTGAGGACCCACCAACTTGCTATGAGAGGTATCACACTAGCCACGTGGAGAAGTGGGATGATCAAATGGGGCTCCGGTTTCTACATGGTAACATCATGTAGGCATAGAGTATGTGTTAGTACGTTTGAATGTACTAATTATGTAGGATGCAATGCAATAATAGATAAGCAGCAGAGTGAAAATGCATAATTAAGCAATAGATGTTCATATAACAATATGGCATACATAAATAATACTTGAAGTAAACATGCTTATTTATGGAACATATTACATGTATAGGAATAGACCATCATCATAGACCAAGATACTTAGTACTTGGAATCTAAGGTAGACCACCCTTTAGAAGTAATTGAGGTACCAATCCCTCAATTGGTTGATGGCTTACTACAATCCAAGGTGATTGAGGTATACTAGGTGATTAGGTACCAACCCCTCAATTGGTTGATGGCTTACCACCCCCATCCAACGTGATTGAGGTACCAACCCCTCAATTGGTTGATGCCTTACCACCCCCATCCTAGGTGATTGAGGTACCAACCCTTAATTGATTGATGGCTTACCACCTTCATCCTAGGTGATTGAGGCATCACCCCTCAATTGCTTATAGTCAACTTATAACACAATAGATACTTCTAATGAAATCAACTCACACGTAACACCCTTTCAGCATCATAATGTCACTTAACTCATATGCCAAGCATTAGGCCTTCGACAACTCAAGATATATTAACTAAACATTCTATCAAACACTTGGTGGTGTGCAATGCTAGTGTAAAACCATGAAATTCAAGAGTGAAATCATGCAAGAAAGCTTAATGTAAAACCACACACCAACACTTAGTAATACCCTCTTGCAACATACATCAAAACCCTTCATCAAATCCCACAATGGATCATAGATTCATAGCTCAAAATATGCTTAAACAGTCACACTTTTACAAAACCCCAACAAAGTTCTTGGTCAAATTCATAGCAAGTAAGACACATAAGTAAATCAACTTAGAAACATGAGATTTAGGTTAAAAAAAAAAAGAAGCTTGGGCACCATGGGTGAAAGGACCCAACGGTTGAAACACATATACCTTGACTTTGGAGAATCCTTGATGAGGATTGGAAATGGAGACTTGAAGCTTGAGTGAAATCCTTAAGATCCAAATGAGTTATGCCATTTGAAATTTAGGGTGAAATATTTGTCTAAGTATTTGAGAGAGTTGTGGGGAATGTCTTGTATGATATGAAGGTGAAATATGGCTAAGTATAGGTATTTTCACGCATGGGAAGACTTAGGCCCAAGACTCAAAAGTCTTGAACCGAACTAAAAAAAACTGCACAAAAATAACATTGTGGCGCGCCCCAGCTGCGTTGCGCTAGGGGTGCGCACAGCTCACTGGAAATTGAATTTTGAAAATTTGAAATTGTGACTCGTTTTCTCTAAAATTGGGGTTATACCCGTTTCGCACTCAATTTTGCCCCCTGATCAAGAATATGAAGTCAGATTTTTGACTTCACACACGGATTTTGAGATATATGGAAATTACGATTTCGGGCACTTCCGAGACACATTTTCAGGTACTTTTTGGGGTCGTTTCAATATCTCCCCCTTGGAAACATTCGTCCCCAAATGTCAAAGAAGCATACATAAGAAGAGTAATCATAAAGAATTCAGCCCCAACAAGAAAGCAACAATATACTTAACCATCCTCTACAAAAATCACAACAGAAGTGTTAAAATAACCTTGAACTTTGTTAATGCAAACATGAATGCATTCATA
>JAPFFP010000012.1:7492042-7503816 GCA_026153255.1 Solanum medicagineum | reverse complement strand
TATGAATGTATGTTTATTTATATATATTATCCTTCTTTCACTATTTTTTTAATAAATAATTTATGATAGTAAGAAAAATACGTGAATGATAAATAAATGTTATTATTCATGAATGTAATTAAAAAAAATCTTAAATTTTTTATGTGAAATAAGAAGCGATGTGCATGCCATTAGAAAAGAATAAACATTATTGGTTGGTTAAATGTTGGAAGTTTCTTGAGAGGACAAGAGAAAATTGGAATAATTGGTATATTTTGGCAATTGAATATCTCAGTCATGTTTCAATTTCGATCATGAAAAAAGAGGCATCTTAAAATTTTCATGTGATCTATCCAGATTATATATTTTAAAAATTAAAAATAAATTGTGTATATAAAATTACTTAAATAATAAGTTTATATTAGTATTGAACTAAAATATAAATTTATTTTATTTTTTTAGACAGGAAAATCTTAAAGTAATCAATTTTTATAATGTTAACAGTTTGAAGGGTATTTCAAATATTTTTAACTAAAAAAATGCTTAACAACACTTATGTACCAAACATATCGAGAACTTTTTTTCATCTACAACATTTTTATCCAGACACATAACTGCTTATTTTTCAAATAAATTTAATCACTTTAAAAAATATTTCAAAAATACTTTTTAAAATTTATTTTTTTCCAGTTAAGCCAAACGGGCTCATAATTTTTACTTAATTCTTTGTAAATAGCATTACCCTTTCTTCATGTACAATTCCCTCTATTTTTTAAACATATGGGCCATAAAAAGCCCAAAAATACCGTAGCTGAAACCCATGAACTGATATCCGCACCCAAACTGAAAACAGTCAAAATCCGTCGGGTCCGCAATTCCCAAATTCCTGTTTTTTTCCTTTCTTCTGGAAAAGAAGATCGATACCAATCTTTGTGTTTTGATAACCCTTTCATCCCAAAGTCCACCCCTTTTTTCTTTCACCCTTACACCAAAACCTATAAAAGTTTTCCCAAGATCTTCCTTTATATGTTCCAAGAACTCTCTCTTTGCTTCCATTAAGTCTTAAAATTGTGTTTTCTAAACTGGGCTTTTCTCCCTTTTCGATTTTGAACCCAAAAGTGAAAAAATGGGAAAAAATCAAGCTTACAAAGCTATGCAGCGAGCCAGGCTGGGTTCTAGCTCTGGCGGACCTGATGAAGTTGATGATGGAATGGTTCGTCCCTTTTCACACTATTCTTTTTTTATTCTATTTGAGTTAAGTTCATTCTTTTTCTGTTTTGAACTTTTATTTGGTTGTAAATTATGAAATTATTTGTCCATTTGGGAATGCATGTGCAGTTTTCTTTTCTTGATAATTGTGTTTCATTTAATAATTTTAATTCTAATTTTGCCTGTAGTTAATGCTTTATGAGTTTTTCTTGAGTTTATTTTATCTTTTTGTGTCAAAGCGTACTTGGTGGTTAGTTGTATAAATTATCTGCTTCAAGTTGGTTGGTGTGGCAGACAATGTTCTCCGTAGGACCTTTTTGGTGGAAAATATTGTACTTTGGAAAATCATTCTATTTCCTGTGTTTGGTTGGTTTAGAAGTTGGTGACATATGTTATGCATACGATGTGTAGGATAGATAGTCTTTTGACAATATTTTTGGATGTGAAGGTTGACAACAATGTTTTAGTGTTGACTGGAGTAAGTGATATGGAGAAAGAGTTTGGATACTTGCATAAGAAAACTACCTCTTCCAATAAGTGTGGAGAAACATTTTCTCCATTTTGGTTACAACAACTTACCCATTGAAATCTTTTCTCCATTTCCTCCATTTTGGTTTTAAAAAATAATTTTCTTTGGAGAGAGCATCTTCCCCAATTCAAGATAACCAAACATTGATAATATGAGGAAACAACTATATTGAACAAACTCTATGTGAAAGATGCAAGTGAAAGTCCTTTATCAAGCTTCATACTGGTAAAAGATAAGAATAATTATATCATCGACTGTTTTAAGACAAGAATAGTCTTAACTAATTCTGAATAACTCTAAGATCTCTTGGTTTGTATTTGTGGTACTTGTGTTTTTCTTCTACTTTTTTTTAGAGTTGATATAATTGAGCAACTTTCTCTATTTAGTACATTGAAGTAGTTGAGAATTGTCTTTTTCCTTGTTTCTTTTACTTCGTCTGATGAGGACTGTCGCAGGTGGATGGTTCTTTTCATACACCAGAGTGGCATGCGGCTCGTTTGGCAAGCCTCAAAACTTCTCATACAGTTACCTGGGAAGAGTTCAAACAGAAACAGAAGGTAATAATTCAATTATCTTGTTGGTCATAGGAGGGTGTGCCGTGTAGATCATCTTGGTTTGCATTTCCGAGGTTTCACTTACTTGGACTGCAGGAGTTCATTCTTGATCACTTTGTTTCTTCCTGAAGCTAAAGAAAATGTTGGTCGATGTAGTTGTTACATCGAATTCCAGTTATATATGAAAACATGGTTGGATTTGTTTCATAAACACCATTTGATTAGCTTAAATTATTATAGAGATATGTGAAGGTAGAATGACTACATTAAGAAGATAATTTTGTAGAATGATTGGAAAGAGTAACCAATGATGCTTGGTTATGGTATATAATACTTGATATACTTGCTAACACCACTAGCCTTGCATGAAGAGGAACAATTCTAAGATGCTACGTATTTAGATGGCCTTGCATTAGGTGGTTAAGCACAATTAGCGATTAATTGCATTAACTTTTTCTGCTATGATTTGAACTTCAGACTCCAGGGTTTGGACCCACAACATTTACTATAGGATGAAACCTTTGGATGCTACTTTTTTTTAGCTGTTACTAGCAACCTGGTCGTTGGAGAAATTCTGCATTTTGCAAATGACTTATTTTTTCTTTAAAAATTGCATATTCGAAGCTTCCTTTTCTTTTTTTGGGGCTGAAGGATACTAATTCTTGACCACCAATTATAATTGGCTCTTGGGTGGATCTTCTTAGATCATACAATTGCCTGTTACTATTTTTTCCTGATATTGAAGATTTTGTTCTTGCCGCTCCACTTCTTATTTTGGAGATGCATAATACTAATGATACTCTTTTAGGAAGAAGAAGTGAGAAAAGGAGAGCTAGAAGCAGACAAAGATAAAATGATGAGGGAATACAGGGCTCAGCTGGATGCTGAAAGGGCCAGCAAGCTCTCTCAGGGAAGGAATCATTCCAGCAGTAAACACAGTCGCAAAAAGGGTAAAATGTTCTGGAAAATTGCTGAATGGAGTCAATTCTTCTAGTTCTTTTAGTTCTTCTATATGTGTATCAGATTTCTAGTTGACTTATATCAGTTCTTTCTTGATGATGAAATGCATTCTTGCAGATAAGAAGGACAAAGATACAAAGAAGCAGAGAAGCAAAAAAAGAAAGGTGAAGATTTTGTTCAATCTAGATTCGTCTGTTCTTTGCTTGTGAGAATTGAAAAAGTTTACTACAATCTTGGTTGGATTATGCGTGGTTGTCTTTTTATACCATGAAACAAACATCAATGCTTAAGGACTTTTGAATTCTATTGGTTTTACTATCCAGAACTTGCATGTTTCTAGCTAACCTGAATTATCTTGCTTGACAGCATGCATAAATAAAGAAACCAAATGCTTTTTTGGGGATCAGAACTTATTCTGTAATTATTCTAATAGAAAAATAGTTTATGTAACTTCATCAATGCCAGTCAAAAGAAAAATAATAATAAAAAAAATTTTAAGCAACTGAAAACAGATAAACCCCTAGTAAAAGAAGTACAAATATCTACCAATTTCCAAAAAAAGAAAAAAGAATACAAATATCCACTTGTATCTTCGATAAGAATCAGTTGATTCCATTTTTGGTTGATAGGGTTCTGCTAGTGGTAGATTTGTTTAATATAGGTGCTGTTGGTGGGGCCATTGGTTCTCGGGTTCTTTTACTTCCATGTTATGGCCAGTTCCTCCTGGTAGTCTCGAGCTTTATAGTAACACTTTTTCATTTTCACTAAGCACTCAAGTATACTATAGAAATGAAGACTAGAAGAGTAAGAATTTTTATTTTCAGGTGAGATTAAGATTTGTCGTCTTAATTGTCAAAAAATAAAGATTTGCCTTCTTTCCTCATTTGCTTTCGCTTGTTCCAGAATGAATCCTTAGAGTCTGCCTATTATCATGTTAACTTGAGCAGTGTTCATGTTATGACAATATCCAATATTTACTAGTTCACTGTAATTGGTAAAAATGCTTAAGTTCCACCAATAGATGGCATGATGAAATTTCAAAGTGATAGGTTGAATGTTGAATTGGTTGCATTTGATAAAGAGTAATTTACACCCGAGGGTGTATCCTAGTGTTAATGAAGCGGGTTGAGAATCATGAGGAAGCAAAACCGCTCCTCATTTGCCCTAGCTTTGGTGGAAAGAGTTAGCCAGTACCTATTGTGGGAGCCGACAGGTATCGTGTGGAGTTAGTCGAGGTACAAACAAGTTGGCTAGATTTCAAGGTTATAAAAAACAGAGAGACTAATCTCGCGGCTAAGCCCTCTTCTTCTAACCAAAATCTTGGGGGTTTGTGTCAATATTGGGGAAGTGGGAAAACAGAACTTTTGGCTACTTGGCCCTAGGAAATGGGGAAACAAAACTTTTAGCTACTTGGCCCTAAGGGAGGGGGTTCGGGGTTTATAAAATCACCCGAAAATGAATTGACCCTAACTATGTTGTAGTAACAAACACGTTGGAAGGAAGGATGTGATAATAAGTAATGCAAGGTAGCTATTAGGTGATCTTGGAATGAACGAAATATCAAGAACCTTGACAACCTGCAAAGGATAAAATAATTAAAAAAAAGTAACTTACATTTGAGTTAGATGAGATAAAAATTGACACATGCTAATGTTCAAATTCACAATTGAGAGCATCATGTTTATTTCAATAAGCATCTGTAATTGGTTGACCAAAAACTTGAACTAATTAAATCCATTAATTGTTATGTCTGCCAAATGTTGAATATGCAATAGCAGGTGACCTAAATGAATTTCCATTAAAAATAGCTTAGCTATTGTCAGATAGCCTATATACTTTTTTCTCATGTTGAATCATGAATGTAGACTAAAAATTGTACTTAAAAGGAACAAAGTTCTCCATTGTTCAAGGGAAACAAAAAGGAGGGAATTCTCAAATAGTGGAACCTATAGACAGCACCTACCAACCCCAAATTTGAGTTGATGAAAAATTCTTTACCTTACCATACCACCACAACAGCCTTCGAGAAGCGAAACACAAGATAAGCTTAAACATCAATATGAGGGACATCAATCTTCTACTTTCTCAAGTCTATAACCATTTTGAGATTTTAATCTTTCTAGTTGTTGCTAATTTCTTTTATCACTATACCTTTGATGTAGGTTTATAATTAATAAATAGTATACTATTTAATATACAAGTATACTGTTGATTTAGGTTTATATCTAACGTAGTATATTATTAAGTATACTAGTGAACTATTGATTAGGGTCTATATTTGACAAATATTATACAATTGGGGAACTTGGAATTCGCAACAACTCTCAAAGAACCACTATTGTAAGTAAAGGATTTAGCATTGAACAATTTCTTGACTTTGTTAGCTCTTTAGTACTAGTTTGAAGATTGTAAAGGAGTTAACTGCTTTTACTTATGCTCTCCGTAAGCCCTTTTGTCTATTCTGTGGATTTTGCATCTGCATCTGCCTGATGCTTTTCAATGAAGTACCTTAATTAAAAAAAAGAATTTATGGGTAACACATTCCTAGTGAACTAAATGTGAGAAGCATATGGACTTGACCACCTCTTCTCGCTCTGCGTGATAACGAGGAGTGCTTTTGAGCAAAAGTAAAGACCCGCTCCGTGAGAGAGTGCAAAGAATCTGGGGTTATTAGGTATTGAATGTGATTTGTTTCTATTTTTCTTATTAAAACTAATTTGTTTTAAAAAAGCTGTATAGAGTGTAATGAATGTGGTACCAGATGTAATTTTCCAAAGTGTGGTAATTTTATAATAAATTTTTAAAATAGGTTTTCGTGTATATTTTTCGAAGAAAACAGAATAGCGTAGTTCTGATACTTTTTATTTTATACTCCCTCTGTCCCATTTTATGTGGCACATTTTCCTTTTTAGTCCATCTCATAAATAATGTCACCTTATTATAATTAGAAACAATTTAACTTTAAAATTTCCCTTTAGTCTTAATGAAATGAATCTCAGCCACATAAATATCTAAGGATTGTTTTAGACCACAAGTTTCAAAAGTCTTTCCTTTTTTCTTAAGTACTGTGCAAAGTTAAAGGGTGCCACATAAAATGGGATAGAGGAAGTGTGTGTATACACACATTAACATACACACATTCTAGTATATATGTATATATATACACACACATGCTAGTTTGTCGCCATGCCCCGCACGCCTATGCTTAATGATGTAGTCATGATTTTGTAAAATAATACCGATATTTTACTAAAAGATATATAGAAGCTTTAAACAAAATAGTTATATATGAATGATATATTAAGAATGTTTGTGATGATTGATGTGAAGCTCAATGTGACGTAGTAATGCTCGTATCACATCAATTCCAATATATTGAAGGGTATATTAAATATTGAGCTTGATTGTTTCCTTTGATTTTAGATTCTTCAACAATATGTTCATTTTAAATGTGATTAAAATATGATCAATAACCTCAGTTATTGGTGCAAGTGTTCACATATCAAAGTTTCAGCCTTATTTTAACGAAATTATAGTACATCAAATTAGAATCTAAGTATCTTAGTCGACAAGCACATATGCCATAATGTTATATTGAAAAAAGAATAAAATTTACCTACATAAATACATTGTATTAACTTTGGGAAACAAAATAATGTTATAGTGAAACATTTTTCAATAATCACGTTTAGTGACTGAAACATCAATTACATTCTTGATACTCTCTTGAAAGGGCGAGAAGTTAGTGAAGAGAAATAATTTAGAAACACATTCATGACATACCATCCTTCAAAATAAAGGAACTCTAACTTCATAGAATTAATTTTGGCAAAATAACCGCTAAATGTAGCACATGGATCTCTTCGACTTAAAAAGTTATCTCTCTTAGTGTATCAATGGAAGAGGCTTGAGTTACCATATTATGACAAATATCCTATCAACATGACTCCAAAGAAATAGGATTACAACTAAGAATCTTACATTCACACAACAACATACCCCGTGAAATCCCACAAATGGGGTATGGGGAGGGTAAAATGTACGCAGACCTTACCACTACCTCATAGAGATAGAGAGGCTGTTTCCGAAAGACCCTCAACTCAAAAATATCAAGCCCCAAAAACAGAAGATACTAGATATGGAGGAGAAACGACTAAAGCAGAAAGCAAGTGGTAATATATAAATACATTAAAAGAAACAAATATGAGACATACAATAATTAACATAAGATATAACGACATGAGTACGTGACTAATCCTACTAACTTACTATACTACAAGGCTGGACATCATCTTACCGGCCTATTAACCTTCCACCCTAATGCGCGACCTCCACTCCTTCCCATCTGAGGTCATGTCGTCGGTGATATGTAGTTGTTCCATATCCCGTCTAATCAGCCCCCCCCCCCCCCCAAATATATTTTCGGCTGCCTCTACCTCTCCGCGCAACTCCTAAATTCAATCTCTCGCACCTCCTAACAGGAGTGTCAACACTTCTTGTCTACACATCCCCAAACCATTACAGTCTCGCTTCCATCATCTTGTCTACTACAGGGCCACCCCTAACTTCTCCCGAATGATCTCATTCCTAATCTTATCACTCCTGGTATGTTCATAAACCATCTCAACATCCTCATCTTCGCAACTTGCACTTTCTGGATATGTGAGTTTTTGACTAGCTAGCACTCCATCCCATAAAGCAATGATGGCCTAACCACCATCCTGTAAAACTTATCTTTAAGCTTAAGTGGTATCTTTTTATCCCACAATACTCTAGAGGCCTTACATTCACATAAATATATTAAAGAAATTGAGTTTTTAAAATGGTCTATATAGAGCATTATATAGACCATTTTAAAATTGAATTTCTTTAAGATGGAGCATATAGAGCAGTGCAAAATACATAATTTATTATTTAATTATTTCATCATTAACATGGATAGTGATGTATAAATAAAATGCACATATCCTTATTATATTGATGCACGGAAAAATAAGCAAAAATCAAATATAGAAATAAGTAATTAGATGCATTGGCCCTAACATGTGGAGAGGAAAAAAAGAAAATGAATTGCCAACTTCTCTTTAGAAGATCAAAGATAATGATATATATTGTTGATACAATCATTAATTAAACTCTAGAAAATTATCTTAGAAAGCTAAGTTGCTCATACTTGGGTGCGGGTGTCAAATACGGGTGAGTATCTAGAGGTCGGATCCTTATGATCTAAATTTTAAGATTCGAGGATATGGATCTATGTATGGAGATGGGTGCGGGGATCCGACTTAAAAATAATTCAAATATCTAAAAATAGGGTTGTAAAACCTAAATTTTTCAATATTATGTGGAGAATTTGAGGAGAGAATATTGATCAGGAGGATAATTGTGGAATAAGATAAAGGAAAGGGAGTGCAATTATAAGATAAAGGAAAGGAGTGCAATTGAAATTTGTTATAAAAGGTGTTCTATTTTCTTAATGTCACTTTACTTTTTGTTTTGATTTCATCAAATTGAATCCGTCCAAAATTTCTCCCTCGAATTTGGTCAAAGTATCAAACCCATTTTGGCTAGATCAGGTACGGATCCCATACCCACGCCCGCATGCACACCCAGTGGCACGGGTTCCGAAAGTGAGGAGTCTGAGCAACTGACTTAGAAGGAGAATAATAACTTGGGTAGATACCGTGCCACAAGGCAACAAGGTATGAAGACTCAGTAACTAAAATAAGAAACAAAGTAGAGAGATTTCATTAAACATTCTTCCAAAGAGGGGGGTGGGAGTGGACAAAAGCAATAGAAAAGAAGTTTGAAAATTTACCAAGTTGAGGCGCTACATAAATAGACGAACAGAAATTCATAATTTGGAGCATTATCAATTTGGAACAATATAAATTGAGGACTTTTCTGAAGGAGACATCCCTTCAAATCCATGAGAAAGAAACTTCTCTGGGAGAAAATACCCATTCCAATGGAAGCGTCGTTTGTCTTTGGGGCTGTTTATGCTCTAGTTTTTTCCTTTTCTAATTTTAAGGACATTTAAGTAATTTAACTTTCAAGTTAGGTGGTAACGAAAGCAAAAATTGGAAAGGTGCTTGTCCATTAAAGGAGTTACGGATATGCTGCATAGGATTTTTTGTTTTCAAATAAAATGTTTAACGTTTAAGTTAGGAAGTTTATGCTTTATATATATATATATATATATATATATAGAGAGAGAGAGAGAGAGAGAGAGAGAGAGAGAGAGAGAGAGAGAGAGAGAGAGATAGATAGATAGATACAAACACTTTACCTCAAGGAAATTAACGTATTGGGGGTGACGGTGGGGTTCCTTTCCCAAATCTTCGCTCTTCTACTCTTTATTTTAATTATGTGATAAAAGTGATAAAATTTACTAAATTATTCTTAATAAGTAAGGTACAAGGTATTACATAAACTTTCACTTTAGTCCACTATTTACTGTTGACACCCAATTTTGACCCTCCACATTATAAATTAATTATCAAGCTTTTTCAATTTTTTAACAATTTTAAATCATTATTTTTAAGAAAAATTAGAAATCGAAAAAATATTTTTAGTTATTTTTGGTATTATATATATTCTTTCATATACTTTGTACGTATATAATTACGTGCTTTTTCATAATTATTAAAAAATAAAAAGAAAAAGAAATTATATTCTTGTTTATTATCAATTTTTTTATGAAATTAAGTAGTTCATAACTGAGTTAATTATTTCATTTAGTTAATTTTAAAGAAGCTCGTTAATTGATTTAATTTAATTTATCGTGTATTTAAATTCAGCCCCGCGTTTCCCGACCCTGCATGTCCCCTCCTTTTTTTCCTTTTCCTTTTTCCTTTAACTTTCCTTTTTCTTTTTCACATGGGACCCATGTGTCCCTCCTTTTCCATTTCTCTTTCTCTCCTTACAACCATCTTTCCTCTTCTTTCATCATTTATTTTGATTTAGTTTTTTTAATTGAAGTAGTGTGACTATGTTACTATTGCCATATTTCACTGCCATAAGACATATCAATAGTTTTCTATTCTAAATAGATTTTTTCAAATCATCTTCAAGAACACCAACACAGACGGAACAAAAAAGAAATTCCTCCAACAACCCCAACATTCGGATGTTGAATTTTGAATTTCGAATTCACATTCAAAATCCTAATTTTCGGGCTATAAATACCCCTCTTCTTCACTTTTTTTAGGGGGGTTCATCATTTTGAAAAATGAAATAAGAAAAAGTTTCCATAAAAATAGTTCAAGATTTTCCAAAAATTGTTCCGATCTTAAATATTTTCCAGAAATTAGTGGTGGAAGCTCTCTCCTAAGTTCGTCGACGTCTCAGTGTCGCTGCTCCATAACAGGTAGTTTTTTCGTTTCTTTGATGTTTCAATTCGTAAATATGTGAAAATCTAAAAAAAATAAATCAAAAAGATCTTGCATTATTTTGAAGATTTTGATGTAACCATAGCCTCATGTCTTGTATTTTCTTGTTTGTTCACTATTTCGGTTGAGCTATAACGTTGATTGCAATTTTGTTTAATATTTATTAATTTAGACTTTATTTTTGTTCAAATTTTTAGCCTCTTGATTCATTAATAACGTTAGTGGTTTGTTATAATTGTTTAAGATAGTTTCAAACTTAAATAAATATAATTGTTAAAATTTTGACCTTAATTAAATTGATTATTTTATAACTTCTACATCAAAATATACTTATATATTTATTATTTTTTATTATTTTAGCCCATATAGATAAATATTAAGATTTTGATTATTAGTAATGAAATTAATTTTCTTATTCTGCTAGTTTACTTCATTATAAAATATTATTCGCTTATATACTTAATTAGTATTCTCTTTCTTTCAATCCAAAAGACAATGTTTATATTTTTATGAAAAAATTATTACATAAAATTTTAAAAAATATATCAAAATATCATGTTTTTAAAGAAGTAAAAAGAAGTTAATAATGAAATGATATAATAGGTATTTTAAAAATTTAATTATAATAAAGAAGAGAGTTTGATTATTATTCAAAATTGATTAATTTTGAAAACAAACTAAAAGAGTGAGAATGATTTCCATCATTTTTGTAAAGAAAAAAAAGTGCAGATTATTTTTAGAATTTTTCTTGTTGGTTTATTGTAGATTTGGTTTAGCACCAATTTTTTCTATCTATAAATTAATATTAATTTTACTGCTAGACAAATTAATAGAAAGCAAGACTGAAACTTAGATATAATCTATCTATCTATTTATAATATACTATATTAAAAGTGTGAATGTCCTGAATAAAGTTGATTGAACTTTTTGCCCTTCATTAAAATACTCTGCTTTAGACAAAATCATCTTTTCATCATTATTTTTAATTATTATATTATTATTTTCATAATATAAAAGTAATAGAAATTAATTTGAGAATATTTTCTTATTGTAGTTAATGTCACGACCCGACCCTGGGGCCGTGACTAGTGCCGATTAGGCACTAATCCGAATACTAAATCACAATTATCACCTTAAGGGCTTATCAATCCT
>JAPFFP010000012.1:7445353-7465335 GCA_026153255.1 Solanum medicagineum | reverse complement strand
GGGGGTCTATCACAAAGATAAAGAGCACTTCTAAGAAATTTGTTGCTTCAGTGGGGAGCTAACATTCATGTGTTGATTGAAACTCAACTAACAAGAAATGATTCAAATCTCTACAAACAAATTTAGAACCACTATGATTGGGAGAAATCCAGGCTAGTGCAAGGAGTGGGGGGATAGTAGTTCTATGGGACAAGTGTTTGGAAGGGGAAAATGGTAGACAGTGGAAAACAAATGCTCACTTGCAAATTTGAGGGCATAGAAAAAGAACTGACCTGACATTTAGCACAATTTATGAGAATGTGATAGAGTAGAAAGGAGGGAACTTTTGTGGGAACTGGCATCCATTAGAAGCCTTTTTGAGGGACCATGGATATTATGTGGTGACCTCAACATCACCAGATACCCAGAGGAGAGAACCAACTGCCAAAGAATCAATGGTGCAATGACTGAGTTTTCAGAATGGATCAATCATCAATGACATGGAGCTTGTAGACCCTCCTTTATTCGGAGGATCTTACACTTGGAGTGAAATCATGAAAGTGCTTCCCCAATAAATAGATTACTCACTCTTCACAGTGGGAGGAACAACATCTACACATCAAACAATCACTGATGCCAAAATTGGGATCAAACCACAACCCCATCAAGCTTATATATGGAAAATATGGATTTCAAGAAGTCGTATTTTAAGCTTGAACAATGGTGGTTGGGAGCAGAGGTTCAAATATAAGGTAAAAGAATGGTGGGACTCTTTCAATGTGACAGGGAGCCAGTCTACATCCTGACTACCAAACTAAACCTCCTAAAAGGGAAATTAAAAGAATGGGGGAAGGAAAACAGGAACGACCAAAGACAGAGGAGGGAGGACATCCTGAACAAAATTGTTGGATTTGAAATATCATGGAGCAGAGAGTACTCATGGATGATGAACTACTCCAGGAGTTTCTTTTGGCAATGGAGTTTGAGGAGGTAGTCAAGAATGAGGAGAGAGCATGGAGAGAAGTCGAGAATCCAATGATTGAAAAATGGGGATAAAAACACTAAATACTTCCACAGCACATAAGAGATGTCGCACCACTGACAAAATTGAAGTGGAAAGGACTAATATCACTGATCCAGAAGCTATCAAAATGAAAATACTAGACTACTATCAGAATCTCTATAGAGAGACAGACACGGAAACCTCATCCAAACTTACAAGACTACACAAGCATTAGCTTGGAGGAACAGATCTAGATTTCAGAAACATTTTGAGGAAGAAGTCTTACAGGGTATCAAGGTCTGTGCTAGTGATAAGACATCAAGACCTGGTGGCTTCCTGATGAAAATCTACAAAGAATTTTGGAATGTCTTGAAAGAAGAAATCTTGAACACTATGCAGCACTACCATGAGTTCCATGTTTTTAGCATGAGTATCAATGCCATTTATGTGGCACTTATCCCAAAGAAAAATGGAGCTACATTACTGAGGGACTTCAGGCCAATAAGTCTAATCAGTGGGATGTACAAAAAAATAGCTAACGTGTTGCCGAAAGGCTCAAACAGGAGGTAAACAAGCTGATGAACCATCAACAGATGGCATAAGGGCAGACATACCATGGATGCTGTCTTAATAGCAAGTGAACGTGGGGACACAAGATTGAGAGGAGAGGAAGCAGGTACCATGTGCAAACTTGATTTGGAAACGGCATGACCATGTAAATTGGGGGTTTCTTCTAAACACTTAGGCAAGAGGGGTTTTGGAGATAACTGGTTAAAACTGTCAGGTGCCAGAATGGAAAACCTATGGGGTTTTCCATCTGAAAGGGGCTTTGAGGCAAGGTGCCCCCTCTCCCTTTACTATTCATATTGATTATGAAGGGGCTAAACAGCATGCTGAGGGTGGCTTCTCAAAACAGATGGATAAGGAGATTTGAAGTTAGTGGCAGGGTAGGTGTGAATTATGGAGATTTGCCAAATATGTTTGCTGACGCGATCTTCCCTGAGACAGAAGAAGATCAGATCAGTTATATCAGAGCAATACTTGTTTCTGACCAGAGGGTCGATTGAGAAAAATCAGTTTATTACATATCAAGGAAGTACCACAATGCAAGATTGGCTAACATCCTAGGGTGCTGGGATTGAGAAATTCCCAACAACTTACTTGGGAATCGTCTGGTCAGCAAACATAAAGAAGGACTTATATGGGATGGATAATCCCAGAGGTCAGAGAAGAAGATAGTCACATGGAAATCTCAATACTTGTCACTTAGGGACAGACACACATTAATAAATGTCGTGTTGGACATCCACCCTACTTATGTCATGTCTCTATTTTCCCTACCTGCAAAGATGTTGAAGAAACTGGATAAACTTAGAAGAGAATTTCTATGGTTTAGAAACAAAGAAGCGAAAGGTAGTTAACTGGAAAACAGTGCAGCTACCAATGAACATCAACTAGTCTGGATTCCAGACAAACGAGGGAGATTGTCAATTGGATCTGCTTACAGGAAATTTCAGAGATCAGGCCTACAGTAAGGAGGCTGGCATGGAAAATGATATGCCCAAGTCAAAGTTCATTTCAAGATAGCCTGCTTCTCCTGGCTTCTGGCAAAGCAGGCTGCACCAACTCATGATAACCTAATGAAAATAGGCCTTCAATTGTGCCCCAGATGCTCTTTTTGTGAATCTGAGGCAGAGACAATAAATCATCTCTTTCTATGCTGTTGAGACACAGTGAAACTTTGGCAGATTTTCATCAATCTTAGAGGTATTAACTGGACTATGCCGAGGAATATAAAGGAAACTTTAGCCTGTTGAAACAGGGATGGAAATCAGTCAGGGCACAGAGAGAGATGGAAGATTGTCCCAACTTGCATTTGGTGGACTATTTGGCTAGAGAGGAACTAAAGATGTTTTGAAAACAAGAGCAGCTCTATTATGAAAATGAAGATGAATTGTATGATTTTTTTCTGTTTTGGTGTAAGCATGAATATCCTCAAGAAGAAGATATTCCTAGTATTTTCGATCACTTATGAGATTATAGGAGGCTAGTTTTTACATTTCTATGATTTCTATTTGTAAGTATTACTGGAATACTCCTAGAGTATCGCTCTTGTGATAATACAAGTTACCTTTCTCAAAAAGATTAAGTGCAGCTACCTAAGCGCTCAAGTGGTCTTGGAGTTAGGAATCTTAGAATCCCACAATAAATGCCTCTTGATGAAATGGTTATGGAGATATGTGGAAGAAGAAAAGGCTATTTGGAGAAAAGTTATACGTTACAAGTATGGCCAGCATTCCCAATGGTGTACCAATGAGATCACTATACATATGGAGTTTCAGCATGAAGAACAATAAGATCCTTTTGGAATTGGCAGGAAACATCAAACTTAAAGTAGGAAAGGGAGCTAAAATCCTATTTGGAAAAGATGTTTGGGATGACTGGATTAAACTAGCAGGAAACATCAAACTCAAAATAGGAAATGGAGCTAAAGTCCTATTTTGGAAAGATGTTTGGGATGACAGGAAGCATTAATGCAGTCTTTCCCTGACTTATTTTCTTTGTGCAGCAATCCTAATATCACTCTAGCTGAGAGATGGTCAAACGGTTGGGACATATCTTTCAGCAGGTATTTAAATGATTGGGAAATAGATAGGGTGGCACGACTGTTACATGTGATCAGTGAGCTTAAAGGTTTTGTTGCAAGGCCAGACATGGTTAACAAGCTCTATAGGAAGGAACTGAGAACTCAGCAAGGTCTCAGGCTAGCTAGATAGAAACATATCTGGACAACCCAAGCACTAACCAAGGTCAAATGTTTTGTGAGACTGGTCGCTAAGAGGGCTTTTCTGACTTGGGAGGTACTGCAGAAGAAATGTGTACAACTAGTATCAAGGTATTTTCTATGCAATGAGACAAATGAGACCAACAACCATCTTTTTGATATTGCAGAGTCACAGATCAACTATGGTCTCTGATTTTGAGCTCACAGGACAATGACAGAGTATACTGCTGACCTGCCGAGTTTGAAGAGTCTGCGCAACATGGTGGCATGTCAAGCCACGCACCGAGAGTGTGAGGACTACTCTGACAAACTTCTGAAGTTGATTCTTGGCTCATGTGGCTGACCATGTGATTTCGACCTATATAGATTTGGTTATTTTGGTGTTGCCAGAACAATGTTTTTGTGGCATTACAGTTTATTTCCCCAGCCTTCTTCATTATTTCAACAGAGTTTCAACTCTTTCAAAGTCGTATCAAGCATCTGAAGAGTTCTAAACTCTTCCAACTCCCTTTACATTTTGAGTCATTTTTTTTATTGGGTGAATCTTTCACTATTTTCAGCTGATGTTTTCCTTGATAGACCCCTCTTCACTCCAACACGTCATTCGGGCTTGATATTTTTGGTTCCAAAAATATTGGAGTTGAAAATTCAAGCCGTATGATTAATTCAGAACCCTTAATACGAAGTTCAAACTATTTAACTTGACTTTCATCGATTGTGTTATGGAGTAAAGCTCAAAGTGTTCATGGTCACTTAACCAAAAGTCTATCGAAGTAGATGACAAGGCTCAAAGCATAGTCAAGAAAAGGTTGATGCTCAATTGTGGAGTTTCTCCTCTGATGATCTATTTATTCCAAGTGGATGCCCTTGTTTCCATTCTAGACATGCAATTCAATTTGGAAAAAAGCTTGCACTTTATACACCTAATGACATATATCATTTTCATGATGTGACATCTCGAACAACTAATTTACAAAAACATGAATTGTATATGTCGACTGACTCGGGATATGTCCAGACAATCATGGAGGAATTTGAGTGAAGTTGATGTTAGTTATTGCTAGTGTTGAAAATTTAGTGGAGCAACGACAAAAGATGCTTATAGTTCTTACACTTGGTAGACTTCCTAACGACCTTTGTTCAGTGCATGACTAAATTTTTGCCAGTCCTACTGTTCACACAGTTGTTGAACTATTCACACGATTATTTCACCTGGTCGCGCTACTGAGTGAAATAGTGATCTCATCACCAGTTGTTGACTCCTCCCTTCTCAGATCTTCAAAACTAGATAATCAAACATTGTGATCTAGGAAAACTAACTTGAGCCTTGGAGTTTGCTCCCTTTCAAAGTCTCAAGTTCAAACCCCAACTGGGTGCAAACAATTTCTGAGGGCCATCGGACTGGGTAAAACCTGAATTAACTGTGGTACAATTGCGGAAAACTCCTTGCCGAGGGCCTGTGCACCCCTGGGATTAGTCGGGACTCAAAGAGACTTGGACACCCGGTGCAAAAAAAAAACACTTAATTCACAAACCTCTAGCGCATTTGAGTTTATCTAAATTATAGAAAGATTGTGCCTAGTTAGTCTATCCAAATTAGATTGTGAGACATGTCAACTTGGAAAATGAACCTGCATGACCTTTTCACGTAGCACTCATAGTCATGCAAGTCGATTTTTCATTAGGTCATTCCGATAGTTAGGATCCTTGCAGAGTTCACTCAACCTTAGGATATTGTTATTTTGTTAATTCCTGATGATTATTGAATATGTACTTTGATTTTCTTAATGAAAGATTGTTTTGGGTTATGTTTTATATACTTTAAGAGTTTTTGTGCAGGAATACAAAATCAATTTGGTATTTCAATTTGTTCTTTTTGTAGTGATAATGCCATGGAACATTTATTCACCCAGTTTCAGCATTTTATAGACTTGTCAAAGGAATTATTCATCAAATTTCTACTATGTACACCCGCCAACAAAATGGGGTAGTAGAGAGAGAATATGCACCTCATTAAACTTGCTTGCACACTTCATTCAATCCCATATTGTGTTGTGTTTTTAGTGTGATGCAATTCTCACGTCTTGCTATTTAATTAATCAGATGTCCTATCTTCCATTTAGAATCAAATTCTTTATTCAGTGTTGTTCTCACAATCCTTTATTCTTTCTTTCCCCTCATGTTTTGGGAGCATATGTTTGTTCATAACCTGGTCCTTAGAAAGATAATTAGCCCCTTGTGCTCTCAAATGTGTCTTCCTTGGTTGTTCTCAAGTTCAAAAGAGGTATCATTGCTACTCACCTAATCTTTGTTTGTACCTTATTTCAATTGAGGTCATATTTTTTCATTCTTAACCTTACTTTACATCTTATTTGATCATCCTAATATCTACCAGGTTTTATATATAGAGGGTTTTGAGAAATCTACAGTTATTTCTATATCTCCGGCCACCAATCCTGACTTCATGTCGTTCACATCTAGCATCAAGCCCAAATGATTCATGTCCTATGTCAAACCCTAATGATATACAGACTTGTCTCCTCTTAATCAACCAATGTACTTCAAAATGTTATGCAATGCACTCATAATACTAACCCTCATTATATATTTTTAAGCTCTCATCATCTGTCATCACCCTATTATGCCTTTGTATAATTTTATCTTTTGTTTCCATCCTAAATCTACGTGTGAAGCATTATCTCATCAAGGATGATGAAATATTTGTTTTACATTTGAGTGGTACTTGGGAGCTTGTTCCCCTTTTTTCATAAATCTATTGTTGCTTGTAGTTGGATTTATGCAGTCAAAGTTGGTTCGAACGACCAAGTTAATTGGTTAAGGCATATTTTTTCTCTTGCGGCTAAGCTAAGCATTTGTCTATCTTTTTTTATCCATAGTTGTGGTCCTCTATTGGCCTTATTATCAGTTGCCAATTAAGAATGATTTTCTATGTCCTGTCTTGAAGATAAAGTTTATATGGAGCAACCACCTAATTTTCTTGCTCAAGGGAAATCTAGTTGAGTTCATTAATTATGATGTTTTATAGGCAAGCAAGTTGGAAAGTTGAAGCCTTTGTGAAAGAAGAGAGAATTTCTCAAGTTTCAATGAGAGAAAAGAATAAAAAGAAGCCAAATAGAGAGAAGGGATTGCCTTTGATTAAACAATCAACAAGATGGATTTACATTGAACAAGAAATAAAAATGGAGGAAATATTTATAAAAGATAGGGTCAATTGCAATGAAAGGCGAAAGAAAATTTGGCCTTAAGCACTTTAGCACAATGCACGGTGATGGATAAATCCATGAACCCGAACTTGGCAACATGTGAATAATCATGACATAGACGAGCAAAATACTTGATCATTTGCCTTGTGAAGGTCTTAAAACTCCAAACCAAGGATAATATGAGAGAGAAAAGACAGAGAGGGGTTAGGAAGAGCAAAGTGGCAAATCTCCGGAGTAACAAAAAGAGATCGAGTGTGTGAAAATGAGAGTGGATTGCCATAAGGAGAAAAGAGTGAGAAGGATAATTAGCGCCAGCTTTGATATCAATTTCTTTATTTACAATATTTCTAGATTTGAAGATGCATTTTTGCTAGGCATTGTTAATTTTTCGAGGAGAATGATTAAGAGGGTGTTTGGATTAGCTTTCTAAAAATAACTTATAAGCTAAGAGCTAAAGATCATTTGTTGGAATAATCCAACTTTTGGCTTTTGACTTTTGACTTATTTTTATGTTTCTTTGGCCTAAAAGCAAGTGCTTAAAAGTACTTTTTATCTTTCCAAACACAAAAAGAAAACCTTGAAAGCAAAAGCACACAAAATAAGTCGATCTAAACATTTTCTCAGAATGATCAAGCTAACCTTGAAAGCAAAAGCACGCAAAATAAGTCGATCTAAACATTTTCTAAGAATGATCAATTAAAAGCTTGACATGAATTTTATAAGCTTAAACGTGATAGCTCTAATTTTGGTGAGTTAACTTACTTTCTTGGATTCTTGGTGAAGGTTCATCATTAAAGGAACTGCAAGGAAGGAAGAGGTCTAAAGTCACCAACGTGGTATATAACGAGGTTAAATTTTCCCACATATTTTAAGCTAAAATTGGTTTGTTTGTTTGTTTAGTACTTATTTATGGCCTTTCCAAAGCCATGGAGGTATATTTGCTTAATCTTCCACTAAAATGATAGCAACTTCGTAATGCTTAGGGATAATTATTTGATGTTGCTCTTTGGATCTAGTTTTAGGACTATGTTCTTAAAAGTAGGTGACGGTAGAAAGATGAGATTTTGAAAAGACATGGGTTGGCCACACCCGTCTTATGAACAGATTCCCTTTCCATTTTAGATATGCATCCAAACAACACTCTATATTAGCCGAACTTCAATCATATCAAAGGTGGTTCATTTCACTTAGGAGAAACATCAATGATTGGGAAATTGATGATTTTTTGCTTTCAATGGACCAGCTAAACGCCTAAACCCTCTCCCTCCTCTGATCTCTCAACCTGATTCCATCATCTGGTAAAAACTCCCACAATGAAAACCCCTCCCGACCATGTCTCCTTTGATTTGGAAGATTTCATAGAAAAATCTGGCTCCACATAAGATCAAACGTTTCTCGTAGATCGTAGTTCATGGAAGATGCCTCATCATTGACAACCTTCAAACGAGAGACATCAATCTTTGTAAACCGATGCTATCTTTGTGAAGAGGCAGAAGAAGTCAATTGACTCTTCTTTGAATTGCAAGTTTACCCAACAGATTTAGCATCTCTTTTTTTTTAAACTCATTTCGGCTTGCACAGGGATCTGTCAAAAAACATCATGGACTTACAATCCCAATGGTCGAGAGAGGAATGCTAGAGTTTTTGAAGACAAGAAGAGAAAAATTATTAATGTTAAGCTCAAGAGTATAGCGTTGCTTAGTTTTTGGTTCTACAAAGCTCCAAATTGTCTTTTAGAGCTAGAGGTGATTGTTGAATTCTTTTAGCTCTTCAAAATTCTCTCTTTCGGATGTACTTTTCATCTGCACTTAATGCTGGTTTTTTTGCTATACATCAATAAAATATTTACTTGAAATAGGTTCTGTTTTCCTCCATTGACGAGAAAAAAAGAAAAAGAATTGATCTCTCGCAAGAAAACAAATGTACACTTGTACATGCTAAGGAAATAGTGTAAGATGCAGACAGAGAATTGATAATGCAGCTAGGAGAGAAATTTGTCTGGAATTTCGCACCTGTTATTCTCCTTCTGGGATCAAATGTCAACATTTTCTCAACAAGATCAATAGCAGCTGGATTTACATGTGGGAACTTTTCGGTAAATGACTGTCGACGGTAAAGAGGAAGTTGTCGGATATATCGTTTTGCATTCTCATTTAAAAACTCCATTTCAGCCTCTGACGGAGTGCCAATTAACTGCAAAAAGTTTCAGTCATCAGAATAATTTCAGTAAAAGTAATCACATCGATAAATTTGAGTATAACTTAAGATACTAAAAGAGATTTGGGTCATTACTATGAAAAACTACATATTCATGATACAAACTAATCATGCATTGATCATCTTTTTAATAATTGGAGAGGAAAGAGAGTGGCAGGTTAATTTATTTTCCTTCTTAAAATTAAATATTGCCTCCATCCCTTTTTATGTGGCACCCTTTGACTAGGCACGGTGTTTAAGGGAAAAAAAAAGACTTTTGAACTTGTATCTAAAATCATTCTTAGATATTTGTGTGGTTGAAAATTGTTTCATTAAGGGTAAAAAGGGAATTTTTGAAGTTAAATCATTTGCAATTAGAGTAAGGTGACATCCTTTTAGGACGGACCAAAAAGGAAAGGGTGCCACATAAAATGGGATAGAGGGAGTACTACATATCTGCATAACACTTTCTGAGAAGAAAACATAGTCGAGGACTTGTAACTCTTGACGTCTAGAGAAGCAATGGTTCAAAAATAAAACTACAGCGTCTAAATTCTTTCACGTTTCCAGGATCTACAACTTGATGTTTCTCTTTTCTTTTAGATGGATTTGCACAAAACATGTAGTACCAAAAAGAACAAAACCTTAGCAAACTCATTTGTTTAGTGTAAAGGGGGAAAAGGGGAGAGGGGGTTTGTGTGTGTGGTGGGGTGGGGGTGCGGAGGGGGGGCGGGATAGATAGTGAACAGTAGATACCTCCATAATAAGACGCAGCTGGTGTACATGATCTCTGCCAGGGAACAGGGGTTTTCTGTCCATCAATTCCATGAAGATGCAACCCACTGACCATACATCAATTGCTGCAGTATAGTCGGATGAATTCAACAACAGTTCAGGTGGACGATACCATCTTGTCACAACATATTCAGTCATAAAGTCAGTTTCAGAAGTGACACGAGCTAGCCCAAAATCACATATCTTCAAATCACAGTTGGCATTCAAGAGAAGATTGCTAGGCTTTAAGTCTCGGTGCAAAACATTCGCAGAATGTATGTATTTCAACCCACGGAGGATCTGATACAAGAAATACTGCAGCCAAATGGAGAAGCATTTAGTTTTTGTCAGACAAATTTTGACAAGATAATGCATTATAATCTCAACAACAACATATCCCGTGCAATCTCACAAGTGGATACTGGAAATGCATTATAATCTAAGTAGCATGATATGCACTTATAATTAGGGCTATTCATTAAAAAAAAACAAATCAAATCTAAAATCAAACCAAACCGATATATACTTGGTTTGGTTTGGTTTGGTGTGGTTTCCATTGTTAGAAAAAATCAACAATATTTTGTTGGTTTTGCATTTTTAATAAAACCCGAACCAAATAACTTTTTACAAAAGTTGCATAGACATTCATGGTGTTTGTTCAAGTTTTTTATTCTTCTATATTGAAATTGTGAAGTAAAAGAGAAAATAAGAGAAAACTCAGCTTGATTATTCCATCAAGCTATTGGGTTTAAATTGCTATATATTACATATTCTAAAAAGGGAAAAAAATCAATACTTAATGACAATAGGAGTAAATTAAGCTACTTACTATAATTACATATATTCTAGAATATTCACAAGGATTTCAGTCCTCACCCTAAAGTCAATGCATAAAAATAATATATACCAAGCTTGCTACATATATAACTTATTTTGGGATCAACTAGGGGCTTCATAACATGTCTACAAGTTCATCATTTGACCACACAAACTTTGTGACGATATCTCCTAAGAATACCTAAAATGAAAATTAGTCCCTATATGTTTGGTCCTATTGTTGAAACATTGGATTTGTTGCAATGTGACAAGCAATCTCAATATCGCACACAAGTTCCATTATTTAAACTATCCAAATTAAATTTCCTTCAACAGTTGTATTGATCAATGAGACATACGGCAGAGTTAACAATAGACTAGATGTTTGGAGAAGAGCCCTAGAGTCTAAAGGTTTTTGGCTGAGCAAGACTAAATCAAAATACGTGGAGGGCAAGTTCAGTATTGCACCATAGGAGGTGGATCGGGAAGTGAGGATTGATGCTCAAGACATCTATCATCCCAAGAGAGGAAGTTCCAAGTATTTTGGGCCTATAATCCAAGAAATAAGGAGATAAACATGGATATCGCATATTATATTGAAGCGGGGTTGATGAAATGGAAGCTCGCAACTAGTGTTCTATGTGATAAGAAAATGTCATAGACACCTGAAGATAAGTTCTATAAAGTGGTCATTAGACTGACTATGTTGCATGGGGTTGAATGTTAGCCAGTTAAGAAATATCACGTTCACAAGATGACGATAGAAGAAATGAGGATGCTTAATGGATGTGTCGACTTACTAGCAGATGCAAGATCGAAAATGATGATATGCAGGACAAGGTGGGAGTCACCTCCATGGTGGCAAGATGCAGAAATCAAGGTTAAGATGGTTTTGACATGTGAAGAGGATAAGCATAAATTCCCTAGTGATAGGGTTTGGGTTTTTTTCAAAAAGGAAAAAAGAAGAGGTGAGGTAGAGTTAACTCGAGGATGAATAGGAGAAAGATGAATACATAGGACAAGGCACATCTTCAGCTTACCAATGACATGACCTAAAATAGGAGAGCATGGAGGTCGAGGATTAGGGTAAACGGTTTGTAGGGAGTCGAGCGTTTCCTCCCTTTTCAATGGTAGTATGGAACACTTTTCCATTCCATTATCAACATTGTTATTATTATCATGCCAGCATTATCTTATTCATCAATTTATTAATGTTGTTGTTTCTTTACTTCGGTTATTCTACTATTTTTATTGTCAATCATTTTCTTTCTTTGCTATTTTCATCATAACTTTCCACTATGACAATTCTTTCAAATTTATTTTATAGAATGATTTTCCTGAGACGGGAGTCTACTGGAACAACCTCTCTACCCCACAAAGGTAGGGGTAAGGTCTTAGTCCATCCACCCTCCCCTAAACCCCCACTTATGGGATTATACTGATATTATGTTGTTGTTTTTGCTAGCCTTAACATTGTTACAGTAAAACCGACTTGTCTTTAAATTTTCATCATGGACCTCATTGTGGGTGATTTCCTAAATTCCTCTAGCTCCTCCCCCAGGAATTTATGTTATATCTTAAAGTTCAATAAATCTAATGTGGTTCAGTTATTTTGGAGGTTCAAAATTCTTTATTGCATGTATATTCCACAATGGTTCAGTTCTCTGTATATAACATAATATGAGTATGTAACTTACGTTTGTACATTCAATTCTTAATAGGTCTTACGGTACTTTGGAAGATCATACAAAAGTTAATATACCAATATTATAATCGTGCAGCATGAGCATGTCAACATAAATTAACAATCCATGGAACAGCAACCTTATTAGTTGTCATGAGCATTATTTGGTGAGAAAAGAAGCCTAATGAGATTCCATAATTGGAAAAAGGAAAATGTTGTCGCATATTACTTAGCATACATAAGTGCAATGTGTACAAGATAAAAACATTTTCACTCATTAATCAGAGTGCCAGACTGTATCATTTAAATAGATGTATCATTTATTTTATTGTCAATTGTTATTTTATTATTAAATTTTTTTCTTCTTATATCTTGTATTGTTGACTGATGCAAGACACACGTATGCGAAACTAGTTAATTGAAAAGGGTTTGATATCCATTCTCCACCAACATGATTTGCTTAAAAATCCGTGATTAACTAGTTTTAAAATCCTGAATTAAGTGTAGATGAACTGTAGGTCATTACGTGTTTGAAAAGGAGCTGGAGTTTCCTATCCTTAAAAGCTAGAAACCAATTTTCTAGCCACACATTGCTCTGACTAAAATTAAATCATTTAAGTTACCAACCTTCTCTAGCTCAAACATGAAATTAGTTGCAGCCCAGTCAGAACAATTCTTCCAAACATGTGTGTGTGTGTGTGTGTTTTGTTCATTCATTTTCTAACCAGAAAAAGGAAAGGGATAAAAAGGAAATAAGCTTTTAGAAACACATTGGGTATTAACACTTTAGTAGTGTTTCTAAATTGTAGTCTGAAGAAAATAAATGTTATATTTCGAACCTGGCAATGCTCCTCAGATAAACCCTGATTCGAGCGAATAATTTGATGGAGATCAGTATCCATAAGCTCATACGCAATATAAACATCATTAAAGGCTTCTCTCTGTGGTGGTGGAATTATATCTCTGATCGCAACAATCTGCATTGGCAGATGTCACATTAGCCAACAGCGAAAACCTGTACAGACTCATTTTCCATTCTTAATAGCCTCCTCAAATATCCTCAAAATGCATCCTCAAATACCTAGAAAACATCTATATCCAAATATATACAATTCAGAGAGACAAAAATACAATTTGTCCTCCATAGCAAAAACCTGTACAGACTCATTTTCCTTTCTAAATAGCCTCGTCAAATATCCTCAAAAACCATCCTCAAATGGAGTTGGTTTCATCTAATATATAGAGGACAAATTGTATTTTTGTCTCCGTATTGTATATATTTGGATATAGATATATACCTAGAAAACATCTATATCCAAATATATACAATACAAAGACAAAAATACAATTTGTCCTCTATAGCGAAAACCTGAACAGACTCATTTTCCTTTCTACATCCTCAAATATCCTCAAAAAGCATCCTCAAATGGAGTTGTTTTCATCTAATATATAGAGGACAAATGGTATTTTTGTCTCAAAAAAATCTATATCCAAATATATACAATACAGAGACAAAAATATAATTTGTCCTCTATATATATATTAGATGAAAACAACTCCATGCTTGCATGCATGAATGCCTCAAACACGTTCTGTACCGTGGCATTAAACAAAGAAACAAATTATCTGTTTTACCATTTACAGAAAATAAAACAAAATTATATACGCCCTTCTCTCCGCAAAAAGTCAATGTAATATTCTGTTCTCTTTAACAAAGTTAATACATTGAGCTAACTAAATTCAACTAAGTGATTACACTCTAAGACCTATTCTTTCTACTATCCAGATTCATATGAAAAATAAACTAACACAGTTAATCATACTCAGACTAATTTAAACCCCAAAATAATTTTCAAACAGGCAGAAATGACTCACTAACGTTTTCATGATCCATATGCCTAAGAAGCTTGATCTCTCTCAAAGTCCTCTTGGCATCAATCTTGTTATCAAAAGCATTAGCGATTTTTTTAATTGCTACATGCTCATTTGTCTCCGAATTCAAAGCAGAACTACACACAATCAATCAAAAAATAATTAGTCAACGAAAAAACCCAAAAGAAAAAAAAGGCTAATAAATTGATTAATAGCCGAGAAGGGAAAGGGTATTGGAAATTGGTAGAAAAACTCACCAAACGATGCCATAAGCACCTTTACCAATAGGCATAATAGGAGGCTTATACTTAGCAGTAACTTCAAATATATTACCAAAGATGTTGTATTGAATGAACCTGCCACCATGGCTCAAGGTCGCCGGAATATTATCGATCCCGGGAACCGGATTCGGCGGCGGAGGTGGTTGCTGATGATGGTCTGCGGCCGCATCGGACATCATGGTGTCCTGTTGCTGAGCTGAACCATCCATGTTTTGGGGACAAAAATAGTAATGAGTCCTAGAATCAAGGTTAATTTTTGTAAATTGTGTGAATATGTGTATGTTTAGGAAAGTGGAGTTGAAGGGAGTCAAAACAAATCTTAATCTAACATGACAACGAGATGGAATTATCGCCAATGATCTTTTTTATTTTATTTTTTCTGTTCCTTTTACTTGTTTTTTATCAGTAAATTTCAACTTTGGATTATTCTTATTTTTTCCGAAATACACTTAGGATGTCCTATGACTAACTTTCTTTCCTTCGTATATAGAGTAGTTACAAGATTTACGGTCCAATATATGTTATTTTTTATTTTAATTTATATGTAATATTAAAGTTATATATTTTAAAATTGTTAACTATTACAACTTACAAACAATACATTTTATATTATTTTTGAATAATATACATTGCTTACTTTATTTCAATTTATGTCACATACATAAAATTTTAAAAGTTGATTAAAATTGTATGTTAATCAAAATTGTATTTGCCTTTTAAATACAATAATTATTAATTTTAAATACAATAATTATTAATTATTATAATTTATAATATTTTTAACATAATTTTCAAATAATATATGTTACTCTCTTTATCCCAACTTATGTGTTATTGATAAATTTCAAGAACTATGTAGATTTTTATACGTCTATTAAATTTTTAAGTTACTACTTATTATGATTTATAGTACCTTTTATATTATTTCAAATAATATATGTTACTTTCTCCATCCCAGTTTAAGTGGCTAATTATTGTGATTTAGAGTATTTTTATATAAAATTTTATATTGCTAATTACTATAATTATAATATTTTTACATATTTTTTAAAATAACATATTTCAAAAATTTTAAAAATTAACTAAAATGAAGAAAATACACAAACAAATAAAAGCAAACACGTCAATGACCAGTTGCCTGCTTTTAGCAGTTGAAACAATCAAGACAATTGGAAGCTCCTCAATTTTGATCAGCAAGTGTGTATGTGTTTTTCATGGTTTACTCAAAGAGCCCTTGCATTTGTAGAATATTGTTTTATTTTAATTGTAACGTCTTGACTGTTAGAATTTTGACTAAGAATTTAAAGGTAAAATGCATTAATGAAGATCTAACGGTAGATATTCTCTAACTTGAAAAAAGAGATATCATTATTTACTTTCTTATGAAGTAGGTATCACTAATCAATATATGATTGAAATGAAATCTTTCAACAGAGTAGTAGTAATTAATTTATAATATAATTGAGGTTTGATTTGTTAAATGCTTACACTTTTTATATATCTTTTAAATTTTTAAGTTACTAATTATTGTAATTTATAGTACCTTTTATATTATTTCAAATAATATATGTTACTTCCTCCATTCCAATTTAAGCTATGAATTATTGTGATTGATAATAGTTTTTAATAAAATTTTAAACTGCTAATTACTATAATTATAATACTTTTACATATTTTTTAAATGTAACATATTCCAGAAATAAAAAATAATAATTAAAATAAAAAAAATACAAAAATAGACATATCAATGACTAGTTATCTGCTTTTAGCAGCTGAAATAAGCAAGACAACTGAAAGGTTCTTAATTTTGATCGGTAAGCAGCACAACTAGAAGTTGCTCAATTAGTCCCTTGTATATAAGTACTAATTTACTGATTCAACTAGATTTTAAACTAGATAAAAAATAATATAATGATGCAAAAAGTGCCTATACTACCGCATAGGAAAAAGATATATCAGATCATTTCATCATTTGCGTAAGTATCAACAAATAGGCTTGTAATAATAATTTTTGGTAAAGACATTGTTATTGTGATTTAATTCTTTGAGTTTTGAATGTCTTTTATGAAAGAAAAAATGATGTCAGATTTTAGCTATATATTTCTTTGTTATGTATGTATGTGTGTGTATTACATTCATATATATATATAAGTGTGGATAAGAAGGCACGTCTCCACGACATGCCCGCTTCAGTTACCTACTTAAGCAGGCAACTGCCGCTCGACGTGTCTACTTAAGTAGGCAGCCGTCGTTTGACGTGCCTGCTTAAGTTACCTACTTAAGCAGACAGCTGTCGATTGACGTGCCTGTTTCAGTTGCTTATTTTTATTTTATCATTTCTATTAATTATTTCCTCAGTTGATTCAACTATAATATGGCAATATTACCCCTAATAAATCATTTTCTTAGCTATTTCAGCTATAATTTTATTATATCACCCTAATCAATTATTCTAAGTAATACAAATATTAGAATTAGGATGAAACAAACACAAAATGATAAGTTATGTCTTTCTTTTTAAATTGGACAAGTAAAACTGAATAATTATTTTAATATATTTCAATGATCATATTTATGTCAAAAAAGGAATATTTTTTTAAAGAATAATATACATAAAAATAAAGGTTTACGTATATTACTTGAAATGATGTAAAAAGTACTATAGGTCACAATAATACCAATTAAAATATAAAAGATATATAATCTTTTTTATTTATGCTATAAAATTTGGGACAAAAAGATAACTTACATTATTTAAAATTTATATAAAACGTATTACAAATTACAACATATCAATAATTTAAAATATCTAAAAACTAAATAAACTTTTGATTGACTCGCTAAATTTTATAAGTGCAACATGAATTGAACAAAGTAAGTAATATACTTTATTTAAAAATAATATAAAATGTAGTATAGGTTGCAATAATTGACAATTTAAAAATTTACAAAATATACTTAAAAAAATCTATTAATATCACATAAATTGAAATTGAAAAATAACATATATTAGGCCTGTGTTAACACAGGCTCATGATAATTAGTATATATAGAAGAAGGAAAAAAGAGAGAGTGTAGAATAGGGTTGCTTATCTGGAGGATAATTTCATTTAGCGATTTGGCTTATCGAATATCGGCTTTTAAATTTACTTATCCACTAGCCAACCTATAAGATATCGGTTGGTTCGATAATGTATTAGCAATTATCGGTGTAGCACCAACTAATTCTTTCTACCTGATATGGATGTAGATGTTCAGGAGATGCTGAGAAAAATTTGAGAAGAAGTTGCAGAGTTAGGTTTACAAGAGCTAATACGACTCATAGATTGGTTTACAACTCGTAAAGTGGGTTTCATAGTAAAATTCAGTGGTTCAAGTTTCAGGACCCCTTCAGCTCACGGGGGGAATTTACGACTCGTGGAACCCTTTACGACTTGTAGAGAGGGATTTCGTTACAAATTCAAGTGAGTTTAAATTCCAATCCCATTGTTCACGAGAGGTGGTCTACGACTCGTAGGACGGTCTATGACTCGTAGAACAAGGTTTTGTACCAATTTCCATCAATTCAGATTTTTGGACTTCTAGTCTACGAGATGAAGTCTACGACTTGTAGACGGGGTCTCACAGACCCTGTCGACAGGTTTTAATGAGGGATATTTTTATCCATTTCGGATTCCTTTTAATTAAATTCTTGAACGTTTTTAGACTTGTATAAGGTCTCAAAACAAACCCTATGGGTATTCATTCTTCATTCCACACTTGGTTTTTCTTGAGAGCAAGAGGATAGGAGAAAGAAAAGCTAGGGTTTTCAATCCAAGAGTAAGGATCAACTGAGGTTTGATTATTCTTCTATTCCCGGGTATGTAAGGCTTACCAAAGTGTGAAATTCCTTTCTTCACATGCTCCTTCATCGTCTTGAGTCAAGATTTGGAAAAGAGTTGAGATTTAAGAAATTCTCTACCCTAATACTAAATTCGTGTATTCATCCATGAGGTCTTATTTTACTATATGAGATAATTGCTATATTGCATGAGTATTGGTATGAAATTTCTACATGTATTCCATACTTGATGGCATGAACCCAAAATTTCATGATTTTATGAATTCCATGCATGTTAATGAGTTGGGGTTGAGTATATGAGTTGAGTACTTTGAGTATGAGAGGCATGATGCATTGAGTCACCCATATATTTCTATACATGAATATCTTGCTTGCATTACATAATGAGTAAAAATGACCATTTGAGTTTGAGTCAAGTTTGATTTTCTTGCATTAATTGATTGAGCTAATGAGAAACTGAATTGAGTTAAGTATTGACATTTGAGTTAATTGATTAAGCGCTGAGTTTTCAAATGATTGAATAAGTATTGAGAATTGAGCTGATTGATGAGTTGAACATATTTTAGTCTTGCGGGAAGTATCAAGCACCTAGTGGGGAGTGAGTATGTGTGTGTGTGTGTGTGTATATATATATATATCTACTTTAACCCGAAAAACTATATTGCTAGCGTAGGATAGTCGTTACAGCTTGTTCTGACAACTCTAGTCCCGCAAGTGGACATTTAGTATGGATCCAAGAGAGAGTTGATCGCCCATTTCCGTGGCAAGTTAAGGGAGGGCGTGGTAACGATGTCGAATTCATTGTATATCACCATAACTTATGGTAGGGTGAAGAGTATGTCGGTTAGACAAACCCCCAAGCAACATTGATTGAGAATGTCATTTTCAAACTGAGTTTATTATTACTAAGTCTATTTTCTAAGTATACTTTACGAGCATGACTTACTTCAAACTTGCATATTGAGTTGAGCATGAGTTGTTGAGTCGAGATAAGTGAGTCGAGCTTTACTTTTCTTGAGCAATTTTACATACCAGTATATTCCATATACTGAAGTCCATTTGGACCTGCATCATTTTATCATGTAGATACAGGTGATAGAGGATCTCAACACGTGCATTGTTGAGGCCCGGATTCAGTACACTTCTAGAGTTGGTGAGCCTTTCTTGTTCTTCGGAGGAGCCCTTTTATCTTCTGTTGATTAGGTTCTTTTGTTTTCTTTCTTTGGATTTAGGGTGTCGAGGGCCTGTCATGCCACTATCTAGACTCATTGAGTTGTCACGCCCCGAATCCCGTCAGGGCGAACCGGCACCCGTTGCCGATAAGGCTCGAGAGAACCAACCTGTAACTATATGCGTTCTATATATATTATAAGGGGTTTCTACCTTTAACATGCCTTAAGCAGATAAACCATGACAACAAGTCAAAAGGAGCATATGACTAGGCCGTTGGGGCCACGGTGTTTAAAGTACGAGACATGACTTCACTTCCACTTTATATAGTCTACAAAGCCTCTAAATAAAGAGAAA
>JAPFFP010000012.1:7421736-7445253 GCA_026153255.1 Solanum medicagineum | reverse complement strand
ATAAAGGAATCCTAATCAGATACTACAAAGGAATCCTAATCAGATAAGGAAATATATTCAAGGCATAAATCTAACATTTTCAAAAAAAGGATAACCTTTGCTAGTGAAACACTAGAATTTAAAGGATATGTTACATTTTTAATATCTAAATTGAGAAGTTGTGTGTTTCTTTGGGATTCACGGTAAGTGAGAGTTTAACCACTTGTTGGTTTAAGTACTTTTTTAAAAGCTTAATTTCAAAGCATACATAACTTGTTTCGAAATATTTAGGCTGCCACTAAACAATGAGTCGATCGAGTGTTCGCAAATTATAAAATTTGATAAATATTTATTATGCTCTTTAACTGATAGCTACATGGTGTATTTTTCTTATATTATTGTTACCAAAATATTGGATTACATGTACGTTGTTATGCTTTGTACGAGATGATTCTATAATTGATTCCAGTGAACACGAAACATATAGATAACATATAATTAAATTATTTGATTTGATTTTTATGGGAATATTTTTAAAAAATATGGATGTACAACTACATATACATCAACGACAAGAGAGGAACAAATCGAAAGAATTCGATATCGTATTTGAGAGTTGATACATTATGGCATAAGACAATGATATTATAATTGACGTAACATGACTAATCTTCGGGGTTGATGGATTCAGATTAGTATATGTAAGCTTTGTGTTTAGTGCATCCTCATTGTTACTGGGTCCTGGACCCAATAGAATAATAGGAAGGGTTTCATATTTTGATTTTTTTACTGTATATTAAATTTCGATTCTTACTTATGAGACATAGAGGTTCGTTAAATGTACTGGTTACTGTTACATTACATTCGTTTTACTCCATTATTACAGTAGAATTATTGTTTTTACTGAATCAATTGTGACAGTGTGAGTTGGATTAATGTAGTTAGAAACTTGTACATACAGGAATGAGTCTGTATATATAGCTGAAGTGATGAGCATTATGTGATGTATGTCGCACAGATTCTTCTCCTTCAATAAGAGTTTCCTCTTTCTATTCTTATCTAGTTGGCCTAAGATGAATTAGCTAGTTTTCACATGGTATGTGGAGATTAAGATTTATAGACATTGATCAGGGAAGATTTGTTGATTGAATGGAAATCTAGAAATGTCGAGACCTAAGATTGTGTATAAGTTCATTGGATCTATTTTGATCCCCATTAAGCTGGTTGAATAAAGTCAATCAATGAGGATTGCACAGTTAGAAGAGTGGAGCTTGTAGCAAAACAATGAAGTATATGAGCACTTTTTATTGTCATGTTGAAGAGCGGGCAGATAGAAAGAGAACATTTTGGATAATGTAAATTGTATGAGATTGTATCGATTACACAGAGAAATCAACACACTCACATAAGTGACTTCTTACTTCACAAAATTGAAGAGTCCATGAAGTGAATAGTACCAGCTCCAACCTGCATCTATGCAAAATTGAAGGATTGTGCAGATCATCTATATGAGCTGAGGTTGATTCTATTTAAATGATTTGTATATTAAGCTCGAAAGCAGATATTGTTCAAAGGAGTTACACCTACTATCAAGCAAGCATTGTATTATAGGAGAAAAGTCAAATCTAATTGTAATGCAGGTGAATAGAAACTCAGAAAACAGTTATACAAGTCAGAACTACCAAGGTAAGAGATGTGACTACTGTCACGACAGTGGGGCACACTAGAGAGAATTGTTACAAGCTACCCTGCAGACTGGATTCAGAATGAAAGGTACTCTAGTCATTGTGTAGCTTACCATAGCACTGTAAACTGCAGGTTTTACTCAGAGCTCCTACGATTATTCTCTATTCACCTTGAAAAGGAAGGAAAGGATGGTTATCATCCAAGTATATGTTGATGATTTGCTTATTACTGGAGATACTGAAGCCATGATTTGTGAGGCAAAACAAGTGCTACACCAATTTTTAGGCTTAAGGATTCGGGAAAACTTAAATACTTCTTAGGGATTGAAGTGCTGAGATCTACACAAGGAATTATACTAAATCAGAGAAAATACATTCTTAAGCTGAAATTTGAAATAGGTTGGGCTGGTGCAAAGCCAACATCGACTCCTCTGGAGTCTAACATAATGCAGACTTCAGTTGAATTTGACAAGATTACTGGCTTGACTGGAGATGTTGTTCTTAAGGATATCACTTCCTATCAAAGATAAGTTGGGAAACTAATGTATGCAACCATTCCAAGGCTTGATATTAGCTATGTTATATGGACATAAGGTCAATTCATGCAATCCCTAAAGAAATCTCAACTAGAAGCTGCAAATAGAGTGGTCAGATAGTTGAAGGACACTATGGGACAAAGTATTTGGTTGAAAGCTAAAACTAACACACAGTTTTTCTGTTGGCATGACTCGGACTAGGTTGCATGTCAAAATACAAAAAGGTCTGTAACAGGATATGTGGTACGATTTGGTGAATCCTTAATATCCTAGAAGTCAAAAAGACACATTGTATCTAGAAGCTTTGACGAGGTAGAATACAGGAGTATGTCTTGAGCTGTAGCAGAACTTACTTGGCTAGAAGGCTTGTTTGTAGAGTTAAATATTCCCATTCATAAACCAATTAAAATATTCTTTTACAGCCAATACCATATTCCATGAAAGGACCAAACACATGTAGATTGATTGTCGTTCATCAGGGACAAGATCAAGGCAGGTTTGGTGAGAACTATGTATGTGCACACTCATCAACAGGTGGCTGATGTACTTACTAAAAGGTTTAGTCGGGATCAATATTAACACTAACTAAGCAAGCTTGGTGTGCTCAATATCATGCACCCTTCAGCTTGAGGGTGTGTGTCAAAGTATTAGTTACAAGTTTTACTGTTACATTGCATTAGCTTTACTCCATTGTTATAGTAGAAGTTGCCGTTTTCATTGAATCAGTTATGATTCAGTTAGTAACTTAGTAGTGTGAGCTAGACTGGTGAAGTTCGTTAGAAACTTCTAAAGGTTCTAGATATAGGAATGAGTCTGTATATATAGCTGAAGTTATGAGCATCATATGATGCATGTTGCATATGTTCTTCTCCTTCAACAAAAATGTAATGACCTGGTTGGTCATTTTTAGCATTATCTATTAAAATTATTGTTTTACCCTTTCATAAGTTGTTTTGGGCCTACTTTGAACTATTTGAATGGTTATAATTGAAATACTGAGTTTTAAAAGTTGAAAATATGAGTTTTGCTCTTTTTGAAAGCTTAAATTGTTTAAAAAGTGAGTTTTCATGTCGTTCTAAGTTTTCGAGGTCGGATCGGGGATCCATCGATTCCATTAGCTTCGGAATGTCAAAACTGAACTATAGGAAGTTGCAGAACTGAATTTGGAGTTAAAATGAGATTTTTAGGCCCAAAGTTGCGATTTTAATCGTTTTCGGAACCAATTGACTTTGGTCAACATTCAGAGTTCGGAAGTTGATATCAGAATTTTGGTAGTTCCAATAGTTCCGGAAACTAATACAAAAAATGATCTCGTCATAACTTTTGGAGTTGCCAAGGATAGTTTTGGTATTTTGAGTTCTAAACTAGTTTATTGGATTTGCATTAGTAAATGTGTCTTGGAGACATCGGAATCGAATTTTGATTATTTTGTTGAGTCCAGATCACGATTTTTGGTATGGACATATATTTGGTTTGTGAAAATTTGATTTCGGATAAGTTCCGAGTACTACTTTCGAGTTTTTTATGTTGCTGATTTTGCTGGTGCATAGTTGCTGGTGCAGGTACAGTGCTCCACGTTCGCGAACTTGGTCCCCACGTTTGCAGAGATTTGGGCTTGCTTAGGCTCCGCATTTGAGGACCTGTTCCCCCGCGTTCGCACAGAGCATTTCACTGTTCCCTTTTTAGAATCCGAGGGACACCATTTTTAACACATTTTCGAACTTCTAAGCTTTTTGGGGCGATTTTGAAGAAACATTTCCGAAAATTTGCCTATCTATACCATATTAAAAGTGTGAATACCTTTAAAAATATTGTTTGAACCTTTTGCTCTTCATTAAAAATCTCTTCTGTAAATTAAATTGTCTTTTTACTATTTTTCTTTAACTTATACTTAATTCTATTTATAATATTGACTTTTAAAATATATGGGAAGAAGTGATAAAATAAGGACTTCTAGTATGGAAAGACTCGTAAATCTTCCTTATTTGATAGACTTATACTTGTTACTCATTTGAATCAAGAAAATATCCTACCGTAGCTAAGGGAGATTTTAATTTACAATGGGTTTTAATTAGTGATGGAATCTCTCTATATATGACATATATAAATAAATAAATTATCAAAATTAGTGAATTATTTATCTTTTTGTAAGTTCATAATTAAATTTAACTGTAATGTTTGTTATGAAACAAGTTACACATTTTGATCACGCGCAAAGCGCGTACGACAATACAGACTAGAAATACAAAAAGAAGGAAGAGCATGCAAGATTAATAACAAATTTTACCCAAAAAACGAAGAATGACAAATATTGTCTTACCATATTATTAATCGGAGTGGCATTCATTTTATTCCACCATAGTTCAAGCTGTGTATGACGATTAAAAGAGTCAATGAAAGCTCCTCTTTGTTTTGGATCATTTGCTTTGGCAAAGGTCTTAGGAATGCCGACCTCAATTCTGAAATAAACAAATTGCAAAAATATAATTACAAATACAACTGATTCACCACACGAGAAAAATAGTTCATACATCATATCATATTATACCAAAAGTAAAAAATTGTTAATCTCAAAATTGAATTACCATTTTGTTCCTACACTAAGTTAAAATATTATAAAATTTTTAATTCATTAAATATCAAAT
The DNA here is from genome assembly GCA_026153255.1 of Solanum medicagineum. Lineage (NCBI taxonomy): Eukaryota > Viridiplantae > Streptophyta > Magnoliopsida > Solanales > Solanaceae > Solanum > Solanum medicagineum. The sequence continues at coordinate 7,440,408 of JAPFFP010000012.1, read as the reverse complement.
AATAACATTTTATCTTCTCATCTTTTCTCTTTTTTATAATATTTCCTCTTTTGCTTCTTATTTAATTTACCAAATTTTACGGGCCGTAAACACTCTATTTAAGAAATATTAAAGCACACTTTGTGAAACCGTTGACCATAGAATTGTAAAAGTTAGTTCTTGAAATGACTTAATATTAAATGTGAATCCATTTATGTTTTACGCCAACAAATTCATTAGTTGCACTAAGACTCTTAAATAAACGAAGAAATGCCATATCATATACTATTTTTGAGAAAACCAAAAGCCTTATTAAATTTTTTAACATCTTAATGGGTTCCACATTTACATCTATCAAAAAAAAAAAAAAAAAATCAGTAGGTGCAATTCTCATCAAAATTTGCTCCTATTCTTTTCAACTACGTTAATAAACTCCGAAGACATGATTCCTCATTACAAAGTCTCACGTACGGTTCTCTGAGAAGGGAGTGGCTACCTACTGGAGCTTCGACCAAGCACCACCGAAATAGTATAAGGACAAATAGTTACAAATCTTTTTACTTCTTTTGACACTTTTACATTTTTGAGTTTGTAATGTTACATTGAAGAACCCCAAGAGACATGATTTTACATTAATGTTATATTTCAAATAAGTTATAAGTCTTTTCACCTCTCTTAATTTCTCCTATATATATTTGAATCCTATATTCACCATGTGTCTAATTTTATTGGTAGTAGAGAAGTTAAATTTAGCTAAGGTGGAGTAATACTTTTGTTTTTATTGGTAGTAGAGAAGTTAAATTTAGCTAAGGTGGAGTAATACTTTTGTTTTTCTCAGTTTGATTTTGTTGAAAATAATTTGTCTCACAAAATCTTTATTTGTTGATCTAATATCTAATTACATATGTTAAAACAAGAATGATGATAGTACAAGAAATTCTAAATAACAACTTGCTTGGCTTATAGGCACGTTAATACGTTTCTTGAAGATAGTTGGAGTCTCTCCCAGGAGCAAACGGAAGAACAAATGACAACTCTATCTTCGGGATTCAACTAAGCCACAAAACAAGTAGCATTCAAGAATGTTGCTCTTCTATTCCTGAATCGGTGATTTCACCTTTTGAGTAATGTCTTTCAAGTGTTTTCAAGGGAAAGTGTTTTTTTTTTTTTTTTTTGTGGAAGTAATATCTTTTCAAAGAAAACAACATAATTTATAGGATAAAATTTTTTTTAACGTAAAAGAGTTTCTTTAATAAAAATGTTATTAATAGGTTCATGAATGTTACAAATAAACATTCATCTTCAAGAACCTAAAACGTAAGACTAAATGAAAAAATAAGTTTTCAAAACATTTATTTCTTTTGAAACTTAAAAAACTTTTATCAAATGAATTGATTCAAAATTAATTGAAACACTTTGTTACAATCCCCACTTGTTTCAAGAAATTTTTTATCATTTGAAAAATCAAAAAATATTTGGAGACATTAATCTAGCAACATCCATCAATAATGGTGTCTTTTGGGCTTGAACCATTAGCTAGTGAAAACTTTCTAAATCATTGACTACTTAGTGAATGAATCTTGAACTAAGTGGTTCATTGAATGAAGTAGAAAATACTCCACAAATATTACTATGTTCAGGTGAAAATCGAAATCCTTTGATACCTTACAGCCATGTGTCCTGAATCCTATTAACTAAGTGGTTTAAGATTTCCCTGTTAAAACTCTTATTGAAGCGGTCTTCACTTCGCACTTAATACGGTGAATTCATTAAGAGTAACTTTGCATACTCCAACCAAATAGTCTATGAATTTCATTAAGAGAAATCAATTTCATCCTCCTTTACAGCGAAGTATCAATAAATCTACCAAGAGTATTCCTACATACTCCAACCAAAATCGATTTATAGACTTATTAAGAGAATAAAATCTCAATCACATATTGGAGCAATATTATGTCTTCCTCCAATAATCTTCTTACGTGATTGTGTTTGAGACGAACTTGTCTCGATTTACCATTGTAACAATCACTTGAAGCCCAAAATATAGCAACTTAATTATCACAATAGATAGTCAAAGGTGGAATTGGCTTACTCCATAATGGAATATCCATTAATATACATTGCAGCCAATCAGCTTCTTCTCCAGCAGAAGACATAGCTATAAATTTTGACTTCATAGTTGAATGAGTAATACATGTCTGCTTCTTTGATTTTCAAGAGATTGTTGCTCCAGCCAAAGTAAAAATCCAAGCAGTAATAGATTTAGAGTCATTCAGATCAGAGTTCCAAGTAGCATCACTATAGCCTTCAAGAACTGCTGGGAAGGTAGAATAATGTAGGCCAACATTAATTATTCCCTTCAGATATCTGAAAAGACGAATCAAAGCATTCCAATGTTCAATTCCAAGGTTACTAGTAAACTTGTTCAAAGTTCCTATTGCATAAGCAATATCTGGCCTGGTACAATGCATGACATACATAAGACTCCCAATGATTTGAGAATATGTCAATTGATCAAGAGCATTACCAGAATTTCGAACAAATTTGATGCTTGGATCAAATGGTGTAGTTGTAGGTTTGTCATTAAAGCGACCAAACTTCTTCAGAACCTTCTCGATATAACTCGATTGAGTAAGAATCAAACCATTTGTTGATTTTATGATTTTAATATCAAGAATCACATCAGCTTCTCCAAGGTCTTTCATTTCAAATTGAGAAGTAAGAAATGATTTTGTTTCTTTGACTATTTCAATATCAGTTCCAAAGATCAACATGTCATCTACATAAGGACAAATTATAACATCAGAATTTTCTTGAAATTTGCTGAATATGCAAATATCACCTCCATTGATTATATAGCCATTATAAATCATAACATTTCTAAATTTCAAATGTCATTGCTTTGAAGCCTGCTTTAATCCATAAACAGATTTAAGAAGCTTACAAATTTTATGTTCTTGACCAGGAACGATAAATCCTTCTGGTTGTTTCATGTAAACTTCTTCATCTAGTTCTCTATTCAAAAATGTAGTCTTTACATCCATTTGATGAATTACAAGGCCACAAATTGTTGCTAAAGCAACCAAGAGTCGAGTAGAGGTCATCCGAGCTACAAGTGCAAAAGTATCAAAATAATCAATATCTTTCATTTGAGTAAATCCTTTAGCTACCAAGCGAGCTTTGTACTTATCTAAGGTACCATCTGATTTTATTTTCTTCCTAAAAATTCATCAGGAACCAATTGGTTTACATCCAGGAGGAAGATCCAATAAAATTCAAGTATTATTTGACAGGATAGAATGTATTTCATCATCAATAGCTTCACGCCAAAAAGAAGCATCATGTGAAGACATTGCTTCAGCATAACTTTCAGGTTTTTTTTTTCAACCAAATAAGTTTGAAAATTATGTCCAAAGTCTCTTGGTTTAGCTGATCTCGCACTACGTCTTGGTTGACATTTTCCCAATGGTTCAACCATTTTCCTTTTAAGAGAAGATATGGAAGAACTTGTATCTAGATCCACAGATTCCTTCTTTTTAGGAAATATATGCTCAAAAAAGTTAGCATGCAATGATTCAATAATTGTGTGAGGGCTTGGAGTCTCAAGATTTAAGAATTTATAAGTCTTACTAGTTTGTGAATAACCAATAAATACACAATCTATTCCTCTATAGCCAATCTTAGTAGCATGCTGATCTGTAATCTAACATGAGATAAACAACCCCATTCTTTAAAGTAATTTATATTTGTCTTTTGTTCTTCCAAAGTTCATAAGGAGAAACATTATGCTTCTTGGAAGGAATTCGATTCAAAATATGATAAGCTGACAATAAGGCTTCAGTCCATAGATTTCTAGTCATACCAGATCCATAAAGCATAAAGTTAACCATTTCTATGAAAGTTCTATTTTTTCTTTATGCAACACCATTAGGACATGATCAATTGTTTTTCGATGCCTTCCTTTTCACAAAGATCAATAAAATATGGATTTATATACTCTCCACCTCTGTCAGATCTAATTGATTTTATTTTCAAAATCAATTTATTTTCAACTTCTGCTTTATATGTTTTAAAAGCCTCAAATGTCTCATCTTTATTTTCAACGAAAAAACATATGTATACCTTGAGTAATCGTCAATGAAAGTGATAAAATATCTCTTTCCATGACATGATAAACAATCTATCTCACAAATATCAATGTGAATTAATTCTAAAGGGGTGAATATCCTTTCAATTGTCTTAAAAGGTTTTTTTGTTATTTTGCCCTTACTACAAGTAAGACACTTAGTAGTATGATCCCTTCCATAATCTTTAATTAATCCATTATTCAACATAAGTTGAATTGATCTATAATTCACATGTTCATGCCATAAGTCTAGATACTCCACAACATAAGCAGAAATATTTTCATTTTCAATATTGAGTTTGAACATACCATTCGTAGCATAACCTTTTCCAACAAACATGTCATTTTTAGACAAAATAAATTTGTCCGCCTCAAAATCATTTCAAACCATGCTTCAAAATAAGCATACCTGACACCAAGTTCTTTCAAATATCAGGAACATGCAACACGTCCATTAATATGACAATTTTCCCAAAAGTGAATTTCGATTCAACTGTTCCTTTTCCCACAACCTTAGCAGAGCACGATTTTCCCATATATAACATTTTATTGTCCCCCACTAATTCGTAGGGAGTGAAAGTATTTCGATCACTTGATATATGATGAGTTGCACCAATGTCTATCCATTATTCCACTTGATCTCCGGCTACAAAAGCTTCTATGACCATTGCCACAAGTTCATTCTTTTTATTGTTGTTTGTTTTTTCTTTCTTCTTTTCATCTTTAAGAATTTTACAATCACGTGCATAATGGCCAATTTTGTGACAATGATAACATTCATCCGATTTAGAATTACTACGCTTAAAATGCATATTCTTCTTTACCCTTGATAGTTTCTTATTGTCAGGTTCTTTCTTAGTGGATTTTTATTCAATAACGTGAGATTTCATGATGGGTTTCTTCGATTTGCAAGTGTTGCAATAATTGTTCAAGAGTCAAATCTTCCTTCTTGTGCAAGAGTTTACTTCTATACTCTTTCCAAGAAGGAGGAAGTTTTGAGACAATAGTATCAACATTAAAGTTTTCATCAAGAGTAATTCCAGATATAGCAATTTTATTAGCTATAAGTTGAAACTCTTGTACTTGTTCAGTGATTGACTTGTCATCAACCATTTTGAACTCCATATAATTTGAAACAAGGAATTTCATAGAACTCGCCTCTTCTGCCAAATAGATAGCTTGAAGATTGTCCCAAATATCCTTGGCAAATTTGAACTTGATATAGTAGTGATCATAGTATTTGTTAGACATTCCTCCAAGAATATAATTCTTGCATAAATAATCATCATCTTGCAACTTGGCAATTTGTTCTTTAATCAAAGCAGCCTCTTCAGTTGCAACCTCAGATTTTGGAGCCTTAGGACAAGGTTCCTCAAGAACATATGCCAACTTCAATCGTCTTAAAAAGAATTCCATCTTTCCACGCCATCTAGGAAAGTCTTTTCCATCAAATATTTTAAAATTAGGGTTAGGAAAAGATGAAATATTATTAGATAGACAACTATCTTCAAATTGTTAGAACAAGAATGATGATAGTACAAGAAATTCTAAATAACAACTTGTTTGGCTTAAAGGCACGTTAATACGTTTCTTGAAGATAGTTGGAGTCTCTCCCACGAGCAAATGGAAGAACAAATGACAAATCTATCTTTGAGATTCAACTAAGCCACAAAACAAGTAGCATTCAAGAATGTTGCTCTTCCATTCTTGAATCAGTGATTTCACCTTTTGATTAATATTTTGTCAAGTGCTTTCAAGGGAAAGTGTTTTTCTTGTTAAAGTAATATCTTTTCAAAGAAAACAACATAATTTATAGGATAAAGGTTTCTTTAACATAAAAGAGTTTCTTTAAAAAAAATGTTATTAATAGGTTCATGAATGTTACAAATAAACATTCATCTTCAAGAACCTAAAACGTAAACATTTATTTCTTTTGAAACTTAAAAAACTTTTATCAAATGAATTGTTTCAAAATTAATTGAAATACTTTCTTACAACGTATATGGTAGAAGTTTAACTTATGTACAGTAGATAATATTTTTATTTTCTTTTCATTTATCGATTCAAAATACTTTTACTTTATTGAATTCTTATATAATGATTTCAACTTTTCATTTGAAGAGTTCATTTATTTTAGATTGGCTTACACGTATGTACATATACAAATCAAAGGTTATTTTTGCTTTGGCATGCACTAGAAGGGATTAATGGTTTCATCGTGTAATGCGATGCATCCAGGATTGGGTTGGGTTGCGTGCTACTGCAAAATAGTAAAATGACTGCCTCTGCTTCACGACAGTTGAAAGTGCATGAGAAGAATTACCCGACTCATGGCCTTGAACTCGCAGCGGTGGTGTTTGCATTAAAGATTTGGCGACACTATTTGTATAGAGTTCATGTGGATATTTTCATTGACCACAAGAGTCTCCAACATATGTTCACCTAGAAAGATCTTAACTTGAGGCAACTAAGGTGGTTAGAGCTACTCAAGGATTATGATATGAGTGTGAAGTTCTATCTTGGAAAAGCCAATGTGTAGCTACGCCCTTAGTAGGATTTCCATGGGTAGTGTATCCCATATAGTAGATGATGGGAAAAGGGAGTTGGCTAGAGATGTGCATAGGTTGTCAAGGCTGGGAGTGAGATTAACTAAGTCCAGGATTGGCGGTGCAATGGTTCTTCACGATTCAACATCTTCTTTGATCGATGAGATTAAGACCAAGCAAGATTTTGATTCCACTCTGGTTGAGTTGAAAACCTTGGTGAAAGATGGAAAGGTAGAGATCTTCTCACTAGAGAGAGATGGTACACTTCGGTATTAAGAGAAGTTGTGTATACCCAGTAATGACGAGTTGAAGAGGTTGATAGTGCAAGAAACAAATAACTCCTCATATTCCATTCATCCCAGCACTACCAAAAAATATATAGACCTAAGGGAGATTTATTGGTGGAATGGGATGAAAAAGGACATTGCTCAATTTGTGTTTGAAAGTGCCAATTGTCAGTAGGTAAAAGTTGAACACCAAAGGTCGGGTGGCCTAGCTCAAGACATTGATATTCCTTATTAAAAGTGGGAAGAGATCAACATGGACTTTGTAGTTGGAATGCCAAGAACCAAAAAGCGCTTTGACTCCATATGGGTGATAGTTGACCGCATGACTAAGTCAGCTCATTTCTTGCCGGTCAAAACTACATTCAATGCTGGGGACTATGCCCACTAGTATATCTGAGAGATGGTGAGGTTTCATAGGATTCCATTTTTCAACATATCAGATCGTGGAGTCCAATTCACTTCTCACTTTTGGAGGTCCTTTCAAAGAGTGCTTCCCACTAGAGTGAAGTTGAGCACAACTTTTCACCCTCAAACCAATGGGCAAGTCAAAAGGACTATTCAGACCTTGGAGAATATGTTGAGAGCCTGCGTATTGGAATTCAAGGGAAATTGGTATAAACATGTGCCACTTATCGAGTTTGCGTACAACAATATCTTTTATGTAAATATGGGGATGGCTTCATTTGAAGCATTGTACGGTAGACGATATATTAGATCGCCCATTGGGTGGTTCGAAGTCGGTGAGGTAGTATTGATAGGACCAAACATGGTGGTGGATGCTATGGAAAAATTAAAAGCATACGGGAGAAATTGCAAACAGCCCAAAGTCGACAAAAGTCCTACCCGAATGTAAAGAGAAGGGAGCTTGAGTTCCAAGTTGGAAATTGGGTCTATTTGAAAGTATCTCCAATGAAGGGTGTCCTCCGGTTCAGTAAGAAAGGGACATTGAGTCTAGATATGTGGGACCTTACAAGGTGGTGAAGAGAGTAGGGAAAGTAGCATATGAATTGGATCTACCCAATGAGTTTCACTTGATTCATTCGGTCTTCCATGTATCGATGTTGAGGAAATTCATGGGTGACGTAAGTTCCATAGTTCCTGTGCATGATTTAAACATTGAAGAGGATTTAAGTTATGAAGAGATACCAATTGAAATCCTAGACCGACAAGTGAAGAAGCTAAGGAAGAAGGAGGTCACATTTGTTAAGGTGCTTTAGAGGAACCAACAAGTTGAGGGTGCTACATGGAAAGCGAAAGAGGATATGATGAAGCGCTATCAACATCTATTTCGCTCTACGCAAGCCTAATGTACTAAAAATTTCTTCCAAATTCCTAAACTCCGTAAACTCTAGATTCTCATGATATATGTATTTATTTTGGTGTCTATGAACTGTTTTGAGGCATGTTTTAAAGTGTGAAATCTGAAATTTTTGAGAAATGATGTTTGATTATATTTTTGCATGCATACTGGGTTATTAGCTGCTTAGTTTACTCTTTAAAGCCTACCTCTAAGTACATTCGAGGGCGAATGTTCCCAACGGGGAGATATTATAACGACCCCCAGTTTAGGAGCCCTGAGTGTAGAAAAATTGGTCTAAAAAATGACTGAGAACTTGGTTCACGAGATAGTCACGGCCCATGGGTTGTTCTACAGGTCATAGATAGGTTCGTGAGTGAGACTCCAAACAAGAAGGAAATTTGGAGATTTTAGGAAAGGTGATGTACGACTTATCAAATGGCCAGTAGAATGGGATACGACCTGTATAGGGTTTTGTGGAATAAGATTAGATACGAGGTGAGAATTTGGCTAAGTTTGGAAGGACTCTACGAGTTCAACCACGACCCGTAGAAAATAATACGGCTCATCCTGTTTGTCGTGGTTCCTAATTCAGCAAAAGTCATATTTCAAGATTTTCTGGTGAGTCATCAGACGAAAAGATTTACGGCCCGTAGTCAAGGTCTCATAGATGACTTTCAACAATTTTTAATGAGGGACAATTTGGTCATTCCCATAAATTCTATTTCAAAACCATGTCGTATTGGGGACGAGAAATGGACCTATATTAGCCTAAAAACCCTAATTACTTTCATACCACACTCTTAAATTTCTTTAAGGCAATGGAGCTCTCAAGGATAGGCAAGAACAAGGGTAGGATTTCCCAAGTTTCTTCCCCAAGACTTCAATTCTGATTCCCTCTAGTTTCTCAGGTATGTGAGTTGATTCATGGGTATTCTTCCACCCGTAAAGTTCCCTATTATGCATTTTAGTTTTTCATTGTTCTTATAGTATTGGTCCACTTTTGGAACTTGTACATTCTTATTTAGTAGCTCCGTACTTCTAGTTCTGGGAGTCGTTTTTCATTGTTCTTATAGTATTGCTTCCATTTAGTTTCTACCCCCCACCCCAACCCATCCGACCCCACCATACCAATTACTTGTTGCGGCTTACGAGTTGGCTTACTTACTAGTGAGTTATAGTAGGTGTCATCATGGCTTGAAAAATCAGTTCGTGATACTAACCCACCCCCCACCCCACTCTCCATAGAATTGAAAATTTTAAATTTCAACCAGTCCCCCCATATGTCTAAATCTGTACCGCCCACTGCCATCCCTACTTGGTTGCTTCATATCGGTGTCAAGCTTATGTATATCTATGTACGTAGTAGCGTATTGTAGATGACTACATAATTGTGTGTTTGTGCATGCGTATATATACTTCTGAAGAAAGTAGGAACAATACTCGTCCTTGTATCTTCTACTCCCTTCTTATTAAACTTTTGGTTGAATTGTCATGTACACTAACTCATAAAACGAATATTTCCAGCTTCCTCAGGCACCTTTAAAGAGTAATATAAAAGAAGTAGCAGCATAACTATTTTAGAGTGCACAAACCTTTGAAGGCATTATTCTGACTTTCAGCGCAATTTCTGGCTTGAATGCATTCACTGATATTGGAGCCTATAATACTGTTCACCTGAAAAACATTTCATTTAGAAACATGTCACATGAAAAGAAAGAATAGTACTGAACGATAAATATATTCAAATACAATTATATGCAGGGAGAAATAATTTATTTAGATCATAAGTGATATGTCGTTGCAGTTTCTCAGATAATATACTGTCTATATATATTTACCTGATAACTATCAAATGCTGACATTACAGTAAAAAATGGCGTCTTGATATCTGGTTGTATGTGTTCTGGGAAAAAATACTGCAGCCCATATATATTCATTAGTTGAGAAAACATAATCAACAATATAATTGAACTGTAAGACATACCAATTCTGGCTTCATTCTTGAAGTGCATGATTTTGGTAACACTTTGATAGATCCCTACAACTCAATAAAAATAGGTTTAATTTTCATATATACTTGACCTCAAAAAAGTAATTAATAGGAGTACTAATGATTAATAATGGACTCTTTGCTCTTCTTCAATGTATTAGATTATATGTAAAGTAAATGAAAAAGAGTAGTGATTTTACATGTAAAGTAACAGCATCGCTAAAGATCGACTCAAACACATTTGTTAGCAACGGATTTTTCCTATAAGTAGAAAAAAGGAAATCTCAAAGTTAGATTAATTAGTACGCGTGGTTCTTAATTAGCATACAGAATAATTTGCTTATATAGGAAATGAAAAGTAATTATCTTACGTGGGGATAAAATAACCAGCATCAATCAAATATTTCACTCTATGAGCTTTATGCAATAACTTATGGAAATGGTCACAGTATAGCATTGCTGGATACCCATTAGCAGAACCGCCAGATAGAATGGCCTGCCAATTATTGATTTCTCTCAATATTTTCCAACAAACGCTAACACATATATATATGTACTATTTTCAATTATAACGTAAATAATACGTACGTTCTTTGCATCCTTTAATCCTTTTGCTAAAAGATCCTCAATTACTGCATCAAATATCCTAGCACCTCTAAAATGAAGATTGATAGCCTATAAACAATGTAGGATGTTAGAATAGTTCAATATTGTCTTGTCAAAAATCAAAATGTCACAAACACACATTCACATCTCTGTGAAAGATTTTTCAAATAGGAAGCGGAACGAAAGAGAACATACAGGATCAACATATTCGATATCTCCAGTGAAAGCTCCACCATCACAAAACCTAACAAAGACTTTGTTCCAATTGTAAAAATCTGCACGACTAACCAACTTATGATCATATAAGCCTTTCTCAATCTAATTAAACTTTCCATTACGTTCTTGTTTAATCTAAGAGAATTAACCTGGATTTTCATTTTTGCTCTTGCTGAAAATGCCTAAAAATATAAATGGCAACATAAGTTTTGAAGAACCCAAGTCAGTCTTGGAACGGTCCAGGCAGTCAGTAATGTTTCTGCACCACGCTCCTCCCTATAGACAAAGTGACGGTTTTGAAAAATTGAACAACTTTGCAGAAAGAGTTTAAGTTTTTGTACACTGAATTTCTAAAATAAAGTAGACGCCACTACATGTGTACAAGTGAAATCGTGGAAAAAGAATCAAACTCATGCGATGTTAAGCTTACTGAGAGTAGAATAATCCAGTTTCTGACTCCATGTCCAAATCCTCTATCGAGACGGTAAGCTGGAGGTGATCCATCCAAGCAAACTGCACGTAAAACATCACTCTGTATGAAACTACATATAAACATGAAAATTTCTACTTTAAGTTGGATTAAATTGTATGTGTATATTTAACCTGCCCCTTTTGACACAGCATTCTGAACAATTGTTTTATCGACAAAATATGCATGATCTGTGCCTTTGATCTCTTGTTTCAGTGATTCATTTACTTTTGCAGAATCTAGTTTGCTGATGGCTAGAGAACAAATAAGTAAGCAGACAAGTTGAAGAGATCTTGTTGACATCATTATCCTGCAGAATATAATCAATATTAATAAGTTTAGCCTCCCCTAACCATACTTTGTGGGATTTCACTGGGTATATTATTGCGTGAGCAGCATAGTTTGTCTTGGCGACCCGGCCATATTCTTCTTATTGTAGCTTTCCCATTTCTAGACAATCTTTATCATGCTTGGACCTGTCCCATAATATTCTGCGGTGCATTAGTTCACTACCTTTTGGAGCTTTTCCAACTTCCTTTCAATTGAGATTTTTCGACTTATTATATTTCATAGCTTAGGAGTTTTACTTTTGTGTATTATGCATGTTTAAGATTACTAGCTAATGGGGACCTTAGATTCGGGTAATTGGATGCTGATCATTTAGCCATAACATTTGATTGTGACATGAAGTGACTCATCTACATGATCTGTGGATGCTAGAGTTTATATTTTCACGCCATGTCTCACAATCGAGATCAGAAGTTGTTTAACTTAAATAATTTTTTTTTTACCTTTGATAAGAAGTTTGTGTTTGACCAATAATTTTAATAGCACTTATAAGCTACAATTAGTATTTGGCCAAATTTTGTAGTATAATTTTTTGAAAAGAGCTTTTCCAAAAGGTATTTATAGGAAAAAAGCTATTTTTTATGGGCTTAAATATTACTATATATTATAACATTTATGGGAAAAAAGATTTTTTGATGGGAAAAAAAATCACAAAATAGATCTAATTTGAAATTATTTACCCTTAATAGACCCAATCTAAATTATTTATCCTTAACGGATCCATTACCCAAACTATTAACCTTTCTACCCACTTACCCCTTTTTATTTCGAGTACTGATGTCAGCACAAATACTATGAAATATACTCTGACGGTATATGTATACTATAGTTGTATCATATAAAATGAGATCAATTCTTTGTGATACTCTGGCGGTATATTGATACCTAATTAGTATATACGATTTTTTTTAAAGAAACAAATAAAAAAAATTATTAAACTCTAAATTAGTAGAAAACATATTCAATATATAGTATGTCAGTAAATTTATACCATATCGGTATCATATAGAACTAAGCCTAATTATCTGTGATACCCTGATGGTATATGTATACTCTATTGGTATATCAAACAAGCAGGTGCTGACGTCAGCATGACGTCAGCGCACGAATTTTAATATTACGGGGGTCAAAATTTTAATAGTATGGGGTACAAAATGTAAAGGGGTATATGAATGTAAATAGTTTGATTTAAAGGGGTACAAGCTTAATTTTCTCAAAAAAAAAAAAAAAGAAGCAACACTTTTGGCCTCTCAAAAACTTGATTGAACATGCTATAACTACAATAACCATGCCAAAATACCAATTCACTCCAATTTCAAATTTAGAAAGAAAGAAATATATTTTTTTTTAATTTTGCATCGAGTGTCTAAGTTTCTTTGAGTCCCGACTGAAATATTTTTAAAACTAACAATTTTAAATTGATCAAAGTAGTTGTGTAATTACAATACTTGTAAAATTTATGGAACTATAAAAACTTATCATTAGGCATAAAAATGAGGAGGTCAACTCTATACATTTTATCATTGGCACTCATAAATATGTAGTATCATTAGATGCGAGTAAAATAAAAAAGTAGAAATATGGAGACCCTATATTCATAAGCCTTACTTCATTTCAGATCTCAAAACAGTAGAATATAAATCCATCCCAAAATTAATACCTAAAGTAAAAACCTTGGTTGATGAAATGAAATAGTATGTGTCCATTCTAACAAAGCACTCACAGTACTAGTGAGACTACATAAGCAGCATAGCACAGTAATATAAAGACGTGAGCAGATTTTGAAAACATATTGTACGTTGGAAAGAAAACCTAAAAGAGGATAAGAGAAGGACCTACATTGAAGTGAATTTCCAAAATGCGTGCCTGGAGATTCTCCAAATGGGTGTATGAGTATGAATTGAACTTCACCATGTGAAATTAAATGTGAGTTGAGCACTAGTTTTGTTTATTCATTTGGGAATCACTTATTTGACACATTTACTTTGAATATAATAATCACATTCATTTTTCTCTCTTGACTTTAACTATTTCATCCTTATTGTTTTTACTTGTTATTATTGTTGATAATATAAGTAAGCACTTCTTCAAGCCAAGAAAATGTGTAATTTGCAGAGATTATTTTGTCAATTTGAGGCAATTTTTGACCTCCACATGGCGGTTTTTAAAAACGCTAAAATTATCCTTATCACGATTAGTTTTAAGAAACCTCCGGTGACGACCGCCGTAAAATTACTTTTTAATATGTGGAGGTTTTCTAAATTAATTTGTGACTGTTTAAAACCTCCATAATATTATTATTTTAAAAAAAACATAAATTTAAAATTGTCACGATATGAAATAAATATTTACGTAATCTAATTTGTGGATGCTTATGACCGCCATAAATTGTTATAGTTGTTGTAAAAAAAAATAGATATTTATGTCACGACCTAAAAATGGATGTGTTGACACTTGTCTAACCCGTCAAGACAAGTAAGCCAAACCTGCTCGAATCAATAACATAAACTAAAGCCGAAGAGATAAATATAGGACAAACACTAGAATATCAAATCTATAAAAATCATCCAAAAACTAGTATCACATGCACAAGCCTCTAGTACCAAATATAATAGAAAGTAAGTAAACATAAGTCTGAGTCTCAGTCCCCAAATAGAACATAAGATTAATAGACAGGGACTCCGAGAGTCTGCGAAAATAGACAAGTTGCTATCTCTCGAATATCCAGGAAGCTCGATATGTATAGATGGAAGCTAACTCAGGTAGAATCGGGCTCACAACCTACACACATGTGTAAAAGTAAGGGCGAGTACCAAAAACTATAGGCACTCAATAAGAGGATCTAAATAGCACGTAAAGCGTATAGAACAAAATACTCCTTCCAGGCCAACTACATACCGCTGAACTACATACCTGCACTCAGAAAAGCCCCAGCAACAACAATATACTTATACCTCGATTTATATCTTTTATTCCCAACAGATATTACAAGATATAGTTCAGATCTACACCAATATTTTAATATACAGTTCGGTCATACGACAGATATCATCAGATATTTCAGATGCTCAACAAATACATTATAGGCATAATTATCTCATAAATGCATTCCCAATAGTCAAAACAAGATAAAAGCACATGGTAGAATGATATAATACTTAGTGAAGTGATATGAAATGAAATGATGAAATGCAATGTCAAGTATCATAATGTGTGTCTGTCCTACGATCTACATCCGCTGATGTCATTAGTCCGAAACTCATGTGACATATTTGTTCATGTACCCGCCCCTGATCATGAGGCCAGTTTTCGGTGTTTCAATACCTCGTATCAGTGTTTCCTGCCACAGACATGTGGCCCGATTCCTATTTCTCTTTCAGTGTTTTCTGCCATAGACGTGTAGCCCGATCCCTATTATCTTTCAGTGTTTCCGCCATGGATGTTCGGTTCGATCTCTATTTCTCTTTCAATATCTCATCAATGTCTCGTCAATGGAACTTAGTCAAGAATGTACATCGCGAACATAATCATATGATGCAATAATGAGAAGTGCATGTAAGAGTCCACAATATGCATAAACATCAATTTAAGTCCATATCACAATATATAAGGTATATATGATGGTAGGTCCGATTCTAAGCTTATAATCATTTTTCTAACCGATAAGTGAAACTCAACAACAATATCTCCAATACTTTTCACAATAGGCACTACATAATCTACAATGTCACATACATATATATCATAAGGAATTCTCAGTATTAAATCACAAGTAGATACACACCAATCTTTAACCTACACTATTTCATCATAATGGAAATCCACAATTACATTTAGTTTTCACAATTCACCACTTCCAACTTGTCCAACAACAATTGTCCAATCAATTCAAGTCATAAATAAAGGAATCATAGTGTTCAATAAGCTTAACAAGATTTAGAAATACATTTGCTTTAACTAGTAGCCAAATCAAGCAATAACTGGAGTTTTTCCCCTTGAATTCGCACCCAAAATATCACAATCTAATTAAATATAGCATCACAATTACATAACAAATCTAACGACACAAAAATTAAGAAATTTGGGTGAAAAAGGTAAAATGGACAAAAATACCATGCCAGAAAAAGTCTTGAGAATCTGAAAATTAATACATGAAAATATTCCCCATGTAATAAGGATTTCAACGGTGAAAACCAATTCAAAAATTGAGGTAAAATGTGGTAGAAATCATTAATTTAGTATTAGGAATCAAAGTCCGAAAAATATCCAATTTCACCAATTAAACTCTCCAAAATCTAAGTTAAAAACACAATTTAATTAATGAAAATTAAGTAACTAAGTTAGAAAATAGTTACCTAATAGATTTGTCTTGAAGAACCTTGAAGAATCTCTCAAAACTGAAGCTTATAATATTAAAAATGGTGGAAAATGTCCAAACCCGTCACTTTAGAATGACTTACTATTTAGGTACAATTTGTGCTTCGCGATGGTGGAAATCAAGGCTGCCTCAACATTCCGTGAACGCAGAGATCATGCTGGGCAGTACTCCATGAACCGCGGAGATCTAACTAATTTGACCTCAGTGAATGCAGTGATAGAGGCACGAACACTGAGGACAAAGTTCACCTGCACTAGATACAGTTCAACCCAACAAATTACAGTCAAGGAAAATCACGAAATGGATCCTCGGGATTCGTTCAGAACCCCGTGAACACAAATCAAATATGGAATCCTACCAGAAATGACGTTCGGTACTCAATGGGACTTTCAGAATTCAAATTCGAGATCTTCTTGGCCCAGAACACGAGAATAATCATTTAATCTATTTTAGGACTCAAATATCAAAAATAACCTCGGAAACTCTAAAAATTACAACGAGATCATTTCTAGCATTAGTTTTACCATCCGGAACTACTAAAATTGTCGAAATTTTGATTCGAGCTTCCAAACTCAGAATATTGACCAAAGTCAAACTATTGATCTGAAATCAACTGAAAATGCAACTTTGAGCCTAAAATCTCTGTTTTAACTCCAAATATAGTTTCGAAAGTTCTCCTACACCAGATTCTGCATTCCGGAGCTGATTGAATTGACAGAATTGCATTTTGACACGAGAAACAAAATCTCTCAAACTTAAGTCTTTTAAAAACTCTTCCTTTTGCAAAATTTCAACTTTTTACAAAATTTTTGAAATTCAACTTTTCAACTCAACCAAAAATGACTTAAAGCAACTTCCAAAAAGGGCAAAATAATAATTTAGCTAACAATTTTCAAAAATGACTTTCAGATTCATTACAATTTATTTTACACCAAGTCTTAATAATGCATACAAATAATTTACTAAACATTTACAGTAAATGAAATTTTATTAAGCAAATGTGTTATAAAAGCCATCACAAATTTAAATTCCTAAAAATTAAAGTAATACAAACCTATGGATAATAACTTGAACATTATCGTAATGCATTTGTTTTGGTGACTTCAGTAGGTGTCACCCTATCTTTCACTTCAACATGAAGTAGGTTTGATCTTCAGCATAATTAGTTTGAAACCATAAAAATATTAACACATGACAAATATATAATGGCACATACTATCCTTACATCTTGACACAAAATGAAATTTCATGATTTAGTTTATCTAAACACAAATCCACATGAACCTTTGACATTTACAACAAATTTATAATATCATGGATGGGAGAATTTACTTCGATAATGTCAAACATTAAAGCATGACTGAGAAGTGGTATAAAGTGATAGATACTTGTATTTTCTTCTGTAAATAGGAACATCGATTAATTAATAATATTACACTAAGCAGGTCTCAATAAAAGAAATTTGGTAGATCTCACTAAATTCAAATTGATCAAATATTTTATAAAACATTAATATTGTTTATACCTAAATAAAAATAAAATTGAGGCTTATCTACAACCAACTGAAGGCCGGATATAATTTTCTTTATGATGTGACGAGAATTCAAAAATATCCTAAAACATCTAAAAGCATGGCTACATGAATTTAATATTTACAAAATACATATTTTTGTATAAATAAAATAAAATATAGATGATCTAATCTGAGTCCTAGAGTTCACATAATGAATTACCTTTACTTTCACAAAAATATTATGATTCAATCTGCATGTTATAGAAAGTTATTGCTTTGAGAATTCCACTTATAGAAACCTACAAAAGAAAAGATCAATTGAGAAAAATCACCCAAAAAATTTTCAAATTGAACAAAAAAATAAAATAAAAATGAGAAGGGCGAATGGAGAGATCAGGGATTGAGGGGAAAGGAATTGGGGAAGTGGGAGGTAGACATGGGAAGTTTATTTCGTGGAGGGAACTGGGAAGTGGGGAATTAGTATTTAATGTGATTTTAAATTTGTTGGGGAAAAATTTTAGTCCTAATGTTTTCCTGGAAAATATTTTTCAGGAAAATGAGTTGATTTCTAATTTATTTTCTTATGTTTGGTTGGTGAGTGAAAAATATTTTTTATTGTTTGGTTAATGAATAAAAATATATTTTTAAAAAAGCCTTCTATTTTTAGCTAGAGAGTAGATAATAATTTGTAAAAAAATAATTTTTGACATGAAAATATTTTCATAATTTAAATTATTTTTTAAAAATAAATATTTAAATTCTTTTTTGGAGGGGGAGGGTGGGCAGCTGGGGGGAGGGATTGGAGCGGGGGCGGGGTAGTGTAAAAATTGAATTTTTCAAAATTGAAATTTTTTAAAAAATAAATTTTAATTTTTTTTGTATTGAAAGGGGGGGGGGTTGGGAGAGGGGGTGGG